>BSDF01000014.1:1715024-2062524 GCA_027925045.1 Hypotaenidia okinawae | reverse complement strand
AAAGGGAAAGGAAAGGGTCACCTCTGCCCTGGCCTGCCAAAGGAAGCTGTGGTTAGGAGGGGTTTGTTCTCCCCAGGGGCACAGCCATGCTACTGTATCCCTATGTACACCCTGATTTTGCTGTGCCTCCCGTGGCCTTCTTGCTGGCTGATAGTGACTTGATGCTCTGGGCAGCAAGTGGTCATGACTCCAAAGGAGGGTTTGAGCAGGAACCCTGCCCCTTGATGAGGAGGTGGAGCAGCAGACGCCGTGCTGCTAACTATTTTATAACAGCCTGGGGGTTCTCTGCCCTTAAATTGCATGACATGACACAGATTGAGTGGGTTAATCTGTTTTCTGCTGGCAGGGATGATAGGCTACAGGGAGCACAGGCAGCCCTCTGGGAACAGGGAGACACACAGGTCCCTGCACTATGGCACAGGACCCCACCTCTTCCCCAGCATCCATGTCTGAGCCATGCTGGCACACATGGACATTCTGTGAGCGTCTGAACCAAAACTGAGGACAGGTGGGTCTGCTGGGAAGGATGATGCTGAGGATATGCTCCACAAACCCAAGTGTGTAACCAAAAGCCATCCCAGACCTGGCCAAATCGAGGTGGCAATGGGACTTTGTAGCTCTAAGCCCACCTGTGCTACTGCAGAGATGTTGGTAGACCCAGCCCTGGATGCATCCCCCCACCAAGCCCAGGGATGTCTTGGGCTTGAAGCCCACGCAGTGCCAAGAAGCTGGTCCTGGGGGAAGGCTCCTCTGTGGGTGTCTCCCTGGGGCTGCAGCCCTGCTCTCCTGCAGCTGGCACTTAGGATTTGCTGACCTTTGAATCCCTTAAATCGGTCACTCTCCGCGTGAGTCCGAGCAGCGCAGCCAGGGGATGGGATGGCTGGGGGGGCAGAGCAGAGCCTGGGCTCCAGCCGAGGTAGGTAGGGAAATGCCTCCTGCCGCCTGTGCTGGGGGGTGGAGAAACAGCACTGGTATTCCTCCATCTCTCCTCCCTCTCCGAGCTCTGTGACACCAAGCAGCATTCAGAAAAGCCTTTGTAAATGAGGCAATGCTGTCTGGCTTAAGGCAGGGTTTTTTTCCCCCAAGAAACTCTTCAAGCCCTCCATCTCCAATTTCATTTCCCATTTTCTAAACAACCCTGATTTTTTTGTATCTTCCCCAGTGTCTCCTCTCCCACCACAGCCAGAAGTAGCAGCAGAAGGCTTCCTAGGCAAATTGGGAATGGTTCATGTCACTAAAACTAGAATATTTGAAAAAAATATTTAAATCCCTAAATATTTTCTTTTGATCGCTCTGAGCTCAGTCCCACCTGTCCTGACACCCCAGCACACCACAGCCCAGCTCATCCCTGTCCCCCAACATGTGTCACCACAGCAGGGTCCCCCTGCACACCTCCTGTCCCTGCCTGCTGCCCCAAAGGACACCCAGGTACCATGTCCCCAGCCTGGCACTGGGGGGCTGCAGAGGGGACCCAACACCTGAAGGCGTGGGAGAGCCGATGACCCCACGGTGGTGGTCCTGCCTGCTGGCAGGTAGAGGGGGATGTGAGCAGCAGAGACACGTTGGCTATGACACTGTTAGCATTTTCCCAATGAGTTATTACCAGGTTACAGGGTTGTGATGGTGCCAATATCCAAAGCTGGGTTATTGTGTTATTAATGTGCGGCTGTCGCTGGCTATTAGCACTGTGATCAATCCCCGGTGACAAGGGCTGCTTAGCCTGTCACACTTTGTTTTATCTTCCATTCTTAGACTTTTACTAACTCACAAATTGCTAATCCAATCTCCTCTAACCCAGTTAGAGGAGGACATTGTCTCGGTGTTGCTCAGACGCAGGAGCTCTGGGGGAGGACGTGCTGGTGGCAGGGTAGGCACACGTTTCCCAGGGTTGAGAGAAGTGTGTGTTGGCTGTAACAAACACAAACATGCTACTCTCCCCACTTCTTTGAGGAAACTCTCCCTAAAGTCCTGACTTAACCACCTGCATGAAGTAAACTTGATGGTGCTCTTCAGGAGAACATCTTTCCTCAGCCTTTGGCACTGACTCACCTCCAGGTCACATCCATGTCTTTGTTTCCCCCATGAGGTGTCATCTCCATCACCACCCCAGTGCCATGAGGACAGCATTGCAATCTGTCCAAATGCCTCCATCAGGCATCTCAGAAGCCTCAAGAGCTTTGACATCTCCACCCTGGAGCCTTCACTGGGCAGAAATGACCTTAAATCCTCAGCCACAGGACCAGTCTGCACTTTGGAGCAACCCATTAGAAAGAGTTGGCAGCTTCTCTTTGACCTCAAGCTTGCTTCATTGCCCACTTATTGGAAATGTTGCATTTCTCTGAGTCATTCCATTTCTGATCACTGACTACTGCAATATCTTCTCGTAGGAGAGCTCAAGGCAAGCTGAGGAGGAGGGCTGTAGCATTTCTGCTCCAAACATCAAACATGGAGACGATACTGGGGCTACAAACTGCCCAGAAAACCTGCTCCAGATGTACCACAGCGCTTCTCTTGAGGTAGAGACCTGAGGAATTCAGATCATAAAATGAATTTCTCTCATTCTGCCCATGGCAGTAGTTGAGGGTAGAAGGAGGACAGACAAAGCTGGTGGAGATGCTTCATTAGGGACACTGGAGGACATGTGGGGAGTGTGGGATAGTACTGGTGTTGGCTGGGGATGAATCTACAGGGTAAGTCTGGGTGGGCTGGGGTGGGGGTGTCCTGGTTCTGGGGATGGGGTGGATGAGGTTGGAATAATGCTCTGCATGATGCACCCTGTGCAGAGAGGAGCCCAGGGTGTCTCCCAAGAGCCCTGCTCCTGGCTCTGGGAACACGTGTGGTTCTCACACCCCTTGTTGGTGCTGGGGAGCCAGTAACTCTGCTGCAGTTGCTACACAGACACTGAGAAATTGCTTTTTGCTTCCTGGCCAAGACAGTTTTGTAACATCTCTGCATGCAGCAACTGCTTCTCTGCGATGGGTGAACTGAATCGGTATGTGCACAGCCTGGAAGTCTGCAATAGTGCCCTGAGGCTTGCAAAAGGCATCCTATCAATAAATAATTATGATTCCTGAGTGAGAAAGCCAACTAGCAAGTTCACGAGTCCCAGATGCTCCCAGCACATGAGGGAGAGCTCCCTGAGGACAGGCAGGGGAAGGATCTGTCCCTGCTGAGCGTCAGGGCTCTGGTGCTGGGCTCGGGGTTTGGCAGCTGGTGTCTCAGCAGGCAGGAATGTATTGGGGGGAAGGCATTTCCTACTTGGGCATGACCTCCCTCTGTGCAAACCGAGGTGTTCAACCTGAGCACTGGGTTCTGCTGGAAGCAGTGACATCCAATCCATGGTGACCTTGTTGGCAGGACCAGGGACGCTTTGTGGCCTTCCCTCCAGTACCTTCCTGCCCCTCCACAGATCCCAAGTCCTATTTGCAGGTGTCTGCATCTCAACAAAGCTCTGTGAAATAGCTTCAGATGTTACCAGAGATGGGCCTGGACTTCCAGCCCGTTGCAAGAACGGGATACTGGGAGGAGCCCTGCAGCATCTCACCCCCTTTGAATTGTTCCTCACTGCAGCACCCCCTCCACGTGTTTGTGTGCCAACATATGATGTGCAACACTGTACTGTGGTGCTGCTGAATACATTCCAGCTGCTTATTAGGAAACAGCACCACAGAAGCTCTAGCAGGCTGCTCAGGCCAGTTAGATGGAGCCAGCAGGAGGAACAGGGCTGCACTTGGCATAACATGCATTAGGAAAACACAGTAACAGGCACGTTGAGTTTAAACTCCCCGAGTGATAAATACATCAGAAAGGCCATAAGTTGTACACTTGCTTGTTGTACAAGTCACACATGGAGAAAAAGGTGCCAATTCTTTTGCCACTTGTACAATTTCTACGATCAACATACCCACAACAGAGCAATATGGATGTAAAATACACCAGAGGGCAAGGGCTGTTCCCACAGTCTCCCAGGGGTGCGTGGTGTGGCTGGGCAGGTACTGCTTTGTTTCATTTTTTTTCTGAATATCCTGATGATAGGAAGACTGAGAGTTCCTGACAGAAGACTGAAATCATCACCAGTGTGTTGCTTATCAAGTGGGTTCGTCCCCATGGCAATACTTCTGCTGAGCCAAACATAACCTGTACCCTGGGCACCAGGTACCTGTTTTCCCAAGCCTGGGCAGGCTTTCCATCCAGGTCCATTGAAGAATTATCCCCTCTTTTTCTTCCCTCCCCAAGCCAAGGCACACATTGCACAAGTCCTTGGCTGCATTCGTGGGTGTTAAAAAAAAGAGAGAACCAAGAAATTGGAGAAACAAAGCTTAGTGAAAAAAAAGAGGGGGAATAAAAACACCCCAAAACACCCAAACAAACCTGGGCTGCTTCTTTGGGAATGAGAAAAAAATGGCCTTGTGTGGGGAGAGATGCACAGGACCAGGCTGACTCAGTGGTGAACGAGGAGTCGGTTTAGATGTGGCTTCTCCCTGCTCAGGGATGGGGCCTTGTCCTCTGTCCTCATAGCTGCAGCTTCCAGCAGTTGCTTCTTTTAGAGGAATATGATAACCAGCATTTGCTCCTGCTGGGCTGTGTAAGGGAGAGCCATTAATAATCCAACTAGCCAGCACCTTTCCCTGCGAAATGCTGATTGCAAAGAGGAACGGTGCCTTGGAAAAAAACAAACCCAGGTGACAATTCCCCCCACAGCAGCACCCCTGCCCTCTCCAGCTGAGGACATCCTGCCTGGAGATCATCCTCTCCCTGGGGAGCTGGTACCGCTTGTGGTGCTAAGGGAAGGACGAGCCTACCTGGAGCTGTGCCTGGCGCTGGGAGGGGATAATAAAAGGTCTGTTTTCTCCCCCAGACTCAGCGAGGTCTGCTTAGGAAAACAGCTTATATGGCAGCCCCAGTGTCACTTTGGGTGTGACAGGGCCAGCACCGTGCTTCGGTCAACAAACAGGGCTCGGGATGGTTCAAGCACTCTGTGTTCCTGCGAGCTTTTAGATCAGCTTAAACTGTTTAAGCAGCTGCACTGCAGTTTAAGATTAAGCTGGTCTTTTGAGCAATCTAAGCAGTTTAAAATACTCTAAAGGCTTAACATTATAGCCAGTTTAAGTTGCTGTAGGGGCTTAAAGCAGTGATGTGCAGCCAGTATCTTAACAGGGTTTTCCACAAAATGTGTCTTTATAGCCGGTGATAAGCCCTATGGATCAGGGGGGTGTTTGCATGGGGCACGTTCATCTGCCAGCCTCACAGGCCTTTCCTTCTGACCTTGCAGAGTGCTGCTCAGATGCCTGTTCCTGCCCCTTTGCTTGGACTGCTGTGTCCATGCCAGTTGTAGAATGCTCTTGCTTTATCTTGCAGCATCGGGTACAGCATCCAGACACAGAAGGACTTGCTTCTTCAAACCCACAACCAAGGAAAGGGGTGAAACCAGCTGGGCATCTAAAGCTCCAGAAGCCTTGGCCCTTTGTCTTAATGAGACATCCAAACCTGGTGAAGGAAGGAGAGACTTCCTTCATGCTCATGGCCTGTCAAAAGGGAGCATCAGAGCAGCCTAGCAGCAGGGACAGCTCTCTGAAAACCTGGTTTTGTGGGGCCTCTAAAATAGGAGCCCTTGGGATGTGGCAAGACTGCCCTTCAAGGACCACAGAGGCTAAAGGAGGCTTATGCTGCTTTAACTCTGCCTTATGACATGCTACAGTCTTAAGGCATTTAAGTCTTTGTGTGACACTAAGGGTTTATGGTCTTACACAGCTTTAAAAGTGGCTTAAATGCTCTCTCACCTTTCACGTGGGACACAGCGCTCCTGGCACGAGTCACAGGGATGGCAGGGAGTCTCAGGGATGGCAGGGAGTCACAGGGATGGCAGGGCACTACTCACACAACGAGGGCTTTGCTGCAGCAGAGCCGCCCAGGGGGTCCCTGTGAGCACAGCCTTTGGGCTCTGGCTGCTGTGACCCTGCTGTTTGCACCTTGGCCCCTAGCACACAGCCTTGCAGGCAGCAGCACTGTGGGAGCAGAATGTCACCTCCAGCTCCACCAAGGCTTTTACCTAAAGGTGGCATGAACATCATGATCTGTGATCATGAAATGCCTGCTGAGAGATGAGGACGGTGGTCTCACCTGGGGGACCTACACCCTGCTGCCACCAGGTTTTCTGGATCCAATGCATCCCCAGGCATTCCTCTATCCCATCTCTGGAGAGTTTGGTTCTGGGCTTACCCCCAGGTTGCTGACAATAACCTGCCTGTAATGCTTCTCAGGTGGTAGGACGCTTCCCCACAGAGGTATCTGCTGTGCAGGGGCAGGTTTGGTTTATGCCATGCTCTGCTTGGCACTGTCCAGGCTCAGGCAGGGTGCAAACAACGCTCAGCAAGTTTTTACAAAGTGCTAACAACATCTGGTGGGATGGGTGCATCCCACCTACGGGGAAGGGGATCCAGAGCTCAGGAGCTCATCATCACCTGGTTGTGCTCTGCATCCTCCCAGTGAGGCTGGTACTGCTGGCTGCAGAAAAGCTGTTGCTCAAGGCTCAGTGGGTGGTGTTGCTGTGACCTGCCTCCTCGCCATACAGCAGTCAACCCCACAGCTGTGTGGGGTCCCATAACTACCCACAGAGACAGAAAGTGGCTTAAGGAGTTTCCAGAGTGCTTTCCCTCTGCTGCACTGGAGGTGTTGAAGGCATGCCTGGTGAAATTGCTCTCTGGAGTCCTCTAAATCTCATCTTCGATCATGGAGACAGTCCAGACAGCTGTGGTCTCCCTAGATGAGCATGGCCATCTGTGCTTATTTTGCTATGGAGCAGACAATCAGGTGAATTGGGTTTCCCTTGTTCTGTCCCACCTTGGTCCTCAAATGGAGATTCCAGCTGAGCTCGAATGGCCCCTCCTGGGACTGCACCGAAGCAGCATCACTCCGTGTCCTTCTCTTGGGAAAACCAAACCACACTCGTGGCTTTAGGAATGCAGTGCTGGGGGAGGTTTTACCAGCCAGACATTCCCAGTTCAGGACATGGAAGGCACTGGCTCCATCAGCAGGGACACATGGACAGAGCAAGCTCCAAGGCCACGCTGGGACCCGATGCCATCGCCCTGCTCAGGGCTCTGAACTGTCTCGCTGGACATGGGAGGTGACAGGTGTCAGGTCTGATGCAGCAGCCAGTGAGCTGATTCCTGGCTGCACGAGCTCAGGAGGATGCACATCTCCATGGCCAGGCCACAGGTGAGGCTGTCAGCATCCAGCCTGGCTGATCCACCTGCAGCTCAGGGACTTCTTGCACTCGGTGATGCCTGCTGCAGTTTCTCTCTCACTGATGCATACAACCCTCTCCAGACCTTCCTAAGGGGCTGCTGGAGAGGGTATTGAAGAGGAGAGGGTGCTTCAGGATGCAGCATCTTTAAAGATGGATCAATGTACCTGATAACATTACACACAGTAAGATCTCTAAGCTCAAACATCTTCAAGTAGCATGAGGAACAGTGGGATCAAGAAAGGTCCTTTTGTTTAGGTAACAGTAGGTTCTCATGCACTGCTGAGGCTGCTTGGTGTGAGGATTACTCACTGGCTTGGTTCCTCCTCTCTTAAAAAGTCAGATGAGAAGTTCAGGCTAAGGTGCAAATTGATGGCTTGATGAGTCTGGGTCCAAAGCCTGGTGGTATCCATCAGAGAGCCTCAGAGTTCCCACCTCACATCCCTTCAGCAAAACACACTCAAGCCTGCTGTATTTCGTTTAACCAAGTCAAGCCTGTAGCTGTCATGCACTTGGCCCTGGTTCGCTGGTGTCTTGGACAGATTACACCCATGCCAGTTTGGCAAGCTCAGAGGAGCATCTGCCAGCACTCCCACGTGCCTCTGTGTCCTTGCAGCAGTCGTGCTGTGTTCCCCTTGTCTGAACCATGCGGCCCCAGGACTCACGCATGAGCTGCATTTACGGTACAGCACACAGGGCTGCTACTGCTGCTCTGGGCTCTGGGGCTTTGTGGACAGATGCTCATGCCAAATGCTGATGTCTGCCCCACACTGACCGCTCGGTGGGGGCCCGGAGGAGTCACCATGTGCTGGGACAACATCAGACAACCCCTGTCCATTTTGTGGCCGTCCCAGAGTATCCATGTCTACCCTTGGCATGTCCACCCGGTCCTTTCAGACAGTTAACGATGCTCGTGTGCCCAGCCTGCCAGTCACTGTAGGGAGCAGCTGGGTTTGCAAGTGGAGCAAGCTCCCTGAGTTGTAGCGCTGGGCTCGAAGCACTGCAAACACTCAGCCAGCCACGTGAGATGTGGGCCTGGGATGCTGCCGCCTGGGCAGCCCTTGGAGTGGAAACTCCACTGGCAAAAACACATCCTTCCAGTGCCTGTCCGAGTGTAGGTTGGCCACTGCACAGGATGGATGCTGCTTCCCAACATTTTGTGCCATTTTGGAAGCTGCAGAGGGTTTTTATAACTCCAGGAGGCCTGCTCATCCTCCTGTTTTCCCAAAGGCAGCGGGCGAGTTTGTTGACTTTGCATTCCTGTGTCCTTCCTACCCAAAGGGAAGTGACCCAGGTATGGAAACAGAGCAGCTGGAAAACAGAATTGCTTCAAAGGCCTTCCCAAGCTCCCCGTTTGCAGATGGGATCACAGAGACTGGGGCTTGCAGATCCACACCTGGCAAGAGGGCTGTTTGCTGCTACAGCAGGTGAGGGGGTTGGACACCTCTGGCAAACGCCAGGTCGCAGCTTTTTCCTACACATCTATTTATCCTGCCTCTGGAATTGGAGCTCTTGACCCAAGCACCCCAGCTGGGCTGTCACAGTCCTGAGAGGGATAGCTGAGTCAGGTCCAGATTGGCTAGGGCTGCCTTGAAAAGTAATTGACCTCTGAGGTGCACACCCACCGTACCTGGAGGACCTCATACTCCTCTCTACTCAGATGTTTTGCATTTTTCATGCTGGGATTCTGCTGGTGGTGTCACTATCCAAACAGCTGCTCTGGAAAGTGCCCATAACATTTTTTAAAAGGATAATCTTTGTTATCTAAATAAGAGGCAGCATTTGAGGTAAAAAAAATGTGTACAACAACCAGCTCTGAAAATGTTACCACTTGAAATGAGCAGCTTTTCTGCCTTGAGCAGCAGTAGAGGATGCACAGGAACATTGGGAGCCTCTGGCTTGCTCAAAATTCCTGCAGATCCCGTGGCTTGTTCAGGTGGCTCAGCGCTGGTGGAGTTTGGGTTCATGTGATTCTGATTCCTGTACCTTTAGTGAGTCGAACTGCACACTGCTTGCCATGATCTCTCCCAGCAGGATCTGGGCACCCATGTACCACTAGCACCTCTGAGAACTCCCTTGGTGGGGCAGTGCTGTGTCCCTGACCCCACGGTGGCAAACCCTGCTGAACAGAGAGACTGTATTTGTGTTTGAATTCTTCAGTGCATCTCAGCTGCTTTGTTATGTTAACACCAGTTTAAACCAAATCCTCCAGAAATTCTTGGAAAAACAACACATCTGTTAAAGATTTTACACCAACCACTCTCAGCAGTGGGCAGACAAAGCTCGTTATCCACTCCCTAATGAGCCACCCTGCAAGACAGGGAAACCTGAGACTAATAAGGTACCAAAACTGAGCAGAATGAAACACTCCAGTTTTCAAAGAGGAAAAATTTGGAAGGACTCAACAGGGCAGACACAGAAGGGCTTCATGTGCTCAGCTCTGCAAAAACTTCCCTCTGCTTTCCAGGCATCTATCTGTACATCATGTCTCACCACCAGCTGCCACAAGCCCAGCTTCCCCTTCTCTTGCCAAGCAGGAGACGTGGACCTGGAGGTCTGGGGTAGGAGTGAGGGGTGGATTAGGTGGTGTGGGTTCCCGAGGCACTTCCAGCCTGCTTTATGTCATTCCTATGATGTAACTGCCAGATGTGAGCTAGCTGGGACCTAAACCAGGACAGGTTGTCCCTGGCCTCTCACTGGGAGGGAGGGGATGGACAGCAAGGTGGTTGGTGCTGCATAGCGATCCCCAGTAAGCCACAATGAACCCGGTGAGACGCTTTTCCAGGGACCAACTGGAGCTTGTGAGACCTTGTCACGATCCACAACCTGGACGAGACTTAGTTTGGCAGGGATTAAACCCCCTTGCGTTCCAACCGACCCTCAGATCGCTCTGGGTGGCTGGGGGTGGCTGGGCTGAACCCCTGAGTGACGTCCAGCTGGCGGGTGCTTCATCAGTTCTCAATTCAATCCTCGGGGAACAGAATTAAGACTCCAAAGGGAGTCAAGGTGCAGGTTGCTTGATTTGGAACAGACGTGCAGGAAAAAGGGGGGAAAAGGAGAAAAGGGTGGAAAAGAGAGATAGAGTGGTGGGAAAGAGGAAGAGAGAGAAAAACGGGGAAGGGGGTGGGGGGGCACTGCTATATCTACCACCACGAGGCTACAGCATTCCATCTGCTGGCAGAGTCTTCTCCAGTGTCTCTGGGTGTGATGGAAGGGAGGAGCATTCCTTCGTTGTCTCCATGTCCCTCCATACATGTTGCTTGCTTCCTTCTGTTGCTTGCCTCTCATATTGCTCGCTCCATGGCCACTTGCCTCTCTCCATGGCCCAACGCTCTCTCTTTGTGGTCATCCTTCCTATGGCCACAAGCTTCCACCTGGCTTTGTGGGAATGATGAGGGGATGTCCGATGTGTCAATGGCTCCTGGTGGTTCTCCTGACAGTGGAATGCTCTCCTGATGTCTCTCCTGATAGTGGTCTCCTGGTGTGTGAATGGCTCCTGATGTCTGTCTTTTGGGTGGCTCCTTGAACAGTCATTAGGTCTTTGGAAGCCTTAGCCAGTGGTGGTGATGGGATGAGGTTTGGTTAGGTGAGAGGAAATAAAAGGGGGGGGTGGGGGGCAGGGGGGGCAGGGACAACACGGTTCTGTTGGCAATTATTAAGGCAGATTTCCAGTCCCTTACAGACCTGCAGGAGGGTTCAGCCCCAGGACATCTCTGGGGCTGTGAGGCACAGCACCATACTAGAGACTTTTCCGGACTTTTCTCTCACTCTGGCCTGCTCTGCATCCTTCCTGATGCCTCCAGCCCCCTATTTCCCATCCCTCACCCAGCCCCGTTCCTCTTCCCCCTCTTGTGAACCCCAGGGACACGCTCTGAGCACAGGATTCAGTGGGATGAATTCCCCTAACTGGAGAGGTTTGCCCCTGCAGTCGTGAAGGCAGAAATACCTACAGGTGGATGTGTAAAAGCAGAACTTGTGTGTCTCTGGGGGAGATCTCTTTGCCAGGCATCCCAGCACTCAGTGCCTGCCTCTGGACCAGAGGCACATCCCCAGCTCCCGTGCCCTGTTCCTCAGAGATGATTCACACAAATGTGCTACAACATTTTTTCAGGTGAAAGCTGCGTGTTACTTTGTTCACCGCTGCACTTGCTGCTGGCTGTAAACAGATCAAGTGCAGCAGTCAGCTGTGGGAAAGCTCTGCTGTCTTCCTGCTTAAAAGCTTTGCCCCCAAAAGCTTTTCACTTTCTGGTGCCTCTACCCAGCCGTCACCCCTGCGTGTGCAGTCACAGGCTGCCCGTGACCCTGAGCGCTGGCCAGGAGAGACCTTGTCAGAGGAAGAGGATGCTGCTTGGATGTACAGCCACTCTAATGATGCCTTAGTCACCGAGTGAGGCTCAGCCTGGCCCCCAGCAGAGAAGGACCCCACGCAGCTGTTCTTCACCTCCCAGGTGCTCTCTGACCCAGCGGGAGGTGATTTTCTGGGTTCTCAACCGACTCACTGCACAACATCCCTTCAATCAGCGTTTGCCTTGAGGACAGGCAGGGTCAAGGGCTTTAAAATACTGGTTTAATCCATCCTTATTTGTTTAGTGGTGCTGGGGCTTTATGCTAATCCTCCCTGCAGAGCTAAAAGTTATGCTGAGGAGCACAGGGGTGCAGGATGTGACCGGGCAGCTGCAGCTTGTGTGTGCAGTCACACACAGCACAGACCATCCTGGGTGGATGCCTCGTGTGATGGGGAGCTGATGGCTGCAGAGTGGCTTTGTGGCAAAAAGACACAGGTAAAGGGGCTGGCATAAGGAGGGAGCTTCCTTTGTTTAGTGGGATTGAACACATATTGGGGTACCCCCAGCAGCCACGGTTCCCTCACAAGGCTGCTTTCCCCCAGCCCTTCTCATTGGGTTTCATCCCTTTGGAAATCCAAGGACAGGGAGAGCTGGTGCATGTTGCTCCAGCAAGGGAAAGAGCTAGAGCCAGGATGTGTACCTGGTACCACAGGTATCTCCCAGCCCCACGACCTGGTTCGGCTGCATTCCACAGGCAACAAGCAGCTTTACATGTTTAGCTCCTCTAAATTGAGGAGGGCAGGTGAGGGATCACAGAATCACAGAATGCTTTGGGTTGGAAGGAGCCTCAAAGATCATCTAGTTCCAACCCCCTGCCATGGTCAGGGACACCCTCTGCTTGTCCAGGCTGCCCAAAGCCTCATCCAACCCGGTCTTGAACCCTGCCAGGGATCCAGGGGCTCCCACAGCCTCTCTGGGCACTCTGTGCCAGGGCCTCACCACCCTCAGAGTAAAGAATTCCTTCCTAACGTCTCACCTAACCCTGCCCTCTCTCAGCTTGAAGCCATCACCCCTTGTCCTGTCCCTGCACTCCTTGGTCACCAGCCCTCTCCACTTTCCTGTAGGACCCCTTTAAGTATTGGCAGGCTGCAATTAGGTCTTTCTGGAACCTTCTCTGGGCTGAACAAGCCCAGCTCTCTCAGCCTGTCTTCATAGCAGAGGTGCTGCAGCCCCCTGATCATTTTCGTGGCCTCCTCTGGAATTGCTCCAACAGCTCCATGTCTTTCCTGTGCTGTGGACCCCCTGAGCTGGACTCGACACTCCAGGTGGGGTCTCACAAGTGCAAAGGGGTAGCATCCCCTCCTTTGGATGCCCCAGTTGTGGGTGTGAGGCTCCTCCATAGCCCTGTGGTGGCCCCCACCACCCCACTCACAGACACAGCTCAGCATTCGGCTGGGAAATGCAGAGAAGATGAAGTGTGAAGAAGCCGAGTGCGAGCCTGTCCCTCTGTGAGGACGCCCTGCGCCACGCTCACAGTGTGGGCAGACCTTCCTCCCTGACAGTGACAGAAATCTCTATTTATTACTTTTTAACACGTGTGCCTGAGCACCCTCTGGCTGGACAGAGCGCAGCACGGCCACGACACCCCCTGGCCTCCCCCCAGACTCTGTAGAAGCTCCGTCATGCACGCTGCAGGGCATGTGGAAGTGTGGGAGTGCACAGGCCTGGCGGTGCCTGCCCAGCTGTGTCCCTGCACACACAGGTATGCACACACCCCCCCCGGTATGCACACACCTGCCCCCCACCCATGCGTACACACACATACAGTGCACACACATACAAGCACACATACAGGCTCTCCTGTTTTCTCTGGGAGGAAATACGCCTTCCTCTTCCTTCCACTGTGTTAGGCCTCCCTTCCCACACGGGTCACAGCAGCAGGCCCTGCTGCATGCCCAGCCTGTGTCAGGTTTGGCCTGAGCTGAGGTTTTCTTTGCTGCTGGCTTGGCATTGGGTTTTCTCACCATCACTGCCGCCCCAGCGGATGCGGTTGCCATGGCAATGTGTGAGCCGAGGGCCTGGACCACCCAGCAGCCGTGCTGTGGAGATAACACTACCCTGCTCCTTCCCCACCAGTGATGGACAGCTGCTCATCCCTGGCTGGAGGAGAAGCCTGCAGGGTTTTGGACTGCCATAACACCTTGCACTTCCATCACTCGGCTCTTTCACACATTCAGACTCTGCCTTGCTGCAAGTTAGGCTGCAAATCTGAGACTGCTGAGAAAAAAAAGCAGGGTAGGCAAAGGATGGTCATCTTTGCTTCCCAGAAATGTTATTGAGATATTATCTGACAACACTGCAAAGAAAAACCCCAAACCCTGTGCAAGTTGTGCATTGAAAGTGTTTCTGAACCCATTATATAATTGCTCTCCATCATTAAGAAGGATCAAAGTTAGCCTGAACCATTTGAAAATGTGTCTGGAGACGTAGACCATAAGCTCTGTCTCATAACAGACATTTAATAGTTAGGTGATTAATATGAAAGTGCTTCTTCCTTCAAATATCAATATTAACGTGAACTTTGCCTTAAGTAAGCTTGAGCCTATATTTGAAAAAGCATATTGGTTAATGTGTTAAATAAAAATCAGTCATTTTCATACTGTAATCTCTCTGCTATAATCTTTTCCTTTGACTCCTTTTCATTTCGGCCCCTCAAGTAATGATTCAAGACCATTTTCCTGCACATGAATATAAGGAAGGAAACTCGAAGTCACCACGAAGCTGGAGTTCCAATTCTGGAGGCAACAGAGCAAACGGGGGGTGCTAAGAACACACACGGGCTGCAGCGGTTTGACGCGAGTGATTAGCAGAGCCGGTTCATCAACAGATATGTGTGGGTCAGGATGGAGGCTGCAAATATTTCATAAGGAGGGGAAGGGCTAAATGAATGGAACAAAGTGTTTGCTGTGGTTTGCTCGGCTGCCTGTAACTGGAAGGCTGAAGTTCTGCAGCCCAGTGTGCCTGTTTCGTTTCCCTTTCCCTTCCAGCCAGCTTCCCGAGGATGCTGGCTGCGTGCTGCTGCTTGCTTGGTGGGATGTTTTTCTCTGTGCCAGTGGGCTGTTATTAATTGTCGTGGTTTCACCCCGGCTGTGTGCTGAGATCCACGCAGCTGCCTGCTCCTTAAAGTAAAAGAGCAGGGGAAGAGGGAAAAAGGGGGGAAACAAGGGAAGGGGCAAATAACTCCAAACCCAAGAAACTAAGAGGCCCGTGGGTTGGGATAAGGAGAGTTTACTGAGAGAACAGAAAGATCAAACATACCAATGCTAACAGGACTTTAGAGCAAAAGAATATGAAACTCTTGATCCCCAATGCAGTTTCTCCCCGACCCACACAACTCAGGTACCACCCAGAGCTGTCCCGGAACCCGACCGTCCCCCCAAGCAGCACGCGTCCCGCCACCGCCCCTCTTCTTCCTCCCCTCAGCCCCCCGTTATCCTGGACAGGACGTAATTGGCATGGAATACTCTCTTTGGCCCATCTGGGTCACCTGTCCTGGCTTCGCCCCTCCTTTCTCCTGAATAGAGAAATAGGAAGAAGCTGAGAAAGTCCTTGACTGTCTGACTGCAACGAAGAACATCAGGGTGTTCTCAGCACTGCTTTCATTGTAACTCCCAAACACAGCATCCCATCAGCTGCTACAGATGAAGTTAACTCTATCCTGACTGAAACCAGGACATTAATGAACTGCCAAACCTGGGGGGAAAAATTAAATAAATAAAATGGAGCTGAGTGCGTCTGCATAGCTGAATAGCTGCTTTTCATTTGCCACAGCCCTACAGGTTACTTGGTTTGTTTGTGAGAACGAACTTCAAGACTGTTTCTCTCCAACGTGAGCCATGGCCAGGAAGAAGAGATGTTGTGGCAGAGAATTAGGGTGAAATATGGCAAATGGAGATTAAAAAACAACAACAAAAAAAAGAAAGAAAAAAAGTTTTGTCCATTTCAAGCATGTTACTGAAGTGGGTAAAATTAATCCCTCCTGCATCTGCCTTGGCTCCTGAGGGGTGGCTGCAGGGATGGATTCAGTTCTTCCTAGCCATGAATGCATCAGTTCATATACTAAGGCGACAGTAACCATCCTGGAGATGTTTTCTGTCTTCAAACAGTGGGTGCCTGATGGGGTGGGAGCTGGTGTGATCTCTTTCAAAGAAGGAATGATGTTTATGCAGGTTTCCTACATCAAGGAATACAAGGAGCTGTAAGCCTGAAGCTGCTGAGCGCTGGGCAGCTTGGGAAGCACAAGGGCTGTAATTTCAGCAGGTCCAGGGCATTTTGGGACAAAACCAGACAGGCTGGGTATAAACCAGTCTGGTGACAACCTCACCGGGCATGTGGGATCCCCAGCGCATGAGAAATCACACGGCTGAGATGCAAAGGCAGAAGATGCAAATCCATTGCCAGAGGAGCATGAGATGGAAGTAAAATGAAAGACTCCCGTGCATGGAGAAGAAACTCAACAGGTCTGGGTACCTCTCCTTAAGCAGGGCTCAGCACACATAATGGCTGGGTTGAGCTCTCATATCTCTCATCATGTCCAACGTGGGTAGAGCTGGTCCTCAGAGAGAACCCGACCTCATGATGTGAATGGTTCAGGATGAACCCAAGAGGGTAGAGGAACCTGAAGAGATTCCTCCAAGAGAGACTTCTGTGTGGAGACATGCCAGACGAATTCTTCTGGAGACCAGCCACTGAATCCATGGGGGACACAAAAGACTGTCTGGAGGCAGGGAGGAAGGTGCCCTGGGTGCTGTTTGTCTGGCACATTGCTACTGCGAGCGCAGTAATTGAACCGTGTCAATAACACACCAACAGAGCATTTCCACCAGAAAATGGCATTTAAATGGCATTTTGTTGTAATAAAGAATTTCCATGGGAATACATTGATTTCAAGGAAATTTAATTTTGAAAAAAAAGAGAAGACATTTTGTAAGCTTTGAAAGCTCAAGCACCTCTATTGCAGTAAATACATCATTTGTTACTCTACAATTGACTTTATTCCTCTGCTTATTCAACATCATGTAGTTATGTAATTTGATTGAAGTATTTAGCTAATATTCAGACTTGACTTTTGGCAGCTATTTCCAATATGGAGGGAACTTGCATGACAGCCAGGTATTTCTGGTGGAGTTCATTTTAGAAGCAAAATGAGACTTTCCTTGAGAGGAGTCCTGGTGCAGCAGCAGATACCCATGCCACCAGTCTTCCCTTCCCAAGCCTCTTTCCCCAGCCAACACACTGCCCAAAATCTGTCTTTGCTTTCTATGAACTTAAGGCTGCAAGGTGTTGCTTTGGCCACCCTTGGCTGTCTGGTGATTCCTTCTGATCATTTCTGTTGTGCCTCCCCACCCTCAGACAGGCAGGCCCATCGACCTCTCTAAGCAAGCCACATCCATTCGGTTCTCTCATGCACAGAGCTCAGCTCTTAATTAGCCTCACACAGGGCTGATGCTTTGGGCAATAGCTCTGGTTGGTTGCATAAGAGAAATGAATTCTTTCCCTGCTCGCTCTGACTGAAGGATGGCAGCAACACCCAGCTTTTGCAGTGCTCTCCCTGACCGGTCATGGAGCAAGAGGGGCCTCATGCCTCCACATGCTCCATCCCACAGCCTCCAACCTGCTGCCAGCTGCATGGGTCTGGCTGCTTGCAGGGATGGACCAAGCCTTTCTCCTCCTTCAGCAAAATCATCCCAGCACAAGCACAGTGGGAAGAACAAAGTGCACAACCACTCGACCACCCCACTCCTGGGTGCTCACCTGAGGGTTTTAGGGGGATATAAATAAGCCACAGCCATGCATAAATACATTAGCAATGTGTTTGGTCCACCCAAGGTGAAGACAGGCCAGTGCAATTCAGAAAGTCTCATCTGAGGAAAGCAGACAAAGACTCTGGCTTTTCAACTGCCCGAGTCCCGCTAGACCATGAGAAAGGGCAGCCAACATATCTTGGTCATCAGGATTAGAATAAGGGGATTACTGCACCTGCTGAAGTCTCTCTGAACTTCAAAGGCTCATGGCACATCATATTTTTAAACATGTCCCAGAGTAATTAAGCAAAGCAATTTTAAAAGAAAGGCATTTTGTCAGTCTGAGGAGCTCCCTTGGGAGCTTCCTTCCTTGCTGTGGAGAAGGTTAGCCTGATTACAGCAGGAAGACAGGCATTTTACAAGCTCCCTGCTGCAGCCACGTCCTAGCTGCAATGCTGGCTGCCAGGGCCAGGCTCTAGGTCCTGGAAAAGCCCCTGCAGTGGCCAATGAACCCCCCATCCTTGATAGGAGTAGTAGCTCCTGTAGCAGCTTGGTGCCTCCTCCTGTAAAGGGCCTTATCCCAACTCCTGATCTGCCACTGCAGCAGCGTGGGGATGAGGAAGGGGGCCAGGATTCATGCAGGGCTGTCAGGCTGATGCTGCTGGAACCCAGCCCTGCTAAGTCTTGCGTACACATGGCTCTGCATGGAGTGGCTGGCAACACACAGCATTGCTCTGCTGAAAGGGACAGAAGCAGTCACTTGCAACCCTGTGTCACCAGCACGTTTGAAAAACCCTGGAGATCAAGACGGGTTCCCCACCACTTGTGATCCTGCAGCTGGGCCAGGAAGAGCAGCACCATCAGGACCTCTGAGACCTGCTGCCCAGCAAGACTCCCCAGGCCTCTCCAGTCTAGCACTGAGATTCAGTCCTAGGCTGCAAAAATAGCTTTTGTGGATGCTTTCTGATTTCGAGCCTGGCTTCAGCACTGCATCAGGTACAAGCAGCATCCTGCTGAGCTTTCTGTGACTCACTGTGCCACCCACTTCTCGAGGAAAGGGAATGTTAGGTCTCTAACAAGCCAGCCGAGCACTGGAAATTGCTTGTGGAGTATTGATTGGTGTCCAGACTGCAGGGAGAAGGGATTTTCAGTCATTAGCTGAGAGATGTCAGGGCTGTGAGACTGATCTTAAAACTGAACAAAAAATAGAGATTATTCCTCTTGCTTTGTTTGGGGTTTCTTTATTTCCTTTGCATCGAATTCTTGGTTAATATTTACAGGAGTCAAACCTGGATGCTGCTGCAGAGGGGGAGGTATGGAAAAGAAAATCAGAGGAGCAGCACTACAGCAGGAGCACGTGGCCAGAGAAAGGGGTGGGGAGCAGAGACCAGTACTTTTTCTTTTTACCCTTATCCCACGTGGTCCAAATGACATATGGGGGTGCAATGAGAATAAGAGGTTTCTTCTCCTTACTCTAGGCCCAGTAAGAGCAGAGTGGTGCAACTGGTACCCCAGGGAGCAAGCCATCTATCCCTTCCTTCCTCCCTCTCGCAAGAATGAGTCACAGAAAGCTCGTGTCCAGCTCCCCAGCCTCTCACAGCTCCTACCTGACCACTCTTCTTGCTCCAATTAGGCAAGGAAAAACGTGTGGAAAGGAAAGAAGCCATGTGCAATTTCCAGCAGCTGTTAACTTCTTTGCTCTGCTCCCAGGATGGTTGAATCTGAATCGATCTGGCTGTGGAGCCCACGCTAAAGTCTGTACATCTTCACTTAATGCTTTACACAACATTTTGGCCAAACCCCAAAGGCCAAGGCGAACTGCCCATGTGAGTGATGGGGGCACTATCAGGGTCAGAGGAGGGAGGTGGGGACTCAGTGGTGGCAGTTCCTGGACAAGCATCCCAGGAGGAAACATTCCCAGCTCCTCTAGGCAGAGGTCAGCATCTCCAACCAAGCATTTCCACCTCTGGGCAGTAGTTTTGCTTGAAGCATACCCCTTTCTCAAAATCTGTTTCAGATTTCCACCAGCAGCCTGATCAGATATTGACTGGTGGCTGGCATTTTACCCCAGGGTTATGTTTTGTGTGACTAAGCAGGGAAAGACTGGGACATGGAACCTTGTCAGAGGTCCCTGATCTTCAGGAGAGACCAAAACCAGCCATGAGCAACAGGAAATTTCCAATCCCATAGCCAGCAGCATTTGAGATCACAGCATTTCCTTATAATCTGAGCTAGAATCTTAGGCAGAGCCTGACAGCTTTCCCTGGCTCCAACCCCCCACAGCTGTTCTGCAGGCTTTGAGGGTCCTTCAGAGCTCCCCAGCCCTCCAGCCACTGCCCATGTCACCTCGACCACGTCACGGAGGCTGCAGTCAGTGATGGGCTGCATGCAGCCCCGGGACCCAGCGTGCTGCTGCGGTTCCCATTCCTTCAGAGCATCCTCAGGATGCCTGAGCTCTCCAAAGCTCCTTAAGTCCTGGCTTCCAGGTCCCACAGCTCAGCTTGCGCCGCTTCATGTTTCTATCCCGATACCCAGGTCAGCATCCCGCAGGAGTGATGTGGGGTGGCTGACCCTCCTTGCTCTTCACACATCTCCCTGTGCCTCTGTCTAAATGTGCCACTTCCCAAAAGCACCACGGGCTGCTCGGGGAGGCAACGTCATTTCTATTTCTCAGCCCTGCTCACGCCTTGGGGCAGTCAGATTTCAAGCCTCACCACAGCACCGCACTTCAGAGCTGTGTCTGCACGGGGAAAACGCAGCCTCCATGGTCCCAGCATTTCTGCAGCATCCATGCTCTCTTCCAGAGGGGCAGCCAGGCACCCCAGCTCCCCACCAGCCAGGAGAAGCTTCCCTCAGATATACCAAGAGATGTAGAAGCAGCCTGCACGCACTCCCTGCCTTCCCAAGCCACACTGCTCACCACCCTGCCAGGGCAGCCTTCAATGTAATATCAATTAATTCCTTACAATCAAAAAATAAAGAGAGTATAAACGCACTAGTTCCTCCCCTGCACGTGCACACCCACCAGCTCACACTCACCCACACGATCGATCTCTGTTTAATTAAATACCAGCAACGACTGTCACGTGGGGGCAATTCTGCTGACTTGGGCACTTTGGGATTTTTATGCATCTATTTCTGCTTTGCTTTTCCATTAACTTATTTTTCCCTTTGTAATAAGGGGTTGTCAGTGTAATTTATACAGCAGTGCAGGAGGCACGGGCAGCCCGGGGAGCCATTCACAGCTTGCCAGGGATAAACACAATTACACATTTTTAAATGTCAGACTTCAGGAGAAGAAATGAAAAAGGTAAACTATATAAATCTCAGAGAGAGAGAGAGAGCTGCTTTCTCTTTGAAGAGCAACTTCCCAGACAAGCTTCCATACCCCCACATCCATGGCGCAGGCATGTTCTCCTGCATCCCAGGGCTGGCAGAGGCACAAAGGAAGGGCCACAAGAAATGCAGGGAAAGTGACAGCAGTACTTATGCTGCCCATCATCCTATTGAGCTTTTTTTTTTTTCCCCCAAGAAGAAAAAACAAACCTGAATGACCATGTGTTCCCACAACCTGCCCCCTCCTCACCCACCACAGGTCAGCCTGTGCAGGGGAGAGCCTGTGCTGCTCCCTGCTCATTTCACAGTCAGCTGCTTTGATCTCATATGTGATTAAAAGAGGATAGTTCAGATGGATTAAATGAGAGCCACTTACATAATCTGTTTAAAATTCCAGTAGCACATATTCAGAGAAGAGGAGAGGAGAGAAGCCACCAACTCCCACTTGTTTTGCAAGCAAGGTAGGAGCTCCAAAGCAGCTTCCCTGCTCCTGGGGGGCTTGGGGCAGTGTAGGAAACCACCCAACAGCAGCCTTACCATCTCAAACCATAATAGGTACCTGCTAGATGGAGAAGGGAGGCTTATAATGCCCAAGCCCTACTAATGAGCAGCTGCTTGAGCTCTATAAAAGCTGATGACATCATAGAGCACTGGGTGTTTCTGTGTGAGGGAGGGGGTGTTGTTGGTTTTGTGGTCTAGGGTGCTTCTAGGTGGTTGTTGGTCAAGGTATGTCTCTTACCCCAAGCTTGGGTGGGAGGAAGTAGTGAGTTAGGAAGCTCTCCTTCTCTGGCTTCTCTTAGGCTTGTAGCCTAGAAGTAGAAGGGGGAGGATGAGGAAGAACTTGTGAGCAAGAAGATGAGGCTGAAGGTTGTTTCAGGAAAGTGCAGAGGTAGGAGATAAGCTAGAGTTTTTTGTTGCCTATGTGCCAGATAAAAGCAGCCTGTCCTGCTGTGGTGGCATCTTGAAGGGCTTAGGCTGTGATAGAAGGCAGTAAGGTTGCTGGTCTTCTAGGGCCCCAGAAAGATGATGTTTGATCATATTAGTATTTTTCCTCCTAGAGTGGGAGGATCCTGTAGCAAAACAAGGTAAGGAGATGGAAAGAGAGCATTGCTTGATGCAGAGAGGGGGGAACTCTGTGAACACAGTGAGTTGGGTGGCTCCCTTCAAATCTGGGATGGTACTGTCAATGGAAAGCTGCAAAAAGAGGCACAGCTACTGTTGAAAGATTGGTGGGTGGTCATAGTATAGGGAGATGGGATCCAAGGTTACTTCTATGAGGTCACTGCAGGAAACTAGGTGCAGCTCCCTGCAGGTGGGAGGAGAAGCCTTTGCGGTAGGCTTGGATGTGTGGAGCTGTATGGAGGTGTTTTCTGGGGAAAACTAGGCTGGAGAATAGAGTACTTGGCAAATTAGTAGGCAAGGTGGCTTTTTGACCTCTCTAGAGGCTGGGAAACCTTTTTACAGGGATGCTGCTAGGAGTATCAAAAAGGATGAACTTGTATCTATTTGAACTTGAAGGACACTGATGTGTTAGACTGTGCTGACCTCAGGAGCATGCAGGCCTGATCTCTAACCTGGCTTTGGAAAATGGGATGCCAAGGGCATTTCAGCTGCTGCTCTTACATCCCTGTAATAAAGAACTGGGCTGTAATTTCCAGAGCAGTGTTTCTCCTCTAAGGCCATGCTAATGAGTTGCTCAGAGCCTGCTGAAACATCCAAGTGTTTCAAAGTAAGGGCTGTGAAGGAGCAAACAGGGCATCTCCCATTAGCTGGCTGTAAACCATTAGTGTGATGGCTTTGTGCAAGGGCAGGAAGATGAAACAGGGCTGCAGCAACATTACAGAGCAAACTTATTTACTAGGTGATAAAGCATTTAACGTAGCTCCTGAGGTAGTCAAACTTCAGTCTAAATGCTAGTTATCCACACAGCAGCTCAAGCATAGGCTGTGATGATACCCAGCCTGCTGTGGTGAGGTTGTGCTGAGAACGAGCCAACACTGCCTTCATTTAAGGTGACAAAGAGGGCTCTCCAGGGAGTTAGAGGAGCCCTTCTGAGGTACCAAGAAGTGTGAGGCAAGACCTGGAGGAATGGGACTTCTTAAAGAAAAATTGCAATGAGTTTTTCAGTAACAACCTGATAGGATAACTAGGCTCCAGTGTTGATTTTAAAACCAGTCTCCAAAGGTGCTTGAAGTGGCATGGAAAGTCTAGATGTTCTTGTTCCAGGTGGAGCACTTACAAGCCTTGATAATGACCTAGCAGCTGTTTATCTTTCAGCACAGCAGGAGGTCTAAGGTGTTGCTTGCATAGCAATGGGAATTTGGCTGGGATGAGGCTGAAGAAAGTGATAACTACCATCAGACAGCACAAAAATCCACCCTAGAGGGGAGGATCCCCAGAGGGACCTTGAGGCTCAAGATCTGGGAGGACTGGTGGAGCCAATTATTCCCATGCTGTCTGAAGACTCCGTGTGCTACATAGAGCATCTTGTCAGCTGAGGAATGAGTGGCATCCATGGCTGCATTCAGCTGGCAGTGGTCACTGCTTGGTGAGATCTGTCTGGCTTTCAAAGCATGAAAGATAGATCACATCTGCTAGGACAACATCTACATCCTATACCCTTTACCTGTGGTATTTGAGAGCGAGTGAAAGTGCAGGTCTTCTCTGCTTGTTTCTTCAGGGAAGACAACAATAATGTAGGTTTTTATTGATTTTAGGACATTTTGATGTAGTTGACTCTAGATCTGAGAGGTCATATGAGGAGCCCACCGTGTCCACATGTGCAATGAAAAATGCTTTACCAGTCTGGCAATGGGTGAAATGGAAGGTGTCATGGAGCCTAGTGCAGTGTCTTGGCTGCTCTTAGCACTGATGCTCCTCTGCCTGTGCTTGTGGGTCCCCATGCTCCCAGCTCTAGGACTGAGCCCAGGAAAAGGTAGCTACTCCTCTGAAGCAAGGGGAGCTGCCAAGGTAGAGGTAGGTCACAGAAAGTATGAGTGATGGTGTACCAGTTGCAGTTGAAGGGTTATATATGAAAGCAAGGGCCCTTCTGGGAGGGATGCTATCTGTCAGAGGTGGCTGGGGTGGCTGTGGAGGGGGACTCAGGATGCAGGCTGGTCTGTCTCCATGGGATGGCCCAACTGTATAGCCATAATGGAGAGCCTCTTGTAGTAGATCAGACCAACATTCAGAGGTGGATACTGAATTCACAGAGCTCACAGATCAGTGGGGAGGTATTTGGATGGGTTTAGGGGACACCTGGACTCCCTGAAGACTAAACAGAAGAGCTGCAGACTGGAGTGAACTGCTCTAGGTTCTTTCCACCCTCTTGCTGTTGCTCTTTGCCTCTAACGTAACCTGAGGTGTCCCTTGACCCTAGAAACACTGAACATACAAGACCTGCACAATATATTTTAAGCAGACCAGAGAGAAGTGGCATAAGAAATGCAACCTGGGACAGTGGCTCTTGGAGGAGACTGAGTTGGCCATCACTGAGAGTAAAGAAGAAATGATTTATCATTTGGCCATTCAGTGCTGCCTGAGCAGCCAGCTATCCAATCCTGAATGCCTCTCCAGGTACAAGCACCTCTTGAGCTGGATGCTTTTCATGAGTCTGCTGTTCACCCTGTGAGCATGAGCCTTCTGTTCAGCCTGCAGAGGAAACTCCTCAGTTGTTGAGCCTAGGACCCTGCTAGCAAAGAAGAAAAGGACGTAGGATCACAGCAAAGAGCAGAGTGTCATTAATGAACAAACAAAGCAGCAGCTACGACCAGAGAAAACAAAATGCTGGTCCCAGACAGCTGAGGTCTCTAGACAAAGAGTTTACTCAAGTAGGAAGCAAGGAGTCTGTTTACAGAGCTAATGCAAGGATGAAAGGGAGAAAATGAAACTAGAGACTAGAGCCTTTTATGGTATTGCTTGAGGAAAAAGACAAGTAAACAATGCTGGCAGAAATAAAGCTTGAAACACAAAGAGCTGGTACTACAGTCATCATAGCTGGACATAAAGCAAATGAGACTGCAGAGATGTTTGGAATTGGGCTCTCTGTTTGGAAACGGACATCTATGTAAACACAGAGGGTTTTGCAGTCGCTCGGTCTCTCTGTTGGACTTGATTTGAGCTACAGGCAAAGTCACAGCTAGCCTGGAAAAATTCTCTGACAAAGAAGATCAGCCAAGCTGTCCAGGGAAGGATGAAAAAATGCCTGGTCACCAAGGCTGGGCAAGTGCATGCACCCCAGGCAGGGGGAGCTGGGTTGGAAACGTGGGTATTACAGACTGGGTGCTGGGGAAGAAGGCTCACAAAGCAGACTAAATACATGGCTTGTGAGGTGGAACAGCATGATCTGTGAAGAGAAAACCTCAAGTCCTGTTGCCTCAGCAGCCCTGGCAAGTGGAGGGGCTGTGGTGGAGCTTCCTGAGAAGCTACAGGATGCTGCACTTAACCTTCTGAAGGTCAGACACTGGGCTTCACACAGGCTGAACCTCAGGACTGCTGATTCACTTTGAGGGTGCTTGTGATTTGGGCTTGGCAGATGGTATTGCTGACTGGAGTTGTTTTCACAGAATCGTAGGGCTCCAGAGCCCATGGGGTCCAACCCCCTGCCAAAGCAGGGTCCCTAGGACAGGGCACACAGGGCGGTGTCCAGACAGGGCTGGAATCTCTCCAGAGAAGGAGACTCCACACCCCCTGGGCAGCCTGTCCCAGGGCTCCCTCACCCTCACTGGGGAAAAGTTCTTCCCCACATTGGGCTGGAACTCCCTGTGCTCCAACTTGAGCCCATCGCCCCTTGTCCTGTCCCCACAGACACTGAGAAGAGGCTGGCCATTTCCCCCTGTGTCCCACCCTTCAGCTATTGATCCCCATTGATCAGATCCCCTCTCAGGCTGCTTCTCTCCAGGCTGAACAGCCCCAGGTCACTCAGCCTTTCCTTGTAGGTGAGATGCTCCAGGCCCTTCATCATCTTTGTGGCCCTCCTCTGGACTCTTTCCAAGAGATTCCTGTCTTTTTTGTACCAGAAAAAATCCCTTTTATCTTTCTCTTTTACTGTTTTATCTCTCTTTTACCAGCAGCATGGCAAAAAGCACTCTTGCTCATTGGTTTGTGCTGACACTAAGCAAAACTAGTCTGGCATCTCCTTTAGACATAAGAAAGCCATCAGTTACTCCAAGAAAGATATTCCTCTCTTGAGCTTCTCTGTAGCTGTCAAACACATTTAGCTTCCTGTACCCTTTGTCCCTGGGAATCCCAAGAAAACTCAAATCAGATCCTGGTTCTTAGGGGTTCCCCTCTTCCAGCTCCTGCATTAAACTGGCAGAAGATAGTGTTCTGTTTAAAAGGTGCTTGTTGTTCTGTGACTGATGTGACTCCAGAATCATGAGCGGCGATATTAGACTGAGGAAAGTAATCAATAGTTGAGCTCATACCAAAACACATCCTGAATTCAACAGGCACGTGCAGCCTGTCCTTTCAGAGCCTGAGATATTTCACTGCTTATCCCCACCAGAAGTGGGGAATAACTTCTTAAAATCATTCTGAGAGCCACTTGGACCTCACCCCCTAAAAGAGTAAATGCCTCTGGTTTGATCAGGAGAGGTCTTTGTGTGTTTAAGCAGCTCTGAAGAGAGGCAAAGGAGCTGTGCCTGGAGACTTCCCCCAGGTCTTTTATCAAAACCTTACATGTGCCTAAGACTGATCTCTGCCCCAGGGGCCTTCAGATGTCCTCTAGAAGCTGTGCCTGCTTGCATACCTGCCAGGATGATTGACTTCTGAGGGCAAGCACTCCATCCTCATGTCCTAGTGCTTGCCTTGGCACCGTGTGCTGCTGTTGCTTGGCTGCTTCCTCGTGGTGCTTTCCAAGGGTTTATGGCAGCTTCACCTTCGAACCCAGAGTTAATGTGCATGGCTCTGTGGCTCCAGCTGTGTCTTGCCACGCTGAGTCCCTGTGTCTCCATCCTCTTTTGTATTCTTTCAAATGCCTGGCCCTGGATTTGAACATTTTCACTGACTGTCTCAAGAGCTGGCAGACTTAGGGACTGTCTCAAGCTGATTAGCTTTCCCTGTCTTTTTCTTGCATCTCCTTTTTCCTTTATGGTTCTCCAGGTCTGCTGGAGGTCAACAGATGTTTGCTGAAATGGACTTCAGATCCCACTTGTACAGCCATTATTCAGTATTTGCTTAGGAGCTAGTGTAACCTCTGCAAGCACAGTAGAGAACCTTTCACTTATCCAATTGGCTAGTGTCATTTTAATACAAATAACAATAAAAAAAATTCCTTTTCACACTTATTCTGGGCTCCAATCCCATCCTCCAATACGTATGCAGCTCCTCCTGGCCTCCTTACCATCCAGTTTAATAAGCATCCTCTACAGAGCAGCACCCAGGTCACTAATGAAAATGGAATAATATTAGACAGCTGTGCTTTGGAAAAACCTCCTTGATGTCTTTCATTCTGACAATGAGTCATTCGTGGCTCTTCTGCAAACCCAAGTTTCCAGCAAGTTTTGTGCTGGTGTTGTACTAAATTCTTCCCCAATGTTTCTTTCACATGTGCTTATTTGCTTGCAAGGGTTTATTGAAAGATGGACGAAAACCACATTAAAATTGGTATACAAGGTATCATCTGCCAGTACTGCTTACCTTGCTGCTTCTAACAGCTGTGGTAATCAGTAAAAATGAGATACAAAGACTTAAATGTGGAAAAAGTCCATAGTAGACTCTTTTGCCTGAGCAGCATCTGCACCAAACTGTTAGAAAAATGAGAATAACTTTGCAAAGAGATAATTCCTACAGCATACCTCGTTTTATTTGGCCAAGAAATCTCAAGAGACCTCTCCTAAGAAGACTTCAAATGTCTGTACTGGACATTTACTAGTTATACATCGTCTCAGCTCTCACACCAAAGTAATTTTCTTTTCTCCAAATTTCATCTTAATGGTGGTTTATAGCATATGTTCACAGTGTTATTCATTAGCTCTGGGTAAATAAACCTAAAAATGAGGAAAAAACCTACAATAAATATGAACAGCAAAAGCCTCGTTCAAGAAAGATTCAAAGAAAAGTGAACCAGGAGACTTTTTTTCCCCTACTTTAGCCATTAGTGTGTTGCTTGGAAATCACTCAGCCATTCTTGTTTACTTTTACTGACAGGAATTATGTGATTACAGCACATTACTATCCCAATTTATGGCAGAAAGGCTCGCCAGAGGACACTTAGGTGGGGATTATGATCAGCAAGCTGACTGTACTTTTGAAAGAGTAGGTGATGCCTGAGCACGGTGCACTGCAGCAAGAGGGTCCTCACACAACAACGTGGTGGATCATCTGTGGGTATGGAGGAGCAGGAAGGAGCCATGAATCCAAAGTCCTTGTAGGCAGGCGGGTGAATCCCAACCCAGCGTCAAGCAGACTGTGCAAAGGAGGCAGTCAAAGCTGTAACTGGTTTTCATGTGGTCCAAGATCCTGCTGTGGTGGAGATGATCCAAAGACAGCTCTGGAGCAGTTCAGGGCTGACAAAACGAGGTGCCTTGCATCAAGCCCAGGGCCTGATGACTCTCCCAAGCATGGGCACGATGAGATCAAAAAGTGGCAGAGTTAGCACCACAGGTGCTAACAGATAGGAAGGTGGCAACAGATAGGAAGGTGTCCTTCCATTCTTGTGACACTGCTTTCGGTAGGGAGACTTGCACAGGCTTTCAGGGGAGGACTTCTGAGAGCAAGAAACTGTGCACCTCAATTTGGAAACCTTCTCCTGTAAAGCTGGGAGCGTGCACTTGCAAAGGCTGTGTGCCAAGCACTGCAGGAGGAGCAGGGAGGGAAGAACTTGGACAGAACCAAGTTTCCCGGTGTGAAAAGGCCTGACTGCAGTTTATTTTGGAGAGATGATTAAGCTCTAATAATTAAATGAAGCATAAATGTCCATGGCAGCAGAAGTAAGAGTACAAAGCATGAGTTGCTGCAGTGGGAATCTTCGGTTGCCTTTCAGCAATGCCCTTTTTGGGAGGTGGTTGTGATTTGACCCCCAATTTTGGAGCATGATGGAGAAAAAGGACTTGTTTAGATCTTCTTCCAAGGACAAACATTTAAAACAGCAGTGCCTTGGACTGACCTGTGCTTGTGTGCACATACTGCCTAAATTTTCTCCCATGGACCATGAGTTTTCCCTGTAAAGTCACCTAGGTCTCAAACTGGGATGCTGACTTCTCCTGAGATTAGCCCAGCTCTTCAGTCTTTGTGGCTGTAAATGAGGCTCAGCCTTGAACCTTGGTGATAGCCTTTCCTAATCCTGCATTGCTCTCAGATACAACCTCTTCTGTTCACATTTTTACCTACGGGGACTCAAATTACCCTCAAAGAGCTTCTTCCAGTTTACTTACCCTTCAGAGTTTCCAAGGCCCAGGATCAGCACAGGCAATGAATGAAATTGCTTGCAAATACCTCATTCCTCATCAATTAAACCCATTGTTCTGTAACAATGCTGTAGATTTTTCTAAGATGTTATTATTTTTAAATGATTACTTGCAAACATATAATTTGATCTATTTAAAAGCACATCAGGAGATCCTGTCAGTGGTTTATTATGGAAGAAAGAGTGGGAGAGGTGGGTTATCACTGGAATATCATCCACTGTCTCAACAGAATTAATTTGTAGAAAGATGCAAAGTTGGAACACTGATTTACAGTGTGTATTCCCAGAGGTCAAAACATCACTGCGGAGTAGCTGTGAGGTGAGATTTTGGAAAGGGTTCAGGCTTGGGCACCTGCAGCAGCAGAACCACTAGGGTCTTGCAAAGCTATGAGGTGGGTTATTCTGCTCTTGCTGTGGCATCCCCCAAGGAGGGTGTTGAAGGCATTCCTTTTTTCTAATCACTTTTTAATTTTGATGCCTGCATGGTGAAGACAACCCATCTCTTTCTGCTCCCAGTGTAATGAGTGGCTCTTAGCTATGAGAATGAAGACACAGAGATGGGATGTTGAAGGCATGAAAGAGGTGAGGGTCTGATGGCCAAGTAGCCAGTGTCATAACCATTAGGAGGGGGAATTACATTTCAGCCAAGAAATTCCTGGTTTCTGTGGAAGTCCAGGGAAAACGTAAAGGTGTTGTAAGTGATAACTTGAATTTAATCAGCCCTGAATTTTAAGGCTTTTTTTCCCCCCTTAGTTAAATTACTTCAAAATGTGAGCAGGTGGTAAAATCTGGTGTATCTATGGGCATATGATTTGTGACAAAATAAACTGTTGGTACTTGAAGAAAGTTTTATAATGAGATTAGGAAGCTGATAGGTGTTCTGATTATCTCCCCGGGCTAATATTGGAAGAAAACTTTATTCCCAGAATGAAACGATGCCATATTTCTGTGCCTGGATAAGGAGCTAACAAAAGTCTACAAGTAAAATTCACATTTCTGGCACAGTAAATCAGTGGAGTAACTTAGCTTGGGAAGGATGGTAACTCTCTTATTTGCTTCTAATTTGAGAGCAATGCATCTCTCTAAGATGTCTGCCACTCTTCTGCCACCAGCTGCTCTTGTGATGAGGTAGGGGGTTGTAGGGCTCAGGTTTGACAGTGAATTGGATCATGAGCATCATCTTCTCAACACTTCTGACTATATTCTAGCTTTTTGAAAAAACTGAGAACTTTAGACTTTAACTGAATAGCTGTGGAGGTGTTGGTGAGAAGGAGTCTCTGAAAGTCTCTGGTCAAGATGACTGCTTGGAGCAGGACTGCTGTTCACGCCAGACCAGGTCATGGTGTTGTCCAGCCAAGTCTTGGGAACCTCAGGAGGGAATTCTCACTGCTTCTCTGAGAAGCCTGGTCTGGAGCCTACCACCTTCCTGAGGACTGGGCTTGTCTAAGGTCCAGCCTGAGCCTCCGAATCTGCTGTGCGTGGCCATTGTGATATAACCTGACACGTCTGACAAAAGTGCCTCCATCTTCTTGCCTGTCCTTCAGGTAAGTGAAGGCCACAGTTGGATCACCCCTCAGCCTACTCTTGGCCAGAGTAGACTGGCTCTCTCCCCAGCCTTTTCTCACAGCCCATAAGCCACAGACCCCAAACACCTTCATAGCCTCTGTTGGCTCATCTCTGCTCTTCCCATGCCACTCTTAAACTTGGGGGCCCAAAATTGCGCATGCCCCATCCCCAACACTGAGTAGAGGGGGTAGTAACTTCTTGCAGTCTACTGGCCTTGCTCATCATAGTGCAGCCCAGGATGAGTTTTGCATTATTCAGAGTGAGAGTGTGCTGGAGGCTTGTTCTCCCTGGCAGCTCGTCAGTTCCCAGCCTGGACTGATGCCAGGCACAATGAGGACCCACATGCATAATTTTGCACTTCTTGTTGAACTCCATGGAGTTTCTGTTGGCCCCATCCTCAAGTTTCTCAAGGTCCCTCTGGATTGGAGCTCTACTGTTTGCTGTGTCAATCATCCTCTCTAATTTAGTACTGTCCACAAATTTGCTGAGGGTGCGCTCTGTCTCATCGCCCAGGTAGCTGATGAAGATATTGAACAATATCAGCCCCAGTATTGACCCCTGAGGCACTTTGCTTATTACTGGCTGCCAACCAGATGTTGAGCCATTGATTACCAGGCTTTGAGCCTAGCGGCCCAGCCAATTTTCAAGCCATCTAATAGTCCTTTCATCCAGCCCGTACTTCCTCAGCTTCCAAATGAGAATGCTGAGGGAGACGGCGTCAAAAGCTTGATCAACCTGGCTATGTTGAATTAAGGCCAAGTCTGAGGTTATTAACTGAAACAGCAGACATGCCTACACAACCAAATGAAGGAGTGATTGCAGTGTCTGCTGCTGTAACCATGCTGGCTCTAGGGCACAGTAACAATAGCATTAACATGGGTATTAGCTCCTGCTAACAAGCAGAGTAAAAGCTCCTGAGGAATTGCTCTTACGAGTGCTGCTTTCTAGCAGAAGCTGAAGTCCACGCTCCTTTTGCCTGTGCCAGTCTGGTGGAGCGAGGATGGGCACGCCAGCACATGCAGCAACGGTGTTTGCTTCTGCTGTGTAATCACACCTAATAATTTTGTGCTGACGGAGCTGACTTCTCAGGGGCACAAAGAAGCAATTAAAAACTGTATTTGAAATCATTATGTGAAGGCAAACCTTGCGCCTCATGCTGCTGGAGAGGCCCTTAGATGGGTGAGCAAATAGCTGGGGAGATGAAGAATTCAGATGGGAAAGTGAGGCCTTTTGGTATTTATCCACTTGTTTGTGATTTGCAAGTTCACATACATTATGGATGCTGCGTCCTCCTATTCAGACGGACTAATGCTGCCAGATATGTTATAAAGACCTATGGTGATAAACAAAGAAGAAAACATTTAATTGACCCAAAATGACTATTGCTATTGGTGTCAAATACACGAGAACAAAGCTGGTCATCTTGAATCACAAATCCTCAGCTGGTAGAGACATTTTAGTGAAGACCTGAGACAGCTGCGCAGTGCAATTTCTCTCACTAATGATTCTTAAATTAAGAAATTAACCCTCTTCCACAAGCATTTGGATTGTGCTGGAGTGGGAGACAGTAACAGAAATTGGACTGGAATCCATGGAAATGGCAACTGTGAATGCTGCCAACAGGACTTGTAATTTTTTTGCCCCGGTGTTTGCAGAAATAAAGCCCTGCAGGCTGCTAGGTATGGCCCTTGCAAAGGAATGGACAGTCCCCAGAGGTGCTGGTGAGCCCTATAGCTGGCCCCATCCAGCGTTCACGCCTTGTACTGGCGCTGAGCTTAAAGCAATGCTCTTTTCATCAGTCTCTGACCACCTTCTGCCTTCCAGTGGGAGCGAATCTCTGCAGTGCTGGAACACCTCGGTGTGCAAATTTCAGCTGGGCCAGCTGAAGGAGCCAGCAGAGGTAGCACAGGCCTCACACCAGCCGCAGGATTTTCTGCGGGCTTCCTGGCGTCCATGCCCACACGGAGGCCTCAGTCGGAGGAGACTGGGCCAGCCTGCAGCCTGTCAGTACCTTTTTGTCAAGCCATCAAAAGCTCTTGGATGGATTTGGACTGGTGGAGTGTGTTCGTGTCGTATCAGCTGTCTGTGTCCTGTAGCTGCAGTGCTTTCAGCTAGTACCGGGAGCTCTACTGCTGTGTTTGCTGAATCATCAGCTGCTGACCTGGCCAAGCTGTTTGCAAAGCAGGAACTGCTGTGAAGGAATGAAGCTTCTGTTGGGGAAGCATCCAAGCAGCAGCAGGGCTGGGATGTGGTTGCTGGGTGGATGAAGGGCCCTGTTCAGCTACGCATCCCTTCCCTTCCATGGGGAAAACCCCTGCTGTGCACTGGGAGGTGTGGTAGGCGTGAAGGGATTTCTTTAGCTCTCCCCTGAGTAAGTCCCTTCCTTGTTGCTTCAGGGGCTAAGCCGAGCTGAGCTTTGGGCAGGCTTGATCACTGAACCCTGTGATTCAAGTAATTGCTGCTAGTCCTGTCGCAGCCTCATTGAGTGTTGTCACTGCCTTTGATTTGACTACCTTTGAATGTGAGCTTGAGATCAGTGAGGTCAAGATGTTGCAATATGACAGAAAACTTCAAAGCTCTTGGAGAATCTGTAAATGCTGATGGGTCTTGGACCATGTCCTTAGACTGCCTGGAAAAATACTACTCTTTTTTTTTTCTTCCTTTTTCTTTACTATTTCATCTTCATGTTCTTTCCACAGACATTGTGAAATGGGTGATGCCTGCAGATATTTTCTTTGGCTTCTGCTGGTTGTTCATCCCCCATCAACAAGAAACATCTGATGTATTTTTGTGCGTGTGATCTTCTAATAGGTTACTTTTACCCCTTTGAAGGAAAAGTCATTGACTTTCATAGGAGTTCGCGCACCTTCCTCCCATTCTCCTGCGAGGTCTTTGTTTCTGTCTTCTGCAGTGATCTGCAGATTGGCATATAATTTCTTTCCTCCATGCCTTTTTCCAAGAACTCTCACTTATTCACCAATTTTAACAGTTCTGTAGTACTTTGAGAGATTCAGAAAGAGCAAAAGTTCCCTGAACACAAAACCTTTGATATTTCCAGCCATTTCCTCACTTCTATCTAGGTCAACACCTGTTTGGGGCATAATGCTCAGTGCATGGCAAGCTGCCTTTCTGGTCACCCCATGCAATTGTTTCACTGCTCCTGGAGTGCTGCACACTATCTGCTGTGTCAGACGTGACTGAGATGCCAAAACGTATTAATTACCTCTAAAGAAAAAAAGCTTACACAGAGCTTTGATTTCCTAAATGTACAGATTTTCTTGTTTTCTGTGATTCTTGGGTTTTTTTAACATCCGAGTGGTTACGGTGCCTTGTGCTCAGAGCAGGTTTTAGTTATCTTTGGAGGCTTGGATCTATCCTTCACAGGAGCACTAAAATTGAACTGTTGCCACCGAATAATGCTCACAGAGGCACCTTCCTATAATCCATATTGCACGGAGGTGTCATTTGAAACACAGAAAGGTGCTGACTAGTTTAGTCTCCTTTTCGCTGGGGACCACTGGCTCATCACCTCTCCCTGCAAACATGCCCCTGCTCCACATAGGTGAGCCTTCCTCGGGTTAACGTTAAAGCCAAGCTGATTAGTTCTCTGAAAGTGGCTAAGGAGGGATGAGGTGCTGCAGAGATCCCTGGCAGGTGGTACTAGTGGCTCCCCCCATGCACTCAGACTTCTTTCCCACAAGATCCTCATACACTTACAAGTGAGAATGTTTGCTGCTTTGCATCCTCGTGGCTTTTCACATCTGGGAGCCCAGGATGGATCTGATGTTCCCTTTGTAGTCTCCTGAAACCAGCAGTCTCAAGTGTTTTCAGAGACGCTGAAAACTTCTTACACTGCTTCCCCGTTAGCAGTTTTTCTGCAGAGTGCTTCTTGCTGCACCTGTGTTCTTGCAGGAGGTGGTCCTATGTTGCTCTCAGCTTTCCCTACATGTGTCAGACCCACCACCAGATGCCTACATCACCTGTGCAGCGATTCCCATGGAAGCCTTTGGGCTTTCTGCCCCTTCACTAAGAGACATTCCACCCATTTGTGGATACACATGCTTAGATTTTCCTCTTCCTGAGACTTTTTCATCTTCTCTCAGGCTACATGCAGCTATGGTTGAGCTAGACCGTGCAACCACAGGCCTTTCTCCTAAACTTCTCTTTTTGGTCTGCAAAGGTGAGCCTGTTTTGATTGACTGAGGCTTCTCTTGACGTGGCTCCCTTCAGTGAGCAGCGAACGGTCTGCTTTGCCTGCCTACGTTTTATCTTTTTTATTCTGGATAGGAATGATATGTTGTCTTAAATCCTTGCTGACTGCTTAAAATTCTCCCACATCTTTGGAGTGTTTAATTATTCCCCTTCAGGAATGGGTTTAAATTGACTGACTTCCTTTAAGGCTGTGATTTCACATGTAATGGCAGCGCTGCTGAAATTATTATCGGCTGGCTCCCTCCCTTGTGCAGCTGAATGACCTGGGAAAAGCAGCACTTCAAACCCAACCTTTTCTCCTCCAGTTGGGTTTAATCTGATGGGCTCCCGTGGCCTGGATGCTCCCCCTCCCAGCCACCAGGATGCAGCAGGGCAGGAGCACCGAGCATCCTCCTGCAGCGGAGGGGCCGGTTTATGGTGGTATAAAGCGTGGGTGGTATTTTGGTCTTAGTTTTTTGTCTCAAGCTCCCTTCACCAGGGGGATTGCTGATGTTCATTAGCAGCTAATTGGTGCTGGCGAGCTGTGACTTTTACCCCACAGTTTCACAGCTACTCTGACGGCAGCTGCTGATGCTTAATTGCTAAGTCTGAGTGAAGCTGCGGGTTCACAGAGATTGCCCGAGTTCTGTTATCTGCCTTCGCTTGACAATTACATGTAGTTTTGATTAGTAAAATTTTGATGGGTTTTACTGTTCTGCTTCTTTGATGTTTTGAGAAAGCTTTAGCTGCGCTGCTGAGCTGCTCCTGTAAAAGCATGCCAGAGCAGTATTTAGGCACTGGAAAATGGAAACTGTATCTGGACCAGTGCTGCTTGGAGAGCCCGTTTGCAAACCAGATTTCTGTTCCTGATGGTCGCCATCTGAGGCAGAAATTATGGCTGGTGTGTTTTGCCCAAGAACTAGTTTGAATTTGTTGGCTTGCCTGATTGAATCAAATTTGACTGTAAAATGGCACGCTTCTGACTGCCTAATCTGTTTGCCTGTGCATCTTTGTGGGTGAATGTGGAAAACAGAGTGAGGTCATCGCTGTCTGCCTGCTCGTGTGCATAGCTCAAATGGGAGAGGCAGGCATGGGTTTTGCCCAGGGTCGGTTTTGACCCTGTAGCTCTCCCTGTCCCAGTGCCCAAGATGCTTTTCAGCCAGCTTAACAGACCCCAGCACGCTGGATCTGGGAGCCCTGCTCACGTGGAAGTGTTTGGGGTTTTATTCAGGGTGTTCTGAGCTTGGCTGTTGGTAGGTGGGAAGTCCAGCTCCCTGGGTGCATTGCTTTCCCCTTGATGCTTCTGGTTATCGTGTCTTTTTTCTTAGAGTGTTTGTGCAGAAGCTCTGTCTCTCTGTGTCTTGTTCAAAAAGGAAGGTTTAGTCTAAATATTTGCCTTTTCCCCGTTGTCACCTTCTGTCTTACCCTCTAGGTGACGATGCTGCGCTCCTGTGACTTCATCTTGCTCTTCCACACCTCCTGGAGTTTTCCCCACTGTCTTCTCAAGTGCCACTTGCTGTGGCTTGTCTTGATTTGGGTGAAACTAGCCCCTCAGATCCTGAATTCTCTGTCCTCAGGATAACTATTGCTGCAGACCCCTGGCACTAAGTTCTCTTCGTGCTGATGTGCCCTGGCTGGGCATCCCATGCTCTGTGATGCTGGGCTCCTCCGCAGCACCAAGGGCCAGGTGACTTCCCTGGCCAAGCAAACGTGGATGGGATGGCAGGAGCCACTGGCCTGAGAGCCCACAGCTATTTGGATTTTTCTGCTGGTTTCATTTTTAATAAAGAATTCCCTGCTTGCTGCATTACACTTCATGATTATTTTTTTCCTTGCTCTCCCAGCACCTTCGTGCAAGGTCAGGACTTGCACGTGCAGCTTCTCCTCTGCCAACTTTCGCAAAATAAGCCTTGAGACTAGCTTAGCCCAGCTTCCTAAATCTAAAGTTTTGCTTTATTTCATGTTATATCTGTGAACTCTGACTGCCAGGCACTAAACATCCTGGACTCAAGAAGGGATTTTTTGGATAATCATGATTTTGCAGATTCTGTGCGCTTCTCACTACACCATTTATGGCCAAACCCACTACAAAACTGGCTGAGCTAAAACATGAGAGAAGAACGAATTCTCTTGAGCAAATGCTGCTTGAGATTAGCAAAGTTCAAAGGATCCAGCTTGGAAGTGTTGTGCAAGATTCAGTAGCACTACAAGTAAAGATAGACTATGACATTTTAGAGAACAACAACAAATGAGTTGGAAGGCTTTCTTATCTGCAGGTCTGGCTGTAGCCAGGTGTCTGCTCCCCTTGGGTGGGAAAGCAGCTCTTACCTGCTCTTCATTTTGTGCCTATGGTCACCCTGTTTTACAGAAACCTGTGTCTGATTCCTCCCTGTGCTCTTGCTACCCTGTAATCTGTTTCTGATGGTGTGTGTGCCTCGGGGGACTTTGTGTATACTGAATAACTGGGGAGGAAATGGGGACAGGGCAGTCAGTATCCCTGCTGCTCTCCAAATCCAGACCCAGAGCTGAGCTGGGGTTGAGCTGCAACGGGAGAGAAGGACATGAGGACCAAAGGGGCCATCAGGACAGGTCCTCAGGCAAGGCATGAGAAAAACAATGTTTAAAAGAAAAAATAAACCCCAACCCTCAACATTTTCTTGACCTTGATTTTTGTCCTTCAAGGTACTGCACCACTGGTTAGCTATTGACACTTGGATGCCAGGAATTGTCCTGGTCCTGGAGCAGGCATGCTCACCTAAACTTTTGGAGAGGACTCTGGTCCTTAAGGCAGAGATGTGCTCTGTCCTTTCAGAGCAGCTCCTCCACCTTCCTCGGGCACGGACCAGACCTGGAAGGAGGAAACTCAGCAAACTGGGAAAGGATGAAGAACATTGCTGAGACAGGTCTGGTTCCCCTCTCCTTGAGGGGCAGAGGGGGTGGTTGGCAGGATACATTAACAAATCCTTTCCCTGGTGCCAGCAACCTCCTCTGACAACCAGTTTTCTTGAGAGCTAACCAGGCAGAAGATCCCAAAGACATGAGCACTCTTGAGTAGTGGTTGAGTGGTTGAGTCACCTTCCCTGGGTGTGTTTAAAAAAAGGGGTAGATGAGGTACTTAGGGATCTGGTTTAGCTTAGGATGGGAACGGTTGGACTTGATGATCTTCCAAGGTCTTTTCCAACCTTGTGGTTCTGTGATTCTGTGAAGATCTTCACCGTGTTTCCTTTCCAGCTGAGATGGAGGAATCTAATTGCACTGTTCTTCCTAATTGAAATGAAAAATGCTTCCCTATCAACTTATTGAAAATATTGCACGCTTCTGTCTTATTAATTTACTGTGGGAGCTGTACCCTGAAATGTGAATAAAATCCTGAACAAGATTGTTTGAGGTAATTCACAGGTTTTGATTTGAAATATCCTACCTTTTTGTTTAAATTTGTTGTTGCTGGGAAGGATGACAGTTTGAAGATGATACCTCATTTTAGATTTTACAGATCCTGTAAGTGTGAAAATGAATGAAACCTAAGAGTGTAATGTTGCATATTATTCAATTATTATCTTTCAGCTGGGTCCAGAGAGCTTCTTAACAACCTGGGATGGAGAGGCAGGAGGTAGCACGGAGGCTCAGAGGAACCACGGGGTGAAGCTCCAGCAAGGGAACTACTGACCCTGCAAAGGACAGAGTTTCTCAGCATTAAAAGGTGTAAGCCCCAGGCCCAATCCAGGGTTTGCAAAGTAAACACAGCTTCGGTTGGCTTCAGTGTGTGTTTGGCCCTTGGGCTTGCTGCTGAGGAAGAGCGTGGTGGATTCATGCGTGCTTTTCTCCATACACAGCCAAGTAGCTATGTTCAACCTGTCAGAAGAAGGCCTTGCTTTCCTTCGGGGTAGGAGATGCCTGGAACCAGCTTCCAAACCTGTGGATGCTGGGTGCCTGCGCCTGCCCCCCTCATTGCCAGGGAGGGAGGTGTTGTCAGAAGGGAGGCTGGCTTGTGGCTTCATCCTTCAAGATGCAGACTTTCACCTCAGTATCAGTTGGTGCCACCCTCTCAGTGTCTCTCCTGGGGCTGGTGAGGATGTTCATTGGCACTGGGTGCGTCTCCCCTGCTTGCAGAGCAAGCTCCCGCCCCTGACCCTGCACCCATCACACCCACCTTGGCTGCTAGAGGGACCCTCACCACACAGGCGTGGAGCCTCAGACGCACCAGCTCGAGCAGTGGCTGGGGAAGGAGAGCAGCACGTGTGCAGAGTGCTGTGGTTTAAGTTTCAGGGGGTGGAAGGGTGTTTTGTTTGGGTATTTTTTTTCCCCTAAGTGCTACTTTATTTTTTTGATCAAAACCATACCTTGCCTTAAGGATGCTCTTTGTCACCGGGTGTCCCTGATGCTGCTCCCCAAGGAGCCAGAACTGCAGGCACTGGAGATGAATCGGGTCTGCCAGAATAATTGTGGCAGAGAAGACAGAACTGAAGCCTCCAGCCCGGTCAGAGAGAGAAAACTGCTGAGGAAAGAGATGCTGCCTCGTGGTGCTGGGAGCTGCAGCCGGCCTGGAGAGCAAGAACCAGCAAACTCAGCCTGAACCAGGCTCTTTCCATCCTCCAGCCACGCACGCGCCTCCGCTGACAGCACTGGTGACAGGACAGAGAGGAAGAAGATGAGAGCTGGCTGGAACACAGCCTCCACAGTGGGAACTCAGAACCAGCACGAAAAACCATCAGGAACGTGAGAGGAGAGGAAAAAAATATTCCCTGTGGCTCTCAGTGTGACTGAGCAGGTCTTTGTGCCTCTAATAGTTTCTCCATCAATCTGCTGGAGCTGCGCTTTGCTGCACAGAGCTGTCTCAGTGCTGGGTCACCCTGTGCAAAGGATTTGTGTCAGTGTAAGCTGTGGTTACAGGGGCACAGCGGACAAGTACGTAGCTGGATTGTGCGGTTGTTTTCTTCTGTTTTCCCAGGATTTGTTGCCAGACCCGGATTGCCACGCCGTCACTGCAGCAGTGCTGTCTCTAAGGCTGGTTGTGGGGGTGAAACTTCACAGATGTGTGAATTAGCTGCTTCTGGGCTAAGGAGAAGGAGGCACTGCCGCTGCCTTGTGCACACCAGGCAGGAGCTGCCACGGGTTTTGGACTCAGGCAACCCCTTGCTTTGCTGCTCTGCAGCCCGGCACGGCAGCCCATTTGTGTTAATTGGTAAATTACAACGATTCGCTTCAAAATAGCCCCCTTGCTGCTCAGCAGGCAGCAGGCTCTGCATGCAGACCCTCCCCAGCGGGGAGCAGGGCCGTGCACCCCATGCCCTGCCCTTCCGCGACTTGATGTGACTCGTTGTGGCTCCACGGGTGCTTCACGCCGTGTCTCTGCGGCGCTGCCTTCATGGCTGGCTGGTGTTACAGCAGCACGGTTTGAGGCTCCATCTGCGCTCCCCACCAGGCAGCCCAGCCTAACTGCTCCGGCTCCTGAACGCCTTGGCACCCAGGGAGCACCCGGGGGTGCAATGCTGTGCACCCAAGTCTCGCTGCTGCACGGCAGGGGAGGTGGGGTGGGCTGCATCCTGCTGCGGGGGGAGGGTGGGGGGTGCTCTGCAGCAGGACCCTGTTTCCTTGCCTTCTCTCCACGGGCAGGGGAAGCGGAAGGATTGGGAGGTAGCTCCCAGAGGAGCCGGGTGACCTGAGGTTTAAGCAAAGATCAGGCATTCACAGGAGTAAGGAATTATTAGCACAGCTTTGTTCCACCACAGGAGACCTCATCCCATCAAAGGCCCATGTACATAAGTACGGAGGAGCACAAAGATATGATGCTAGGAATAGGAACCTGGACACAAAGTGTCAGCGGGCATTAAGAGGGAGGCACACTAAAGGCGTTCTTCTTCCTCCTCCTCCTCCTCCTCCTCTTCCTCCTCCTCCTCCAAAGGCTGACTTGCAGCCCCTTCTCTGGTGGTGATCCACCAGAACCGCGAGCCCCAAGCTGCAGGAGAAGGAGAGGGGCAGCTGGGTGATGCTGCGCTGTGCTGCTCTGCAAGGTCCCTCAGCGGAGGATGAAGGGGGTGCTGGATGAAGGGGCACAGTCAGCAGCCTGACTGGGATGGACCAGGTGCCTGGAAGAAAGGGGAGTGGATGCAGGGAGGAGGGTATATGGTGTGGATGCGGGGCGGAGGCAGCAGTGCTGGCAGCTGGAGAGGCTTCCTGTCAGGAGTACTGGATTTTGCAGCACTCTCAGCTATTTCCTGGTGCCCCTCTGTGCTCTTGCCACCTGGCTCGGATGCTTGGCAGCTGCGGTACAGCCCCTTTACAGCTGTTTGCCTGTGACCTGCTCATCCCTGCTGTGCTCCTCAACCTGCCCCTGCACAGCAGCTCTCTGGGAGGTGGCGTGAGCACACCCCCTCAGCTGCGTGGGTCTGGCCATAGCTGCTGATGCTTTCCCAGGCAAGAAAAACTGCTCCAGGGAATCTGGCTCTGCTGGGGTCTTGCCGTTGCTTCGGGTGACAGGCGATGGGGTCTGGGGATGGAGTGATGCAAGGTGGAAAACCTTAATCCTGCGGTGAGCATCTGAGAGAAAGTCATTGTGCTGAGAGACCTGATGCAAGCCTGCTGCAGAGAGGGGAGAAAAATAACCCCAAGACCCTGTGAGTATCCGAGGAGAGAGCCCAAGCAGAGGGTGTTCAGCCACCACCTAGGGCGGGACAGGGACCCAGCAGGCAAGGACAGGCAAGCGGAGAAGCCTGGGAGATACCTGGAAGGTTGAAGAGCACTCGGGAGTGGACACAGCACCTAGTTACCCCACCCACGTCCTTAGAGCAAATTTAAACCAGCATCGCCTTTCTACCCTGCGTAAGCACTTAGCATCACGTGGCCACGGTGATTTTCACTTGGCACCTGCATCCCAAAGCCAATTTAGCATGAAAATGCTCAGTGTGTAAACACAATGAGAATAGCCTCTCAGCTCCTGGGCCCTCTGTCCTTGATGTGACATTCAGTGTTTACAAAGGTTGGGTCTTGTTTTTACTCCGCAGCAGGGAACCGCACAGATTTACTCTGAAATCAAAGCACAATGACTATTTTGACGCCCAAAATGACCGCATCCACTCTGCTAATAGCAGGCAAATATTGACTCCTGGCTACTACGAGTCCATTCCCTCACTGATGAATGCTCAAGGCTACTTGGATAAACAAATGATTTCTCATGAATATTCTTATTTTAACACATCCCTAGAATAATAATCTGCCCTGTGTATATTCTCATTATGCTTTTGCTTCTGTTGACAGTTTGAGGTGACATTGTGTGGCACTTTGTTAGCACAGCAAAGGAGCGTCCCACTGCGGAGGGTCACTTGACCAGGGCAGAGTTCAGCTGTACAGTTCTTGGTCTCTGATTGACCCTGAGCAGTAGGGGAAAAAATTAATCAGAATTACTACTCTTGCACGAGGGAGGAGAGGAGATTCCAGCACAGTCCTGTCCGTGCTTTGTTGACTCTGCTAGATCGTTAATCTAACACCACACACTGGTGGCTGCAGCCCAGATGCCGCAGGTGATGAGCATCTGGACTGGTCCCAAAAATACACTCTTCCATCAAGCGAGGACGGCTGCTTGCTGCTCAGCCCATGACATCTCCCGCAGCTCCAGGAGCCCTGCCACTGCCTGCTCCTTGCCAAGGACCAAGGAGCAAGTGGCACATGTGACAGTCTGCTGTCACAGGGTGGCAGCCCCACTTCTGCTAAAGCGGGATGCACCGGGAGAGGTGACAGGGGAGGAGATGGGGAAAGCAGCACCCAAATGTTTCCAAATGTTGCTCCTTGAGCTGCAACCCAAAAATGGTGTTGTACTCACACCTCGGGTTAAGCCAGATCTCGAATGTGATGCACTCACACCTCGGGTTACGACACATCTCACTGTGACACATCTCACTGGTTTCATTCGCTAACCCTGGCAGCAAGTCTTCCTGGTGCCTGCTTCCCCTTCCTGCCACTGAAACACCAATGCAGCTCATGGTTGGTCAGCTGTGGAGCAAGCTGCTCACCTTAATGCAAAGTTACTGAGCGCCTGGGGACATCTCCTGCTCCTCCTGACAGCAGCAGGACCATTACCTTCACTTTGCCTCAGTCGGTTACTCCACTTCAAAGCGGCTGGAAACATCAGCATCCAGCCTTAGCATCCCTTTTACAGGCACTTTGTGTTAACAGGAATGGCTCCACGATGGTGAACTGATATGTAGGTGAGGCCGTTAAAGTCATTTAGTGTGAGCCAGTAAGCAGAGCTACCAGAGAATGAAGCTCTTCCAGAATAGCTCTTCCAGAATAGCTCCTCACATTGAACGTTCAGATCCAGAATAAAGAGCCGCCTAACTCAGGAATAATTAGGCTAATTATTTTCCATGAGTCCTTTCTCAAATATCATGAAGTGTCTAAAAACTGTGCGTGTCCCTGTCACCCCGATGAGATCACACTGCTTCACACAGCTCAGAGGAGATGAAGTTACCCACTCCCCCAGGCAGCCTGCTTATTTTTTTAATCCGTTTACAGTGTTTTGATTCCATGGTGATAAGGACTTTATAAATGCTAATTGATAAATGAGATGGTTTATATCGGCTCGTACAGGGCAGAAATAGTCAAATGCATGCAAAATTGGTATTATTTAAAAACTCAACCAGAGTTTTTGCTCTGGAGACAAGGCAGTGGAGGAACTCAGGGAAAACACGTCCTTCGACGTGCTGCCAGTGAGTGCTGTCAGCACCTGGGCTCTCAGGCTCAACGTTGTCTGCTCTAACCCCTGCTAAGTTCACAAGCCATGAGGGGTGCGTGCTGCTCCTGAAGGAACTGCACGACTTACAGCGCCGTCTCGCTGGGGAGAAGTCAGAAGAAGATGCAAAATTCATACAAACGCTGGGTGCTTTAGTGCAGGAGCCTGCAAAGCTTAGCAAACAAATTTTCAAAATGAGAAAACATCTCCTCCCCTCGTATCTGGAGGTTCTGGCTTCATGTTTTACAGGTTTTGATGGGTTTTTTGTTTCACTAATCCTTCCAGGCAGTGGCACCCATCAGAGGTTACAGTCGCCTGATCCTTGCTCAGGAAGGAGCTTGGCCGCTGTGACCTGGGATGGGTGGCATTACCCCAGCATGGCAAGGATGCTCCCAGCATCAGAACCCCCATTCCCTGGGAGGCACCAGCGTTGGTACCCCAGGGAGCCTGCGAGACAAGCGGCATGCAGAGCCTTTATAAAACTTCTTCCTTTCCCTTTTATTGTCTAGCCAAGCCTTAGCTGTCTCTTAAGCCCAAGTGAACAAAGACTCTCTGATGCTGGAGCATGTCAGCAGAAGTATACATCAGCCCATTTCTTTCCCTATCTGTGGGGAATGCAGTGCTCTCTGCCTTGTTTTCTCTCTCGTTCTGGTCCTGCACCAGGCGACAGACACTGGTAATTAATTGCCTTGGTCGCTTTTTAGCTGCAGTCTCTTGCTGGAGCCACAGCATAAAAAATAGAAGTTAAATTCCTGTCTTAGTCCCGCCGTACAATTCCCTTTCTCTGCGAGATATGGTCTGAGCACAACGTGCGTAGCAGCCTCCAGACGTCGGGCTGGGGAGCCAGAATGGCACTGCTGCTATTTTTGCCACACACTGACATCAGTCACACTAAAAAGGAAAATCTACCTCCCACCTCAGTGTAAAACCTTTCAGGATGCTCAGCACCCAGAGCTGACCTGACCCCCTACCTTGGGGTGGGGGGAGTTGTTCCCTTGCCTGTGGCTAGCAGGGGTCTGAGTGTGGCATGGCAATGTGGACCAGGATGTCTGCTGTCCAAAAAAAAGAAAAAGCCACTTTCCCACTCAATGGATGGGGAGGAGGTAGCTCTTTTCAATGCTCCTCTTGCATCACCAACAAAAGGGACCGATGGCAGCCCCACGGCGAGGGCGCGGTGTTGCCCATGGGGCTGTGTGGAGCAGCAGCACAGGATCAGCACACTGAGGGTTAGTGCTGAGACCCAACAGACAGGCAGATGGACAGATGACCTTATATTCTCAAAATTAAGGGCGAAACCTTTGGTTTCACCTCCCAGTGAGCCCCTGAAGATTTAGCCTGTGGCGAAGCGCGTGCAGACATTTTATACATAACTGTAAGCATGGTAATAAAGCACGTTATATGAGTTACAGGACACAGTAATAAACAACCTCTGGTGATCTATCTGTCTAAAAGACCCCATCAGGATTTATTAAAACTCCCGTTAATCATTTATACTCGCCTCTCTGTACCTCAAAGCCTGGGAGCAGGAGGCCTCAAACAAAAAGCCACGTTGGGAAGACAGTTTATTCCATGCCCTCTGGTCACCAGCAGCAAAGAAACACACGTGTGTGTGTTCATCCACATGAGTTTGCTGTGTCCATGTCAGGCAGGAGGGAGAAGCAGCTACCACAGCATGTGGGGAAGGTATCGCTGTAGCACCCCACCTCCAGAGCACGGCATCATCAGAAGAGGCAGAGCTGGTCACCATCACCTTGTTTGTTTATAGAAATTGCTAGCATTACTGCTGTTATTAGGATCAGGGGAAGAGCCATGTGCAGCAATTATCCAGGCTTACTGCAGTTGACCAGAGTTGTCCAAAAATCAGTAAGACAAAGACAATCTCTCCCTGCCATTAATCCTCTTGCAGTCTAGACAAGATCTCACAAAGTATATTCCCATGACCGTGTGTCTCTGCACTGTCACTCAAAGACTGACTAATTGTAAACAGTCTGTCAAATTCCAGATTATACCCCCTCTGCCATTTTCAGAGGTCCTTATGCTGAGAGTGGAGATGCTCCAGGAGGAAAAGGGGCCAGTAAACAGGTTTAGGGAGGTGATTGTGCCCCTGTATTGGGCATTGGTGAGGCTGCACCTGACCTTAAACGTCTTTTGCAACCTACTCGTTCTGTAATTCTGTGAAAAAGAAATCATCTGGGAACAGATTTTGGCCTGGGGTCCTGCCAGTGAAACCTGGAAGTGTGGTTTGAAGACCCCATAAAGCAGGCTGAGCAGATCAGCAGGCTCACCCCAACATGCAGCGAGACACCACCACCAAAGCCAGCGGAACTGCAGGAGTAACTGTGCAAGGAAACATATTTGACCTGGAATTACTCTTTGGCCAGGTGTTCCCCAGGGCTCGGGGTTGGGTCCAGTCCTGTTTAATATCTTCATTGATGACCTTGATGAGGGAACAGCATCCACCCTCAGCAAGTACAAAGCTGGGAGGAGTGTCTGACATGCAGGACACTGTGCTGCCATCCAGTGAGACCTGGCCAGGCTGGAGAGCTGGGCAGGGAGAGACCAGATGGGGTTCAACAAAAGCAAGTGGAGAGTCTGGCACCTGGGAAGGAATAACTGCTGGAATCAGGACAGGCTGGGGGATGAGCTGCTGGAGAAGAGCTCAGTGGAGAAGGACCTGGGGGTCCTGGTGGGTGACAGGGTGGCCATGAGCCAGCAGTGTGCCTCAGTGGCTAAGAGAGCCAATGGGATCCTGGGGGCATCAGGAGGAGTGTGGGCAGCAGGTCAAAGGAGGTGATTCTCCCGCTCTACTCTGCCCTGGTCAGGCCCCACCTGGAGTATTGTGTCCATTTCTGGGCTCCCTGTTATAAAAAGGACAGGGATCTCCTGGAGAGAGTCCAAAGAAGGGCTACAAAGATGATTAAGGGCCTGGAGCATCTCCCCTGTGAGGAAAGGCTGAGTAAGTTGGGACTGTTCAGCCTTGAGAAGAGAAGACTAAGGGGGGACCTAATTAATGTTTATAATTATCTTAAGCAGGGGATGCAGGGGGAATCAGCCAGCCCCTTTTCAGTGTCTGTGGGGACAGGACAAGGGGCAATGGCTGCAAGTTGGAGCACAAGGAGTTCCACACCAACATGGGGAAGAACTTTTCCCCAGTGAGGGTGAGGGAGCCCTGGGACAGGCTGTCCAGGGGGTGTGGAGTCTCCTTCTCTGGAGATATTCAAGACCCATCTGGATGCCTATCTGAGTGAAATGTCCTAGGGAGCTGCTTTGGCAGGGGGTTGGACCCGATGATCTCTCGAGGTCCCTTCCAACCCCTACAATTCTGTGATTCTGTGATTCTGTGATTCTACACAAATACCAAGCTGGGAACAGGAGGCTGATGCAGCTACTGAGAAGCATTCACTGAGATGAGTTGCTGAACTCTGGCAAGAGCAGCTCAGCCCATGGAAAAGCATTTTCTCAGGAGAAGGTTCCAGCCTGTATGTTTAGCCCGGAACGGAGGCATCAGGTAGGTGCCTGGTCAGCCTGGTGCAAGAGCACTCACTGGTACCTGAAACACAAGTCGAAGATGGTGACAAAACCAAGCCTTGTACCTTTGAAAGGCCTGAAAATGCAGTGAAATAACTCAAGAAATAAGTGTTAGCCTGGCAAAGCAAACACCAAATGCCCTTTTCCAGCAGGTGTTTTGGTCACGATATAACTGAGGAGCTCCCAGAAGCCTCAAATTATGAAATGTTTGTTTTGAGGAACAGATGACATCCCAAGCAATATTAGAGGAAAATCAGACCCTATGCTGATTTTCTCTCTTGCCATCCCAGGTGGGGAGCAGCAGGCATTGCCAATATTGATTTAGCAGGAGGGACTTTGGATGTACTTGAAGGTTTTCTTAGCAAAGATTTTTTTTTTCCCCCTCTGATTTTGACATCATACAGGCTCAGGTACAAGCAGTCTGCGCTAGGCAGAGGTCAGGCAGCTTCCCTCTGCTCCTACACTGGCAAAAGCAGAGTTGTGAAACTACCTGCTGGTAACCAGAGGTGATGGCTTGCAGAGGTGAAAGAGATGCTGTTCTGTGATACCCATGGGATCCACCTCTGCCCACGGTGTCACACAAAGGATAACTCCCACCACAAAAGCCTTGTGAAGTTTCCTCCTTCCCCAGGTCTGCTGCTGTTGCACAAGTGGCTGCATCCCACTGCTTGATGGGTGGTGGGTCCTTTGTGGTGGTGAGCCCCACCAGGATGTGAGAGACTGTGTGCCATTGTTTATAGAGGTATAGCTCTGAACAGGGGACCCTCCCCCTGTGCTTCAGCCTGGGGTTGCTGCTGTGAATAGGGGAGCATCGGTGGGGCTGAATCTAGCAAGGTGCCTCATGGCATGGAGAAGTGAGGAGACCTCCTGCAGCCACCACAGGCCAGGAAGAGATGGATGTGGGGATCTCGACATCACTGCTTGGTTTGGTCTGTGGTGCCAGCCACATTGGAGAGACGTGCTGCTCCTTACAGGGCGTGCAGCCCATGCCCCCTTGGGATGAAGCGATGTCTTCCCAAGTCCCCAGCTGTCTCCATCACCATTGGACCAGCAGCAAGGGTGGTCACTGTCTGATGGGGAGGATCACATTTGCACCCAAAGCCACTTGAAGACCTCTGAGCTCTCAAGATCCTTATCCCAGACAGCTTTACAGTAGCTACTGCCCTGTCTTAGGAAGCTTGTGACTTCTGTTTGTGGGAACTCCTTGTTTTTCTCCTCTTCTCCCCAGGGGAACCACATTCCTCCCTGGGGTGTGGTGGGCCACTGCAGCTGGCCAGATGTGCAGGTTGGTGCTGTTTCTCTGTAGTTCATGCCTGCCCCTGTAAATCCCAGAGTTTTCTTGGTGTGGCACTGCATTGCAAATCTGCATGAGGAGCAGGGCATTAGCTCTGCAGCTCTGTGGGAAGTGTGAGTGCTCCAGTTCCCCCAGCGATTAGTGGGTGACAGTTCTGATAAATCAACTGTTTTGTCATAAACATGTGCACTCAGCATTAACTCTACGTGTGCCCAGCTCTGGGTGAAGAGATTATTACTCACCAGGAATGAAACAGCCTGCAACAGGGAGATCCTCAGCAAATCCTTCTGAGGAGCTGCCATGTCCCTGGCTTATGCATGTGTACACACACGTGTGCCCAGCCCTGTGGTGACACTGACATGACTGACATGCACGTACAGCAAAACACATGTGTGTGCACAGGACACACCCACACCCATGTGGGCTTCATGTATGGCCAGGAACCCCATGCATCCCTGCAGAGACGTGGTGCCTGGGCAAGGGACTCATCCCAGCTCTGCCCTGCTGTACTTCCAACTGTGTGGCCCTCAGAGCCACTGTTACCCACCAGACCCCTGAGCAGCCGATTGAGGGGGCAGCAGAGGCTCAACAGCCTCAACCCAGACCCCTGTGTGTGCGTGTGCTTGGTGCCTTCTTCATGCCACCCTCCCTGAGACTGGTGGGCATGGGCTTTTTACGAGGCAGGGAGGCCAGTGTGCATGGTGCTTTTGGTGTCCAGCCCGTTCATCTGCCTTCACACAACCGGTAGGACCGACTGCCAACCCACCTTTTTCAGAGTCAGCTGCACACTGACCCTGTCCCTTGTAGCTGGGAGCAAAGCTGAGGACAGGGAGCAAGTATTGGCCTTACCTGCTCTGCTTCTCCTTGTACAGGACACAGGTGGCTTTGGACACATGCTCATGCTGAGCAGGGGGGCTCCTGATGGGCCAGTGCTTCATCAGCCCCAGAGCTGTGCTCACCCTGAGCTGCCATCACTGATGGGGACGCTGCCCTGCATCACCACTGGGTTTGCAGAGCAGAGCTTTGCTGCAGCCTGGGATGTTTGGGATATTCAAGCCAGGCTTGGGCCAGGAACAAAAAGTGATGGGGAAAGGGACATCAGCAGAGCCTGCAGCCCAAGAGGAGCTGCAGGTAATGGATGGGGGGAGCCATGGCGCCCAGGTACCAGTTACCTAGGAGCCTGCCTCGAGGCTGAGAGCCAGCACAGGCATTTCCCCTGGCCTCCCTGCACAGAACCTCCTGTGTTTGGGGCAGGGAACCACCACGGGGGAGAACCCAGGTGGCAGCCCAGGGGCCCATGAATCACCACGTCTCTCTGTGCATTGTGGCAACTCCTCGTTCAGTGTATGTCCTGATGCATTTGTGTATTCCTTCTGACATTTTTATTATTATGAGATAGTTCCCCTGAAGGGGGATGAATAATGAAAACCCAGCCTTTGGATGAAGGAAAGTGGAGAGGCAGAGAGTAGCTGTTCTGCCTAGAGACACCTCGCTGCAGTGCACGTCCCCTTCCCACACACCGCTGTCCCTGGTTCTGGCTGCTGATGCCTCCCTGCCCAGAGCCAGCACCACATCCACTCTCCCCTCCTTCCACAAAGCACCAGCACATCGCCTTCCCTTCCCTTGCCGTTCCTCCAGGGAGATCTAGTGTCTCTTCTCCTGCCTCCAGACCCTTATCCAGCATCTCTTCCAGAAAGGTGCTCATGGGCATTCTGTCTCCTCTGCTGACCCTCCTGCCCTGAACACCCGACATTGCATGGAAGACGTGGCGGGGGCCAAGGGACTCAGCTTTGCAGCCTGATGGAGATGATGTTTGCCAAGGAGGTGTTTTTGAGGGTGAGGAGTAGAGGTGTGATGTGACATCCCATCACAGCATCCCATATGCACTGCTGGGAACCCTTGGAAAACTGCAAGCATGTGAGAGTGGTGTGGCTGTGCCCACACCAGGGGCTAGGCTGGGCTCTGCTGTGGTTTGTAGGGTGAGTGGGGGAGTAATTGCCCCCTATCAGGTGCTGTAAGGGGAATCTCCCCCTGGGCACTGTGGATGGAAGCACTGATGCCACAGGCTTGGTGGAAGAAAAAAAAGTAAAAATCAACATTATTGGTTTCCGTGGCAACCCTGCCACAGAGCTGGAAGCGAGCACCATGTCCCCATCACTGCAGACATGTGGGAAGGCCCTGCTTGGGTGATGGATTCTAAAAACCATGTATCCATCATTGCATGGCCCTGGGTGAAAGACTAGAGACCCATGGGCTGGAGCCAGCTCCACAGAGGAGGAGAAACGGGGCTAGAGCCACCCATCCCCACCCCATCCCCATCCCATCCCCATCCCATCCCATCCCATCTCACCCCATAGCCCACACTCCCCCACAGGGTGGGATGCTCCTGGTTTTAACTGGAGCTCCCCACCAGGCACCCTGGAGGCAAATGACTTGCAGGGAGATTTGAAGCCTGTGATCTTGCCGGGGGTAGCTGGGGTGGATGAAGGGGTGTGCTGTGAAATCCCGTGGCCACAGAGATCAATAGCACAACATAAAGCCATTTATATCACTATAAAGGGAGCACACAGACTAGAATTAGTTACACTAAAACGTCTGTATCGGAGTATTAATTGGGTTACTAAATATGTCACTGCGAATGTATTTTATAGGCAGCATAAATTTCTGTACTAATAAGGAGCATTTCTGGGCCTCTCTGAGGCTGCCCATCACAGCATGACCTCTGCCAGCACAGGGCTCCCCTGGCCCTGCATGCACAGGGCACCTGGAGGAGTTGCTCCTCTGGTGCCACATCCCTGGCAAGCCTGCACTGTCCTGGTGAAAACCCTCTCTGTCCCCCCCAGAGTGCGGAGGCACCATCAGCCCTGGGGCTGGGAGCGGGGGCAGGTGAGAGTCTGGCCTCCCCCCTCATTGGGATGGGGGAAGAGTATCTTGGGGGGACAAGCCAGGCCCCCTTTGCAGGGGAACGTGAAGATGCACGAGGGATCTGCAGGGGCTTTGGGGTTTCCCTGTGGGATTCTGCTGCTGCGCGGTGGGGTGCCCAGCCCAGGATGCTGTGTACCACCTGCATGTATGGGGGTAGTCCAGTACAACAGCACTGGGCAGTGCTTGTGGTACCCAAACACCTTGTCTGAGCTTTGGGCTGCTGGGCTGAGCCCTTCAGGGACAGGTGGCAAGTGCCACCAAAGGTGCAGCCATCCATTTAGATACAAAACAGAATCACAGAATCACAGAACTGTAGGGGTTGGAAGGGACCCCCAGAGCTCATCAGGTCCAACCCCCTGCCAAAGCAGGGTCCCTAGGACAGGGCACACAGGGCGGTGTCCAGACAGGGCTGGAATCTCTCCAGAGAAGGAGACTCCACACCCCCTGGGCAGCCTGTCCCAGGGCTCCCTCACTGGGGAAAAGTTCTTCCCCATATTGGTGCAGAACTCCCTGTGCTCCAACTTGATGCCATCGCCCCTTGTCCTGTCCCCACAGACACTGAGAAGAGGCTGCCCATGTCCCCCTGTGTCCCACCCTTCAGATATTGATAACCATTGATCAGATCCCCTCTCAGTCTTTTCTCCAGGCTGCTCAGCCTCAGGTCCCTCAGCCTTTCCTCATAGGTGAGATGCTCCAGTCCTTTAATCATCTTTGTGGCCCTAAGCACAAGCCTGGGGTGTATTTCTGGACCTGATGCCGTTGCTTTGCCCTGTTTGTCCCATTTCATCACCGCTCCCCCCTCTCCTCGTACGTCTGCTGCTATCAAACCCTTCTTTAAACAGAGATACTCAGCTTTCCGGCTGCTTCACATTATTTTTGGTTCTTGCAGTAGAAAAAGTTTAAAAAAAAAAACAAAACAAGGGGGTGGGGGGAAAGATGTAAGCCTTCCCAGAAATGCTTGTGAGCTCCTGCCTCCGTGCTGCCCAAGGGGCTCCTGCCGGCACTCGCACCGGGCGCTTGGGGAGTTGAATCTCATCTGTAAGTCACCCTGCCCCTGGCTGTTGTGGGGTGGCCACAGAAGGGAAGCGAGCCTGGTTTTACATGAAATATTTAGCTGTATCTAAGTTACAGCTGGCATACCTCCACTGCAAACAAACATCCGTGGAAGACCTGAACTGTCAGTAAATGCCTATGAAAAGAAGGGAGGAAAACACAGCTTCCACCACTGAAAATACTGCTGCAACTTGTTCCTTTTAGCTTAAAGAGCCTCTGAGGGCAAGTCTTTGACCCTGCAGCCTCGTTGCTCAGAGCCATTTTGGACAAGCCCATATTGAAAGGGCAGTTATTGAATTGGTGATGCTTGATTTTGATTTTTTTATTTTTTGTTGTTTTTTTTTTTTTTTTTTTTGGTGAGGCAAGTGAAGACAGAAGCAAACAGACATGAGAAAAGAAAAGGGCACAGAGAAAAAGGTAAAAATATCATTTCCCGTATACTTTGGCTTAGTTGCTGAAAAATGTCAAGCCTACAACCTGCTCTTGTTGCAGATTTGAGAGGAAAGCTTTGGCAGAGGGCTGGCAGCAGCCATGGGATCCCAGCCAGACACGTCTTAGAGATGACAGGAGGAAGCACAGGAGATAATCTGGGGATGGAGAGGTTCACACGACACGGGGCTGGCAGCGGGGACCCCGGGTTCCCAACACTTACCCTGTGCCAAGTCGGTCACCCTAGTGAAAGAGGGGGTGTCACTGGGACACCAGTCTCGACCCAGAGGCTGGACCAGTCCCTGCTCAGAAAGTCCCCGCTCCTGAGCCATGTGCATGTCTATATAGAGGATTCCTCCTCCTTTTGCTCTGGTGCTGGTGACTCACACCCAGCTCCAGAAGGAAAAAAATAAAATGTATTCCCAAACATTGTTATTTTGGGTTCATGAGAAACAGATTGTTCACTAGGTAACAAGAGAACAACTTGCCAGACACATGTAGAGGTCACGACGACTGTGATTCATCTCACTAATCTAGCAGGTATCTAGAGCCATTTTAAATGTCTTTATGCTTGGCAGTGATTCACATCAACTGCTCCCAAACACCCTTCCAAAAATGCAAGGTCTCTTCGCTCCTCTGTGACTGTGAGAGTTGTTCACACAAGGTAGGGAGAAAGGGGTTCGGGTACTTGCCAGATAACCACGAGCCTCACCTGAAGACAAGAGGATTCAGACAGGTCTGCATCTAATACCTGCACTCAGAGAGCAAAATGCGAACACGCTGTCTCCATGCCCATGTGCAGAGCTCCATGATGGATCCCCGGCTTGCCTCCAAGTGACTTCCTCACAGGTTCAGCATCTCTGCAGCCTTTATGCATAGCTGGGTCAGAAGCATCTCCAGGAGGCTTCTCCAGGAGGCACCTCTGGAACAAGACCCCAGGAGAGCAGCAAAGCTTCTTCACGTACACTCAGGTCTTCATCTCTGGGTTGGTGGCCTGGCTGTTGGGAGAAAACAGGAGAGATGCTCAGGCAGCCTGTGGGAACCTGAGGGTGGATCAGTGGAGGGTAAGACAAGGTCCTCCAGAGAGGTACTGGTGTGCAGTTTAAATCTGGGGACTTCAGATTTAGACTACAGTCAGTGGGAATGGGTGGATGTGGCATGGGTGGGAAATGAGTTAGTGCATGGAGTATGGGAGAATGAAGGGTGGCAGGCCAGACTGTGGAGGCTGCTTAGAGAGGTGGAGAAAAGACCACTATATTCCCTTCCACATCACACGTGGTGCTTGGAGGAGCAGAGGAACAGGAGAAGGCTACCCAGGAACCACCATCTTCCTTGGCATCACCAACATGTCCCAGCCTCAGGTTACTGCCTCAACACAGAAGCATCAAAATGCCTGTGGGACCATCTTCAGGACCATACCCTCCCACCACTTCCCCTGGTGTGCACATGAGGGTGAGGGGTGCAGGGTAACGTCATCGCTCACTTCTTCAGACAGGCAGTCCCATGCTCCCAACTCCAGCAGAGGATAGAGACATCCTTCCAGGAGAGGGTCCACCTGCAGATCAGATGCTGAAAATAGAGGTCAGATGGGGTCTTGGTAGGCAGGGTCTTTTTCAGCTGAGAGGTCTAGGCAAGAGCAGGGAAAGGGAGACGGTTGGCAGGGTTGAACATGCTGCTATGTGCCTGCCCAGGGAGCGTGTTTCAGCAGAAAGGTGTGCAGGTAAAGTCTTGGAGAGCTGCACTGTGCCAGGTGAGTCTACGCCATCTCAGCAGGCTGGGACTGAGCCATCTGTATTGCCAAGACAGCGGTTGGGACAGATCTGACCTAAATAGGGACATCTCATTTTAGCCAGAGAAATTGCACCCTCTCTGCTATTTTGTTATTAAGGAAACCAATCCAGGTTGAAGCCACAGGAAAAAATGAACCAGCCCTTTCAAACTGTCTTTATCTGGAAACGCATGGGGCCCATTTCCATTTGTATTCCAGGGAAGAGATCTTCAGCCTGAGCTTTAATGTCAACACATTGAATTAAAGGGTTCTTCATTAGTTACAAGGAAGGTGAAAATCATCTTCTCCCGAAATGTGATCTGCAGCAGTAAGCTGCAGGGAGATGATTGTGCCACCTTACACAACAGGTTCCTGCTCTTCCTCCACCAGTGTAAACAGGCAGGTCCTGGCAGAGAAGACAGAGAGCTCAGAGACTAGGCTTGCTTGAGCAGATGGAGTAGGTGGGAGGACCTTCAGGTTTCCATCATCGCCAGTCTCTGTCCCTGCCAAAAATGGAGCATGAGTGCTCCATGTCCTTGGGTTCAGGCTTGGTCATGTCTTGATACTGGGGACCAGAAGTTTTAACACGATGTTGGAGCTGGGAAGCACCTGGATAGCATCCTGGGGCAGGATGCAGGATGGCATGCACATAGAGCATCAAAGGGCTGAGGAGAGAAGCACAACCAGAAGAGTCATAGAACCCCAGACTGCTTTGGGTGGGAAGGGAACTCAAAACACCCCCCCAGTGCCCCACTGCCATGGGCAAGGACCCACCCTCCCCCAGCCCAGGCTGCTCCAAGCCCCATCCAACCTGGCCTTGAACCCTGCCAGGGATCCAGGGACAGCCCCAGCTTCTCTGTGCACCCTGTGCCAGGGCCTCCCCCTCCCCAGGAAGGATTTCTGCCTCCCAGCCCCTCTCCAGCTGCCCCCCTGCAGGTGAAAGCCATTCCCCTGGGCCTGGCCTTCCCTGCCCTCGGTACCAGCCCCTCTCCAGCTCTCCTGGAGCCCCTCAAGGGACTGGAAGGGGCTGGGAGGTCTCCCTCAGTCTTCTCTTCTCCAGGCTGACCCAGCCCAGCTCTCCCAGCCTGTCTCCAGAGGTGCTCCAGCCCTTGGATCAGCTCCGTGGCCTCCTCAGGACTCACTCCAACAGCTCCATGTCTGTCTTGTCCTGGGTATCTGGAGCTGGATGCAGCACTGCAGGAGGATCTCCCCAGAGCAGAGGGGCAGAATCCCCCACAGACCTTTTTGGGTTTTTCTGTTTTTGGTGATCTTTTAAGAGCTCAGCCAGCCAAAGTGGATTTAGGCAGTCAGGGTCAGCCAAGATGTAGCTGAGGGTCAAGGACCAGCACTTAGCTGATGTCTTTCTTCCCCTGCTGTAGCTTTTTTCAGCACCAGAATCTGTAAGGAAGCCCAATGTGGGCTGAGGATGCAGGGATGTGTGCATGCATTCATTCAGCAACCAAAAACATGCCCATGCAGCTGCATACACTCTATTTACACAATTTTACTAGGGTGTTTTTATTTTTTATTACACCATAAAGCAAGAATAAGTGATCAGAAACAAAAGAATTTAGTTATCAGCTGCCAAAACCAAGACAGAGGGAGAAGCATGGCAATAAATTGCACAGTCCATAAACAATTCCAGCGTATTAACAGAAGTGCTGCAGAGCAGGCAACAGGTAATGATAAAGCTGAACATAATTACTAAAGAGAGAGAGAAAAAAGTTATTTTAAAATAGGGGGATATTCTCAGTTGAGAAACATTGCTGATCTACAGTTTAGCTGGCTGGCTGAAGTAGCATCTGCATTAAAGTGAGGAAAAGGAGAAACAAGCCTGAATTTGGTACCAAATCCTGCCCAGGTCACGTTTAGGAAGCAGGGATACCAAGGAGTACCAAGTTGCTATCAGATCTCTCTGCATTTTTACTGTACCCTCCAAACACGCAGCTGACACCTCGTCCAGCCCAATTACAGTGACACACTAAATCTCTGCAAACAGGCTGCCTGCTGCAGCCCTTCCCCACAACCCCAGAGCACCGAGTAATAAGTTCCTCCTCCTCCTTTTTTGAACTCCTGACACAGGCTGTGAACCCACAGCTGGGGACACAAAGTCTCCCAGCCTAAATCCCGAGCTCCAATGGCCACCTGGTTTAGAGCTTTGTTAACGAATCCCAGGATCACAGGGGTTGGAAGGGCCCTCCAGAGCTCATTGAGTCCAACCCCCTGCCCAAGCAGGGTCCCTAGGACAGGGCACACAGGGCAGTGTCCAGACGGGGCTGGAATCTCTCCAGAGATGGAGACTCCACACCCCCTGGGCAGCCTGTCCCAGGGCTCCCTCACCCTCACTGGGGAAAAGTTCTTCCCCAGATTGGTGTGGAACTCCCTGTGCTCCAACTTGAGGCCATCACCCCTTGTCCTGTCCCCACAGACACTAAGAGGCTGGCCATTTCCCCCTGTGTCCCACACGAGACTGAGATGAAAACTCTCTGGGATTGTCCCTTCTCTCAGTTTTCCCAGCCAATATGAGATGTGGAGGCTGACGTGGAAGCAATGTGCTAGTTAGAGGATTCAGAGCGCATTGACCAAGTCATTTTAGTTAATCAATTACCCATTCCATGGTCCTAATAGCTCTTTAGATCTCATTTCGCTTAGCGAAACTGCAAACTCAAGTGCTCAACTATACAATTTATTAATGAAAATTCGCTTTATAGTAATTTTAGAAATTATGGAATGGAAAATAAAGATGATTAACAATGCCTGCAAAGATCCAACAAATGTATATAAGATTTCAGAACTCGGTGGTGAATCAGTAAATCTAATCGATGAATAAATGTTACATCAGAATTAATATTAACATGGTGGTAACTTATTCTAATTATTGCATAACCTATTTTTGAGGGGTGATTTTTCTATCAGTGTGAGCTGTTGGTCTTTAATCTTTCATTAATTTCACTCATAGCCTTTTATTAATTTGCCAATCAGGCTTTATATTTGAATTAAAAGCTCTGGGACTTGGATGTGTCAAGCCAACCCAACGATTTCAAAATCAGGATTTAGGAATTTAGACAGTTACTTAAGGACTGCAAACACTATGTTTGTTCACAACTGCCTTTTCCTTGTCGTGAGACTCATGGTCACACCCTTCTCCTCAGTTCTGCTCCTTCTGCAGCCATGACTTTTTCTATGGAAAGGGGCAACAGGAAAAAAAAGGTCTTGTAAGGGAAAAAAAAAAGCCCTGTGTGGGACAAGGAAGAGGAAGACAGAATTATCACACCCGGCAGGACTGTGTATGGGCATAGCCAGGTCACTCCTATCTGCATTCAGGGGTTTGAAACCCATGCATCTTTGTGATGTGCTACTTGTAATGCTACTATCTAGTGACCTCAATGCCCAGCTACTGCCTTGTGGATAGGAATATCATGAATATCAAAGTTACTGCGCTGTTTACATTGAGTTAGAAAATTGATCCCATCCCACCCACGGGCACTAGCTTGTTTTCCAAGGTACATATCCTTGTTATTAGTAATTTATAGGCAGCATTTGATATTGCAGGCAGGGTGGGGCAAAGAGCAGCGGCAAGGATTGATCGGTATGGTGAGAGGCGTGTGTATCTAGGGGAACTTAGGATGCTGTTACCTGGTCAACTCACACTGTGTAAGACTGAAATGCTTCCTTCCCTCTCACCTGCAGCCTTGCCTTTCTCACATTGGCCATGGCAGCTCTGCAGAGTGGAAGCATCCCGCTGCTCCAGCCGCAAACTGACTTCACCAAAGAACCGTTTCGGTTTCTGTTGAAGGCCAGCTGTGGAATGGCAGCCTCCTGCCTTAGATGGCTTTCTTATATGTAAGTGAGAGACCAGACAGCTGCTTTCCAACAGAAGACACCTCAAGCAGGAGTGATGACCACTGAAAGCAATAGAGTGGGGGGCACAGGAGTCCAACGGTGACCAAATCCTCTCAAGACTCTGCCCATCTGCTGCAAACTGCCGTGCAGCTCAGGTACAACCTGTGCCATCCAGCAAGATCAGTGATTAACCAAACCCAATGCCACTCAGCATACACACAGGCCCTTCAGTGCTCGTGAAGAGGCAGGAAGTGCGGGGAAGGGTCAGGAACTTGGAGTGGAGAGGAAGCACAGAGGTGGGACTGGAAGGGATTTGAGCAGCTTCAAATCTTCCTCTGTAAATGATGAGTTCAAGCTTGGACCCTGAGAGACCCATGTACCTTCCCTGTCCAGGGTCTCCTGAGCACCAGCTGGGAACTGAGTTCAGACAGGCTTTGTCCTCCACCCAAGCCCCATTGCTCCTTTATCCTGCCAAAGTGGGAGCCCTAAGGAGAAGAAGCAGCGGGACATACTCCTCTGGAGTCACACCGACGTTTTAGCATCCCTGCATGGCTGTGCTGAATTTCTGAAATTGAAGCTTCAATACTCCCCTTCTTCCACAAAACCCAGCTGGAGGGGTGAGGGGAGCTGGTGGCTCCCAGCCCCACGCGATGGAGGTGTGGACATGACCAGTCTGCAGGTGCCTCTGCTCTGCGTATGTGGAGCCAGTGCCGTGGCACTCTCCTGCTTTCATCTTTGGGGTGCAAGTTGTGCAGTTCTGGCAGTAGCCTGAGGGCAAATTTTTCTGGAAAGTTTGAGCAAAGCAGGTTCAACTGCTTCAAAGTACCAAGTGGATGACAAAAATACATAATTGCCTTCTTCAGAAAATAAAAAGCAACTTTTTTTTTCTTTTTCTTCTTTTTTTTTTTTGTGGATTGGCAAGTATACACTTCCTACGCACTTTCCCTTCTCAAAACATGATTCCAGTCTTTATTTTTATTTCAGGAACTGTGAATTATGAAAGGGCTCTCCCCTCCCTCTTCCTCTGCCTTTTTCTCTCTCCCTCCAGCTCCTTCTCTCCCTCCTCGTTCCTAACCAGTGTGGTGGTAGTTCATAACCTCCACATGCCGACTGTCACGGTTTAACCCTGGATGGTGGCCAAGCTCTCCCCCCTCACCCCCTCACACCCACCCCAGCCGCTCGCTCACTTTCCCCTGGCAGGATGGGGGAGAGAATCAGCAGAGTGAAAATGAGGAAACTCATGGATTGAGATAAAGGCAGCGTAGTTGGTAAAGCAGAAACCACGCAGACAAGCGAAGCACAGATTTTTTTCCCCTCAGCACAAGCCCAAAGCACAGCCCTGTACTAGCTACTATGAGGGAAAGTAACTCTATCCCAGCCAGAACCAGCACACAGACCTTGTTCTAATTGACTTTGTACACACGTCGCAGAGCCCGCAGGACAAGGATTGGTTTGCTGCTGCTGTGGCTTTATGAATAAATCCTTTCACAAAACAAAATCCCCCTGCAGTGCCGTGGCTGGGTGATATGTTTTCCTAAATCCCAGTGCCCCTTGTCCCACGCTTCTCCAGGTGCAAGGTGCCTGCGCGGGCGGCGGCATCGCCGCTCACCTCAACTCGCAAGGCAGGGGAGGGAGGGGGTGGGGGTGGGTTTGGGAGTGGGGGGGTTGCAGAGCATCCGTCCCTTGGAGAGGGGAGCTGCGGGAGAGAGATGCAAAGCCGTGTGTGGAGGAACCTTCAGGTAAAGGCTGATCCTGACACACTTCACTCCTTGTCTGCAACTTCCACGGTTTATGGCAATGCACTGGCAAGGCAGAGAGCCAGCACAAAGGGCCTGGACGGTGCAGATAAGTGGCCCCTGGAAGTTCTGGCTTCAGGGGAGGTACAAAGAAAAGGATTGGGCAGTCTCCATCATGCAAAAGGCACTTGACCCCACAATCCTCCCATGATTGTGATGCTGCGAAGCCCCAGCCAGACTGGCTCAGAAGTGAATTGAGAGTGGGGGAGTGCTGAGAGCTTCTCGCAGGTCTCTTTCTGGACCCTGGTGCTAGGCAGGAGGCATCGCCTAAACGCCAAGCATGGAGACATGTAGTGCACCCAGGCACAATGGGCAAAATGCTGCGGGAACCTCAGCCACTCATGCCCACCTCCAGGCGTGCTGAGGAGTGCTTCTGTCCTGCATGTCCCCCCCAGACTTTTTGCAGTACGAGGAGTAGTATGTCTTTCCTGCTATGCCCAAGTGGAGATCAAACCATCCCAGGCCCATTCCTTCCAGGACAGGTAACGTAAGCAGGAAAACAGCTGTCCATCTGGTTCCTCCTTGCAGGAGGGAGACAGGCAGGGGACTAATTTTTAATCTCCTTCCCTCATCTGTGTCCCATCACGAATCTGTGGCAGAGGCTCTCTCACTCAGCTCTTGTCCCCTTTGGCCACCCTCAGGCACCTCGCACTGTTGAGATACAGGGAGCCCTGCTCCAAAAAGCAACTGACAGCATCTGCTGAGGATGTCAGCCCGCGCCAGGTAGCATGCTGGCTCTCGTCTCGCCTCGCCTTGCCAGCTGCCCACTGGGCACTGGGCAGCGGCTGGAGCACATGGTCCTGGGCTGCGGGGGGCTCAGGGCTCAGGGCAGGGAGTCCAGCTATGCCAAAAGCCGTGACAGCTGCTGCTGGTCCCAGATGACAGGAGAGTTTATGTCACTTGTAAAAGGTGACATGCAGACAGTAAGATGGGATGCAGCTCTGAAGGAGCCTATGGAGAGGCAGCACCAGCCCTACCATCCCCTGGGGGCTTCTCCTCCTGCCTGAGCTGGGCAGCAATTTCCAGCACATGGCTCCTGTGCCGAAGTCCAGCCTGCAGCCCTTGCTCTGGAGCTGCTTCCACCTCTGCTACCACCAGCGCTGTTCTGCGGCTATCACAGAATCTGTCTCTCTAGCATCTCATCTCTGGCTCCAGCCCCTTGAGACATCTGTGGTCTTGGCAGAAGGAAAAGTCACACACGGTCCCTGTGATGCCCCAGGTGGTGAGAGGGTCCCAAGCCCAGGCTTTAGCAGGGTAAGCCGTGGTGCTGGCATCCGGCATGGAGCGCCTTGGAGAATCCCCCTCTCAGAAGGGGTCCTCCACTGGTGGCCAGAGTCTTCCCAGGCTTCCCATTCCCGCACTGCAGCTGCGTGTGCATTTAGTATCAACAAGGCTCCAGGGAGCAGGGATGGGACTGCAGGTGGCTGTGCACCTTGCTGAGTCCACCCCAAGAGCAGATCCCTGCTGATCGCTCTCCGTCCATTGGCACAAGACAGACATACCTCCCTGTGCAGGCCGGGGCATCTGCTTGGAGGATAAACTCCCTTCCTTAATGCTGAGCCCAGCCACGTGCACCAACTCCCCTCCCCACAAAGCTCTCAGAACAGAGCAAGCTTCCCAGGCCCACAACCCATCCATCTCCTGGCACGCTCATCTCCGCAGTGCCTCTGGCAGAGCAGTAAGCTCCTGAATATTTTATGTGGTTATTAGTCGACAACATAATCTATCTGAGGGGAAGTCAGAACTGCTGACCGAGGCGTATGGCACAGCGGCAGGGAGTGCTGACTCCTGCAGCACCCTGCCCGGTCCTCGCAGCGCCGCCCGGTGCGGTGCAGGCGCTACCCGCTGCTGTGGGCTGGTGGTTTGTCCTCACATGTGCTGCACGCCCAGGGCCAAGCGTGGGCACATGCTGCACTTACAGGCAGCCAGATTGAGTGCCTCCTGGTTTGAAGGGCTCGTGTGTGCATGTCCCTTCCCCCTCTAATTTGCCACATATGGTGCAGGCATGGTACGTCCATGTGTCTTGGCGCAGGGGCATCTGCTCTGTACGCAGCAGTTAGGAACACATTAGCCACAAACAGGCCAGTGATGCACCCAAGTACAATTTCTATGCCTGTACGTACAAACACCAGTGTGAGTGTGCAGAAACTACACACCCAGGCCTCTCCTTCATGTGTGTCGTGGTTTCCCCCGGCTGTGGGCTGAGATCCACGCAGCTGCCTGCTCCTTAAAGGAAAAGAGCAGGGGAAGAGGGAAAAAGGGGGAAACAAGGGAAGGGAAAAGGAAGGGACAAATAACTCCAAACCCAAGAAACTAAGAGGCCCGTGGGTTGGGATAAGGATAGTTTACTAAGAGAACAGAAAGATCAAATATACCAATGCTAACAGGACTTTAGAGCAAAAGAAGATGAAACTCTTGATCCCCAATGCAGTTTCTCCCCGACCCACACAACTCAGGCCGTACCACCCAGAGCTGTCCCGGAACCCGACCGTCCCCCCAAGCAGCACGCGTCCCGCCACCGCCCCTCTTCTTCCTCCCCTCAGCCCCCCGTTCTCCTGGGCAGGACGTCATTGGCATGGAATACTCTCTTTGGCCCATCTGGGTCACCTGTCCTGGCTTCGCCCCTCCTTTCTCCTGAACAGAGAAATAGGAAGAAGCTGAGAAAGTCCTTGACTGTCTGACTGCAACTAAGAACATCAGGGTGTTCTCAGCACTGCTTTCATTGTAACTCCCAAACACAGCATTCCATCAGCTGCTACAAATGAAGTGAACTCTATCCTGACTGAAACCAGGACAACGTGCAACCTGTCCAAGTTCTGCGAGCCAGCAGTCATCTGCGCCCTGGCTACAGGCAAGAGGAGGATTGCTGGCCTGTGTTCTGCAGGGTGCAAAGCTCCTCGCTGCACCCAAAGGAATGTCTTCAGGTGCAAAAGATCCCAGAGCGCAGCAGTGCGTGAGGGCGGTGCTGTGCAGACACTCAGTGTGCAAGCAGCCTGGGGAAGGAGGGTCTGTGCTGGCAGGATGATGGCACAGAGGATGCACGGCCATTCTCCCGTGCTGTGGAGCTGCAGAGGCCCAGGGAGAAGCAAAAACAATGCGTGGGGAAGGGCTGTCGGAGGGAAAGCTGAGACATCTCTCCCATACGCTGCCTGCTCTCTATGGGAGGGGATTCCCAGTGCGAACAGGTCGCCATGGTGGAAAATCTAAGGCTGCTATGAAGTGGCCATGAATATAACATGGGGGAGGCTGAGGGGAAAATAGCTGAGGAACTCTGCCCTTTTCACATCTCGATGCCCAGTGGGTGACTTGGAATGGTATAAGCCAGGCTGCTGCTGAACTTCTTGTCCCCACTCCTTTGTGGGCACTGTGCTCATGCAGGAAGCTGGGCTGGGGGATTTTTGGGTTTGTTTTTTTTTTCCCCAGCCAGCTCAGCTTCCAGCCTGGTTTCTTGCATGACCACAGATTCTCCTGCTGCAGAGGGTCCGGCGGGGGATGGCAGATGGGTGGCAGCAGCACACAGTAGCTCATCCCAACCAGTAGCCAGGCTGAGATGGGAGAGGCGGGACAGGTTAGCAGTCTCAGGGGGGCTGCACTCTTCCACAGGTGGGCTGCAAGTGCTCGCAGAGGCAGACATAGCTGCTGGAGTGGGGCACAGCTCTTGCCTGCGTGTCAGGAAGCAGAGGCAGCTGGCAGCACTGCCAGCCCCGGGAAGGTGCAGAGCATCCCGGCCGAGGCCCAGCCTGTGCGGCTGCCGCTGCTGCTGCTGAGCCACCCGGAGCTGCTGAGGAAGAGTGTGCCGAGCAGGTTCATCTTTATGTAAATCACATTCACTTCAGCTGGCTTCCAGGATAATCAGTATTAAAGGGAAACTATTTTCTAGTTCATTAGAGGAAAGCTGCGTCCCTGCGGCTGCTGCTGTCGGCACCTCCTTCTCCTTCCAGGAGGAATGATCCCCGCCAGCACCAAACACGGAGACGTTCACACTCCAAATGTCGAGTGGGGGAAGGGGGAGAAGAAAGGTCTGTGGCTCCAAGGGCAGCCCTTCCTCCTTCTCCTCCACCCTTCAGGAGGGTTTGAGTGAACTGTGGTCCTTCCCCTTGCGCTCCTCACCCCCATATGGGTTCTGCCGGCTCCCTCAACCCCACCTGCCATTGCCCTGGGGGCTTTCCCTCCACCCCTTGCTACAGGACTCTCCTGGTCCTGATGAGCCCTCATTCTTATCATCTCTCTGGGGTCCCTGATGCCTGGTGACAACCCCAAGAGCCTGGATCCCCCTGTGTACTCTGATGGTTGTACTAGAGCTTCTTCTTCTCGGCAGGATGCTCTGAAGTTACCCCAGGGCTGGGACCGCTCTCCTCCCCATCTCCCAGACAAAAAGCACTGCTCCAGAGCAAGGCTCTGTGTTTGCCTGAAACCATGGGCTGTCAAACTCATAGAGGTCAATATTAATCCGGCTCCCAAGAAACAATGAGACCGTGTTAGAAGAGGTGAGGTGGTAAGACAGGTTGTTTTGGGACTGAAAATGGATCATAGAGGCCATCTGGACCAAGTTCCAGATGGTGGTAAAAGACCATCATTCAAGTAAGCCTTCAGGTTGGCACCTTCTTGACAAACAGCTCTTCCATCCACCATGGAAGGTTGCCAAGACCACTGCCTAGAATCCCAATGCAAGAGAACATCCAGCTCCCTCTACTTCTGAGTGACCCCAGAACTAGGATAGCCATGAAGTAGGACAACATACATAGGAACTCTTGGCAAGCTAGGGAGACTGATTTGGGATCATTTCCCTAGAGGTTTAACTGGGCTGGGGTGCTGGGGATTCAGTCAGGGGAGGACAGGCCATGCCTTCACTGGGTGGTGGATGGGAACAGGCTTGCAGACCTCCAAGGCAATGATGCTGAGCTTTGCCCACTGTCCCTCCTACCTACAGAGCCTGGGAAGCTGCCACGGTGCAACACACACATCTGTCCATCAGACATCCTGCAGCGGCTCCTTCTCCACCCCAGTTTGTGCCTCCTCTTCCACCCCAGTTTGTGCCTCCTCCCCTGGCCCTGCCCTCAGCCTGGGCGAAGCCACACCTGGGTGACTCAGCCATGGTGCTGACATGCATCAGCATCCAAGCAAACAGGGTGGTGGCAGGGGGATGCTGATCCAGATTCATTAGAGACCTCTGTGAGGATGGCTTCAATGCATGTCCATTAGACTTCTGCCTGGTGCAGGGGAGGAGCAGAGGCACCCTCCAGACACTGAGGAATTTGATGTCCCTTGTGAGGTTCTAGAGAGGTAAGAAGGAGCCTGTACTGAGGCACAGAGCTGGATGCAAGTGGTGTAAGCTTGTTAGACAGAAACGACTGTATGCAGCAGGCATGGCTTTTCCTACCTTGCTCTGCAAGAAGGGACTCTAGAGTTGTTGTCCCCAGGAAGGTGAAGCTCCAGCAGGATAAGGTAGAAGTGAGATTGGAAAGAACTGGAGTGAGTGTCCTAGCAGGAAAGAACAGAATTGCGTGGGAAGAAGTGCAAAAAACTCCAAAACCCCCACTTTTTGTAGCTCCTTCCTGGTAGCTCCAAGCACACAAACACCCTGGCCAGTCCCTCGCATGGAGCCAGAGAGCCAGCCTGATCTCTCCAGTCTTGCAGAGGGATGCCAAGTCTTGGCCTTTCAGAGCTGTTCTCTTCTCTGGCTCATAGCTGTGGAGGGGGGATTGCTTCTAGGAGAGGCCAAGACTGACAGATGATCCCCTAATCAGCTGTATAAGCAGAGCCCAAAGCCCCCGTTCCCACCTCCGCCAGCTAATTGCTTTTGTTACCAGCCCAATGGGGCAGAACCAGTTTTTGTGCTCTGGTGCCCTTTTTAAGCATTCACACTGTGCTTCCCAGCTAGGCTGTGCAGATGTTGATGAGCTCTGATGAGCTGTTTACCCATCCTCCCAGGCACCAGCCCTGATCTCTCTGCACACAGCAGAAGGCAGCTTGGAGAGTGCTCCTGTGCAAGGCGGTGAGTGTGTTTGAGTTTATACCCTTTGTTCACACTCTCATGAAGAAAAACTGACTGTCAATCAAGAATAATGCTTTTTTGTAGGCTGCTCCCATCCTCAGACAAAGCTCGAAGGTGTTTTGGGACCTGTGATCACAGGCAGGGGTGGGAGGTGTGTGTAGAAACAGGACAAACCCGCTGCAGCCTGAGCTCACGGATGAGGCTGGTATGGCACTGCTGGTGTCTGGCAACGTGGCTATCACCTGCAGACTAGCTGTGGAGACAAAAATGGGGAGACAAAATCCCACCTCTGGGGTGGGAACCTTCTGACCTATCCTGGATGCTCCTACATCAAGAGAAATTCTCTGGCCTGTGTGGGATGCCTGGCTTGCTGGCCAAGCTTGCATCGATGTTCCTCAGCAAAAAAGGGACTGAGATCCGCTTCAGGGAAGCACTCACAGCATCTCCTGTGCTCCCCACCCTCCTCCCTCATCAGCAGCTGCCAGCAGTTGCTTTGGTGACACACAGCATGGTCCAGCTATGAGAAGGCTTCTTTGCCGTCTGCTGCAGCAGCGTCTCCTGCCCTGAGAGATGGAGGAGCAGAAAGAAGCAGAGGTAGGGGGTGAGTTTGGTGGCAGTCTGGCTGGAAGGAGCTGATCTGTTTTTGCAAATAAATCCAGCATAAATTCAAAATTCCCTCTGTGCAGAACCTCGAATGGCTCCAAGATGGGCAACTTGGATGATGGGAAGGAAGAGCAGTCTGAAGCTCCCTCGGAGTTGGAGCTGAAATCCCCTGGCAATGCGATAAAGAGCTGGAGAAGACAGGAAGCAGAGGTCGGCCAAAAGAAACTGAAAAGTAGCCTCTGCACTGGCAGTACTTGATGGCTCATTAGTTAACTCCGGAAGCAGAGGATAATTCTGAAGCCCTATTGAAGAAATGTGAGGAGCGCAGCACTCGGCCTGAAAATGATGCATATGAGAGAGAGCTGCTTAACTGGAGCGTGTGAAACAAGGTGAAGCCACCGCGGGATCTGCAGCTCATCAAGGTCTGGAGAGCCCATTTTGCAATGATGGGTGCTGAAGCTTCCCTAAGAGACTGGAATCAGGAACAAAAAGTTTGGACAGAGATGACAGGGAGACCCTGAGTTAACCCTCTGCAAAGCAATTAGGTGTTGCTAATCCAAGGAAACCTCTCGGCCTTGTCTGAAGGCTGCAGAGGACTGGCGTGGCTTCAGCAGGGCGAAGATGGAGGAGAATCCAAAATGGCACAAGAGAGGCAGCTAAACAGAACTGCCCGCAGAGCCAGTGCTGGGGACCAGCTGGAACGCCGTGCAGCAAGGCACAAGCCAGGGCTGGGCCTGCAACACAGAGGTACAAGTCCTCAGGGTGTCTACTTGCTTGGCAAAAGTTTGTTTGCCCAGGAGCTGGTGCCTAGCCCTGTCAGCTGGAGAGGAGGGGTGACAGAAGGACATGAGTTCACAGTCATTTGCAGGAGCGATGGACAGTGCTGCTGCTGAGACCATCCATCTGAAAGCAGGGAGGAAAATAAATATGTGTAAGTTGGTTCCCGGTGCTCAGGCGAGGCTGGTGCCAAGGTTATGGTTATCTGTAATCAATAGGCAGCTCTCCAGCCCACCCAAACCTCTGTGCAACACCACCCATCTGCTTGCTCCATCCATGACTGACCTTCTGGATCAGCAGAAGCCATGCCCTCTGCTGAGAGAGGCTGCTGCTAAGCCCTCTGCTCTGCCCTTGAGTGACGGCTGCCCAGCAATCTCCAATATAGCTTAATTTGATAATAACCCTGAGCTAGTTTAAATACTTCAATCATGCCACCTCTTAATCATCTTCTCTCGGAACAAAATAATCCCACTTTGGTTAATCTCTTCTCCTGTGGAAATCCTGTCACTCCTTTATTGTCTAAACGACTCTACCCTGCGCTCTCTCCAACACAAAAATCTCTCCCGTCACACAGACTGACAAAAGCAGGACATTACTCCCAGTGTGGTCTAAGGAGCTTCATGGCACTGTGGGTGCAATCCTGGCGAGCATCTCGTGAAGGGTCGACACCTCTACTGCATCCACAAAAGAACTTAGATCCAGGGAGTATTATTTCATCCAGTCATTTGCATGAATGTTTCCACTGATGCTCACTCCTGGACTGGTGTGAGACCATCTCATTGGGGTCCTCGGTGTCCCAGGCATCCGGCTGGGCTGTGGCATGGGGGAAGCTGGCTGGGATGTGGATGGTTTAAAATAGTTTAAGGAGCTGGGTTTTTTGGTTGGGTTTTTTACTAGCTGAAGGCAGGAGACCACTAGTGCCTGTGTAAGAGGATATGATGTCGCAGGGGTGAAGAGGGAGAGGAATTCAAAGGGCAGGCTGCAATGAAATCAAGGGATGTGGGGCAAGTTCCCTATGAGGGGGCGGCAAGTCCTGTTTCTGCCCCATGAAATGCTCTGTGTAGCCAGTTCTGTCTCCGGGAGAGATGCTGCCAGGAGAAGTGGAGATGGAAGATTTCAAGTCAAGGGTTCTGCAGATTGTCAGGGCGTCCTGGCTGCACTTTAAAAAAATTAAATAAATAATTTGCTGCAACTGTGAGAGACACAATTGTAATTAGAAATTAAAAAAAAACCCAAACAAACTACAAAAAAAAAAAGAAAATCAAGGTGAGCTTTTTTATACATTGTCACCAGAATGTAGGATTTCAGGAAGAGCTGAAAATGCCTTCCCAAAATTTCAGGCTGCTTCTGGTGTTTCGACAGAATATGGAAAAGGTTTTTGCTTGGAGAAGGGAGACAGGGACCCACCTGTAGGAAATCTGCTACTGTCAAGCCTGTGTCAACTTTTCAGAACTCAAACATTCCCCCAAATCTTTGTTTTTTAGGAAATTGTAAAAGGCAGTGAGGATGGTGTTATCTGCTTTACACCCACACAAGCAACAGGCGGGGAAAGGCGTTCTTCTCCCCAGCTCCTGGCTGTTTGCTGCCACAATTCCTTGCGCCAAAAATGAAACAAACACAACGTGTCCCTCCTTAACGCAATTGGTGGGGGCACTAAAGCAAGAGAGGCTGGTTTCGAGGCGTGAAATATCTCCTGCAGAAGCACGGGGCTGTGATTGAGAAGCACTCAGGCGCCAGGACCTGCGGCGCGGCTGATGTCTCCCATCATAACACCCCGCGCGGGGTGGACAATCCTTTTCCCCAGCCACTCTCTTGTAGTTAACCATTATCAGAACAGGTTTTTGTTCTGCCGGTGCAATGAGGCCAAGCTCCAGCTCAAATAATGAAGAGGTGCCTTTTAGTTGAGTTCATTGATTTGGGAGAGACAGTGTCTCACAGCGCTGATGGATCTCTTGAATAACCATAGGCACTGCAAGCTGGGCAGAGCCGCTTTGATTCCGTGGCTGCTCTGAGGTTTATTTTCCTGACACACTGAAGTGTGACCGAGGAGTGTACACCAGCTCAGATCACATCAGGGCTGCCTCAGCTGGCTGCATGCAGACCCTCGAAGTAGGAACCACCCGCTCACCACGTTAAATGCAGGACCTGAGCGAGGTGGGTCTCCCCGGGTGCCATCCCCACGAGTGATGCCTTCCCACTCTGCTGGCCAAGGGCTTCCAAGTTAAGTATGCATCCTAAGTGAGTGGGGTTCAGTTAAAATAGCACAGGAGCCTGCTGATCCTGATTGTGATGGGGATTTTGGAGCTGGGCAGCTCAATATTAGCAAAGCCTGGAGGACTCCAGGAGGGAGTGGTGGGTGATGGGGGGTCAGTTGGGCAGGGGCAGAGGATGTGTGGCAGGCTGTTGTGAGGCAAGAAGAGCATTTTTCCTCTCAGTACAGTGCTGCTGGGCTCCTGGCTCGTGTCCTCCTGGACCACCAGTGCTGTTGACCACCCTGGTTGAGTATGCCAAGCAGTGCCCAGGAAAGGGACTGGGGTGAGGGCAGAATGTTCCCCACTGGTGTTTTCATCTATTTATTTCTCTGCTTTAAAATAAATATTTGATAACTTTTCTGGGATTAAGCCCTCTGATCAGGGCTCTGATGATTTATTTATGCCACGTGCTTATTCTGCTGTGGCACTCTGCCACAGGAGATGGAGACATCCTGATGGTCGAGGCACCAGCACAATCACAGATGTCTCATCTGGGGCACCAGTGTGACAGCTGACAGCTCCAACACCACCCCTACACCTCTAAGTTACCCTGTGCTTTCTCCTGCAGCTCTTGAGGGGACAAGGAAAACAGCTGCAAGGGGCAATTGCTGCTCCGATGCCAGAGGAGACACATCTTACTGGAGCCCTTGGTCTCTGAATCTCCACTTCCAGTAGCAGGGAGCGAAAGGAGAGAAAGGAATTGTTTAAAAAAGGAGCAGAAGGTACAAGGAGGAAAATGATGATAATTTGCTAAGGAGAAAGGACACACTGAAGACTGATACTTGAAGAGCGATGTGCTCACAGAGGACGACCTGCACTTTTGCCTCCTGCAATCCAGATGACCGACAGACACTGGCTTTGAAAAGCTGCCTTGTCAGGCTGGCTGGGATTCATTGCCTGGTATCTGTCTGCAGGATGCCTTGAAAGGATGAGTCCTCGTTCGGAGTTGATTTAGGTGCTACGGCTGTGGAAATGAACACAGCTCTGTCCCTCTCTTCTGAGTCAAAGGAGACTCATCCGTATGCATGGGCCACTCAAGGACTCTGAGACAAGATTATAAAGGCAAGTACTGGAGCCCTGACAAATGTTAGGGTTGTTGGGATCAGACATGGAGAGAAGTCCTCTGATTGCAGCCTGGGCAGAGCCACACAAGAGGCTGTGCCAGCGATGAAGATTAGGAAGGGCAAACAAATTTTCATGAAGTGCAGAATTACCTGTTGGAAAGAGCCAGTTTGAGAAATGTCAGGTCTCCACACATGGGAAGACTGTAAATTAGGACTGTACTGCTTTTGAAAAAGGAAAAAAAGGCCCTGTGCTGGACCAACAGACATGGGCTGGATGCAAAGTGCTATGGTTGAGTGGCCTGGCCCATGCCCTGCAGGCATAGGGTGGGAGGAAGACAGTGATCCTCTGCCTTCAGCATCTCTGAACCACGAAGAACTACAGTACTGTTCTTGCCCATGCCTCTTTGCTCTGCGGCGCTTGTGCATGGACACAGCACCCATGTCTCTCTCCTAGACCCTCCCCTTCTCAAGAGGGAAGGACATAGGGGCTCCAGGGCTGTTCCTGCCCACACCGGGGGCACCATCCACCCAGCAGAACCCCAGGTGGGGCCACAATGGTTTATCCAGCTGGTTCACCCCCAGGCTTGCATCACAGGGGCTGCGGGCTCATCCGTGCTGGTGCTGGAGCAGCAGATGGTTCCAGCTCCTCCTCACCTCGCCTCGCCCTGCTCCCTTCGCTCCCAGCTGACAGGAGAGCGCTCACTGAGGGCCCGTGTTCATTTATTCCTCTCATTTGCGATGCAGCCTCTGTGTGAGAGCGTGGGGAAGCTTTACTGATGCTCTGAGCCCAATAACGAGCTCCCGGTGTTTTGTTCGGCGCTGGCACATAGATGGCAGGGCCTTGGAGGCTGCTTGCAAAGAGCAGTGCCCTAGGTGCAGCAAGGCTTTGTAGCAGCTCCACTGGGCTTTTGGGTTCAAACCAAGTGATTTTCGCTCTCTCGCATCAGCACAGACAGGAGAGCAGCTCTGCAAGGCTCATGTGGGCAGGAATACCCATCCTCCTGGAGAACGCTTCACCCCAAAAATGGGTTCAGGGCCACATTTTTGTCTGATGGGGAGCGTGTGGCATGATGGATGCAAAACCAGAGCACTGGTGTGCATTGAAAGAGAGCATCCACATGGGCAAAGGGTTTTTCCTGAGATGTGCAAAGGTGTGTGGCCATGCAGGAACATCTCGGGAGCATCTCTGCAGAGGTGGATGCCACCTGGGCAAGTGGTGTCCACCTGGGACAGAGAGAAAGACAGCTGCAGCCCAGCCCTCAGGCACAGTATGCAGGAGAGAAAAGGTAGATTGAGGGTGTCTCTGATCACGTGCCCCCAAGGGAACTAATTTATCCAGAATTTCCACCTTTTGTTCCATTTGTGAATACACCCTGATTTCTTTGGTGTGCGAATGTGTTTGCCTGATACTTCGGATGAACACATTTCAGACTCCCCTCCGCGCTCGCTGCCTGCTCCCTTCCAGCACACGTTATTTGCTATTCATGCCCTCTCATCGGGCGCCTTTCACAGTGATTTCAAGAGGGGAAGGATGACTAATGCATGCCAAGCAGTAGGTAACACATTTGGAGCCCAGTTTCTGACCTATAATCCTTGATGATAAAGCAGATGAAATACTCGGGATGACAAACCTCTTCATGCAAACCTTGTATTTCTCTGGCTCCTGCAATTCTCAGTCAGAAACCCAAGGTGGTCTCACAAACAGCAGCTAAGAAAACTGGTCTTCAGGTCCACTTTGGGGCTTTTATTATTATTTTTTTTTTTCTTTGTTTGGGAAGGACTTTTTAGAGGCAAACAGTCTAATAATGGGTTAATGGCATGGCCATAATGGAAAATATTGCAGTGAGCTGGAGTATGTGCAAGGGACACATCTGACTCTTTAGAGCTAATGATAAAGGAAAAAAAAAGAAATCATGATAGGAGTGAAATAGCCCTTGCCTCTGTGCCAGATTGCCTTTGTGTTGTATGTGGTGGCTGCAGAAAGTGGCTACATAACGGCGTAATTGCCCCGTTGTAACTTTTAGCCTCTTATTACTTCAGTTGTGTGATCCCGTGGGGTTTTGTCAGGGCGATGCCTGGAAGGATATATAGGGAGGCTCTTTCTGCAGCTCTGGGCAGCAGCACATTTCTATTGTCCTCAATTGGACACATACCCGTGAAGAAGAGGTTTCATCCTACCCAAAGGCGCACCGCTCAGTCTCTGAGTACAGAACAGGCTCCTGACCTTGTGCAATAAAAGCAGCTTATGATTAGTGTTAGTTAATGGCACATCCACTAACAAACCTGCCATTATGTGCAGGTTGCTTCATGTGGGGCGTGCCCCCACCGGAGAATAATACAGATGCTTCAAAGTTCCTGTAACACAAACTCTCTAACACCACACTTGAATTTAAGCTAGAAATGAAGCAATGGTAGTAAAATAAAATAAGGAATGGTCATTTTCTTTGGCTGGACCTCATTACTGAACAGTTTTTCTTCCGCTGAAACCGAGGGACCAGTTTTTATTGGGCCGCATCCATAGAGCTGCACTTCCCACAAGTGGCTGGTGGTGATGTTCTTAAGGGGACTGAAGTCAAGGGACGCTATAAGCAAAGCATCTTGTCAAACCCTCTGCTCAACAGGTCCAGGTAAAGAGGAGGAGGAGACCGGAGAGCTCCCAGGTTTTCGTGCGCTGGGGTGGGCTTGGAGAGGGTTGTTGGGTAGGGGGGATGAATGGTTTGAAGTGGTAAGGTCTGCCATTCATCGCCTTATCCTGCTCTCAGGTCTATAATGCTGCTGTGGGGGGGCTTTGGCCAGCCAGCTCTTGCTGCTGGAAGGGGCAAACTATCACCACAAGCAGAAAAAAACCTCCAAAGAGCTGGCACATCTCTTAAAAGAATTGTACCCTAAGCTGAAACCAGAGAATAAATAATCAATTACTTACATTTCAATTGAATTTAATAATTGATTATTGCATGGTATGGCTGCAATTTGTGACTGTTTGTGTAACGACAACATATCTCCTTAATATTTTTAATTTAAATTATTACTGAAATGCACTCTCAGATCTGACTGTAGTTCAGCATGTTTCCATATCATATTTCTCTTTCCTCGGGGAAACAGTTATCATAATCATCAGCCCCATCATCATTTTTGCAATTGGAAACTCTTTTAGACAGGGAAGATAATTTTCCAGAGGAGTGGGTGCCCCGCAGGAATAAGCCAGGACAGTACATATCTGCTACTTCAGTGTACATAATGATAACTAGAATACATTCACAAAACATTTGGGAGACATTTCAATTTAGGTAAAAAAAAAAATTTAAAAAAAAAATTAAAAAAAAGCCCTGTAAGAATTATTTTGTTTTGTGTTATTGTTATCATTATTATTACAAATAGACAGAAAATTCAAAAACATCTGGAACCTAAAGCATCTCTGCTGCAACATCATAGCAACAAAGCTCAGCTAACGTTGTGAGGCTTGGGAGAAGGAAGTCCATATCAGTGATGGGGGGTTTATTTTACAATGAAACTGATTTCTCTCACACACATTCTCTCATGCCCGCACGCTCACGTGCATCCACGTAATCTATCTGTGGTACCTGCTGGGACACAGGAGGCACTGGAGATGCTGGCTGGGAAACCCCCTTTCTGGCTTCTGCTGAGGATGGGACCCATGCTGATTTTCAGGTGAACCTTTGGTACCCTTCATGTGCTGAGGAAATCGACCCCTTCTGCGTCCATCCCGTGCCACCCATGTGAGTCGTGGGACAGCAGGGACAATTTATCCTTGCTTTGTGCCTGCCTACATGGGTAGCTTTCAAGTCCAGCCCTTGTTTTTATTTTCTTGCTCTTGCTTCTTCATTGGCTTCTGTCTTGGCCCTTGTTTTAAATGGGCTCCTGTCTAAGGACTGCGCCCAGAGCTGGGGCCCCAAGACAAGGAAGATGTGGAACTGTATTCAAGGGCCAGGTTGGATGGAGCCCTGGGCAACCTTGTGTAGCTCCAGGCCTGGAGGTTGGTGGCCCTGCCTGTGGCAGAGGGGTTGGAGCTGTGTGATCCTAGGAGTCCCTTCCAACCCAGACCAGTCTGGGATTCTATGATTCTGTGATTCTAAGGCTGGCTCTTTCTGCCAGTGACGTGCGTGGTGATGTGCTGTGGGCTTGATGACCTGCTCAGACGGTGGCTATCACCTCTGCCATCCCCATGCCCCTCCTTCTGCCATTCCCCCTGGTCCTTCCACACCCCACAGCTCCCACTCAAACATCATGCACACCAGTCTGCACATTTCCTACTAAAATTTTTACATCTTGGTACATGCTTCTGGTGGGATGCCCGTCGGTCCCATGGGATTTCTCAGGGCTTTATTGCTAGCTGACAGGACAGAAGAGGGAACAGACACAAGGGACTGACACATCCTGGTCATCCAGGTGATCAGAGCTTTTTAATTTTCATTATTATTTTCCTGCTGGCGTTCAGGAGATGCCTGCCATGCCAAATCCCTCACTTGTGCAGGCAGGCACAGCTGGCTGGCTGGCTGACCCGCTGTGTGCACAGGTTATTATTATTGTCACAATAAAAAGAAGTGGCATCTAAAGTCAGCTGTGAGGGCTTGGGGTAGACATGGTGCTAATGGCTTCTGAACGCCAGCGAAGAGGCAGAGCCGTTATAAATTGAAGGAGATTGCATTTAGGGAGTGGGAAGGTTTGGAAGTGGGTCACTGAGATGCACAGACCGAGTGTACTTTCTGGCATCCCTGTTGGGAATCCATCTAGTGACGTGTTCCTCTCCATTCTTCAGTTGTGCGTCCTCACAGCCTGGCTCATCCTCAGGCACTCCGGCCCAGATGGACCTGCCACAGCTGCCTCTTGCTCCCAGATCCCCAGGACATACCTGTGTGCAGCATGACAGGACCAAAGGCAGCACCACTAATTGCCTTCTGCAAAGCTGCTGTCTCCTCTGCCTTGGGTTGGACCAGCAACGGTGGCCTTGGAGAGGAGACGGAAGAAGTGATTTCATGCACTGGTTGTGTGTCCTAGATAGCAGCTTGATGGGAGGGGAGCTGAGGAGAAAGCAAGCAGCTGGAAAAGTCTTGGAAACTGCTTGTTTTCTTTTTAATTTTTTTTTTGTGTTAGTGTTTAGGGCTGCAGAGCAAGGTTGCATGAGTTTGTGCTGGGACCACTGGCACGGCCACAGTCATGCCCTCTCATTTAACCAGGGCTGAATCACTCTGCCAGGATAAACAAATGAACCACTGCAGCATTTCCCAGTGAAGGGAGTCTCCATCTGCAGCTGGCAAGACCACAGTGGTGCTGGCTGCATTTTCACATTGCATTTCCACACCTAAGTCATGAACTTACCAGGTCTGAGGATGCCTTGATGCTGAGGACCAGTACAGCAGGAGTGTTTTTAATCCACAACTTCTATCTACAACCAGATGTGGAGTGGTAATGGAATAAAATCACTGCTCATACAAATGAAATTGAGAACTAGTTTCTTAGGTAGGATGTGAACAAGCTGTGTGGCTTTTAGGATTGCAAGGCACCGTGGTGTAGTTCTTGCAATGAAGAGTATCATCCATATGTGGAGTTTTGTGAGTGTTTCAGCTAAACTGGTAACACAGAAGAGGGGCTGGGAAGCCAGATAAGCAGGACATGGTGGATGAGAAACTTCCCCTGAGCCAGCAGTGGCTCTGGCAGCTGGGAAGGGCGATGGGATCCTGGGCTCCATCAGCAGAGGGGTGGCAGCAGGGACAGGGAGGGGATTGTCCCTCTCTGCTCTGCCCTCGGGAGGCCCCAGCTGGAGTCCTGTGTCCAGAGCTGGGGCCCCAGGACAAGGAAGATGTGGGGCTGTTGGAGAGGGGTCAGAGGAGCCATGGAGATGCTCAGAGGGCTGGAGCAGCTACCCTCTGGAGAGAGGCTGAGGGAGCTGGGCTGGGTCAGCCTGGGGAAGAGAAGGCTGTGGGGGGACCTCATTGCAGCCTGCCAGTCCCTGAAGGGAGCAGAGGAACTGGAGGGGAATCAGCTTGTTCAAGGGCAGAGACTGGCAGGACAAGGGGGATGGAGTGAAGCTGGAGGAGGGAAGGGGGAGAGGAGATCTTAGGGGGAAGTTCTTTGCAGAGAGAGTGGTGAGGGGCTGGAAGGGGCTGCCCAGAGAGGGGGTGGGTGCCCCGTCCCTGGGGGTGTTGAAGGCCAGGTTGGCTGGGGCCCTGGGCAACCTTGTGTAGCTCCAGGCCTGGAGGTTGGTGTCCCTGCCTGTGGCAGGGGGTTGGAGCTCTGTGATCCTAGGAGTCCCTTCCAACCCAGACCAGGCTGGGATTCCATCATTCTGTGACACCAGACCAATTTGTAATTAATGTGGATGCATGTGACAGTTGCATATTTGGAGGGGCAGCTGGGCAGGACAGAAAAGTGTTCTCAAGTGTAGGGAGAGCGTTACAGAATGCTGTGCCAAAATCTGGCATCCACACTTTTATCATGGATTAAAAAAAAATTAGAGAGAGCTCAGAGAAGAGCTGCAAGAATGAGAAAAGGTCTGGAAGACCTGCTGTGGGATGATAGGCTTAAGGACTTCAATCTATTTAGCTCATCAGAGAGCAAGTTGAGAGGTGACTTGATCATGGTCTCTAAGTACTTCCAGGGAGGAGATTTCTGATAGCAGAGGGTCCTTTAATCCGGCAGACAAAGACAAGGCTCAGTGGCTGACAGGTGGAGCTGAAGTAAGAAAAATTCAAATTAGAATTAAGACACAAATGTTTCACAGGAAAGGTAATTAACTTCTGGAACTGCTCACCTAGGGATGTGCTGAATCCATCTGCAAATGGTGATTGAAGAGACTTGCTCCCATCTAAACACGAGCTATAGGCTCAACAGCATTCATCTGTGTGGAAGTGGAGGGCAACACCCTCTGCCCTCTCTCCACCCATCGCCTTGCTTGCTCAGACCTGGAGAGATGCCTGACCTCACAGTGAGGGTGTGCCTTGAGCTTGGGGCACGTGGTCTTCCCCCTTGGAGGGCACTGCTCTAGTGGGTGTGAAGATGGGGACTTCCTTCCCTGGGGACGTTCAGGGGGTGCTTGTGGGTTTCCTTTTGGATTTAGACCCCCATCAAACAGCGTTTCTCTGGTGCCTTCAGCTTGGAAACCTGAGTTGCCAGTGTGGGTGCACCTGTGAGCAGGTTGTACCCCTTATTTTTGTCACAAGGTTCTTTACTTCAGTCCTCCAGCTCACCTTGGTTTTAGATAATGTTGATGTTGGCATCAGGGTTGTTTGACCTCTTCTCTGACTCGATCACTGAACTCATCATGATACTGTCTCCTGCTGCCAAAGGTGCATCTTCAGCCTGAAATTGGCTTAGTTGCTCATCATTAGGAGAAAACTCTTAAGAAAAACCTGATCTCAGAGGATGTCCAATTGCATTGGCAACAAAATCACAAAAAGTCTTTGGTCCTGGTAGGTGTTAGGGCCCTGCCTGGGCAAATAAACCTTAACAGCACTGATCAGCCTCAACCAGGCCCTCACCCACACCTTGTCTGTGGCTCAGAGACCTATTTAAAAGCAGCCCTGGACCTTCTTTCTGTTTCTGAGCTATGTTGTAGGTGCACCTTCTGTAAAACTTCTGGGTCTACCTCCTGGGTGGACCTTGGACCTTTGCTGGATCTCAGTTCTGGCTGGCTTCATCTTCTTCTGCATCTGTGGACAGAACCTGGACCCAGTTCATTGCTGAGTTTGTCTGGGGCTGCTTTTGAACCCTAGCTCTACCCACTGTGTACAGATGCTGTGGGACTATGTATGCTGGTGAGGACTCTGCCTGTGCTGGGGTTTCCTTAACCTCCTGGCTCCTTCCTTTAGGAGCAGATGGTCCCTGCTGATCCCCAGTGGTAGGAACCCCCTCGTAGACAAGACTGAGGCAGGGATTTTTATTTTCCAATTAGTCTGCATGGTCTTGCAGGTACACCAGCACTTGCAGATCAAGCCCCTAAGACTGTCAGTGGCCAACGTGGTATGTGACTGGTGAATATGTCAGCAGAAGTGAGAAGAGCTTTTGGGACACCTAGGTGAGATCTTGCAAGCAGAATGCCCACGTCCCCCATCCCTAGGGACCTTCCACCAACCTGTGTCCCCAGTTGGAAACACTCAGGGCTTGAGGGTGATTATCTATGTTGCATGTTGGCCTTCAAAGCTGATTGCACCAGCAGCCTGCCGAGGGTTTCAGAGGGTTCAGGGCTGTGTTCCTCCACCCTCACAGAGCAATGCTTTCTCTGAGCATTCTGGTCACTCCTTATCCCCCATCTACAGCTTCACAAGCAGTGCTGGAGGGCACCACGAGGAGCTGCTCCTTTACTGAGCTCCTTGGCACCTCCTTGATTGCTGTCCTGCCACAGTCCCAAGGGAGAGCAGGGCTGCTCTGCTTGCTCCTGTGTCTGCTGCCCTGGCAGGGCAGGAGCGTGACCCAGCACCCAACAATGGGTGCCTGACCCATCGCCAAGCATGAATGCTTGTCCCCATGCTTCAAACCAGAGAGGGTCAAAGCAGGGTGAAGAGACAAGGAAACCAGAGCAAATTCACTGTCCTGGCTTTTGTCCTTTAGGTTTCTCTGAAGTTGCTGGTGGAGCAGACCCCTGGCACCAGGGCCCACCAGTTGAGCAGGAAGGCAGCACACCAGCAGCGCGTGGGACCACTCACAGGGCAGCTGGTTATGGTAGGAGATGGATATTGCTGGTGCAGAAAAGCTGGAGCTTTTCAGGCAGATCTCTATTCTTCTGCTTCAGTCGGGGAAAAAACCAATAGAGCATTTTGAGTAAAACAGGGCAAGGTCTGTTCTGAGACAAAATCACTTGTTGTTAAATGGAAGCTCCCCAGGTGAGTTGTTCACCCACCCACCAGCCCCACAGGCTCTGCTCAGAGCTGCCTCTGGTAGGATGGGGGGGCTTGAGACAATTCTCACTCCTCTGAGTTACTCCCCAAGGCAAAAACAACAACAAATTTCCTCCAAGGCAAGTGTTGCCCAACTGTTTTCAGCCAAGAGCATCTATTCCTGTGCTGTCCAGGGGGATCGTGCTCTCACTCAGAATAATCTACTGAACCTGCAGCAGAGATTTGGTGGAACACATGGAAGCCTGACTGCATGCTGAATAACTAGTGGGTATGAGGAGGGTTGTGCTGGGAGGTTCACCCAAGCAGCTTGTAAAATGTATGTCTTTCGGGGTGGTTGCTGCTGCTTTGGGGGCAAGACTGTAGACTTGGCTGGTTTGTACCCAGGGGAGGGGTCGATGGGTTCAGGAGGCTGAGACTGTAACATCATTGAGGTCAAATACACACTGGTAAGGGTCTGAGCAGTTGGGAGCCAGTGAAGGGGGAAAAAAATAAAACACCCACAAAAAAACCCCCACCAACCCAAACCACAAAAAACAAACCACAAAAAACAAACCACAACCCCCCCCCCAAACTCACCAGCCCATCAGAGGCATTCTGACACTGTAAATGAAAAGCCAAATGAAGTCTAGAAACTCATTCATCCATCCACATCACTCATGTTAAGCCTTAAAATGTTCATAGCAGCCAATGAAAATCATTAAAGAAGTGACAGCTAGGTTCTCTGGAGGGGAAGGAGTTAGAGTGGTAGATACAGGCCATGCTTTAGCAAGAAAAAATTGATGAGCTGGCCTCTAAGTTAGTGATTTCTATGACTTCATCTGTGCATTAAAAATGCAAGTGAATGCCATTTGGTGTTAGCTCTGCTCCTAAGATATTAGATGGAGTCAATTCACAGTTCTTCAGTGGATAATACTTTTTTGTTTTCAGCAAAGGGCGTTGAAACAGAATGGAAAATTAAAGCAATTTTTTCCTGACAGCCAGGCATAAATGTTGACCATGGAAAGGGGAGGCAAAAAAAAAACCCACCCCAAAACAAAAAGCAAGTCCAGCTCTAACCAAGTGCGTCTGTATTAGGCAGCAGTGATTTCATTACTGCTCTCATTTGAATAAAGGCAGGGGATGATGTGCCCTTTTTGTAATGGAAATGCTCTTCAAGTCCGAGCTATCCATGGTCATTACAACGTGAAGAGGATTGCTTAGGAAATAGCTGCATGGAGTGAGCTGTGCGCCTGGGGCTCGGGGCTGCTCGCTCCACGGCTGGATGCGCCCTGCCTAAGTGTGTGGGGCTGGAGGATGGGTCCTGCCTTCCCCAGAAATATCCACCCACCTCTGTTGTTCTGCTCCAGAGTGTCTTAGCCCTTTGCCTGCTTGCCCAGCAGCTCGGTGGTGTGGTTCTGAGCAGGGTGCCCCTTCAGTCCCACTCTCCAGGCTCCCTGGAAGGGTTTCTAAGCACTGGAAAAGCACAAAAGAATCTTAACACTCTGACTAGAGGAGAGGCTGCTCTCAGGACAACAAGCCACAGCCTTGCTGCAGGCACCTCTCTTACCCCAGCTCTCTGCCCACCTGAGGCGCTGCTGCTGAGACCCGTGTGGGTCTGTGCCAGGGTTTGCTCCCCCTTTGTGCAGGTCTCAAGGGATTCCCCACCTCTCCCCCTGCCTTTCCTCCAGCATGAGCGGGCCCACGGCATGATGAGGTCTCCTGTGCTGTCCTGGTGTGTGCTGCCACTGTCCCAGCAGGACATCCTCCATCCACACGGTCCCACCTGGGCTGCCTGGGATGTGCTTTTCCCCCCAGGGACCTGAGGTTTGCATGCAAGGGGGACAGGAGCCTCCTGAGCTCTTTTGCACCCTTTTGCAGGAGCTCAGCTTAGCACCGGGTACATCTTGCTGCTGGAGATGTCCCCACCCCAGCCACCAACCACGTCCCAGGTGTCTCCATCGGTGGGATCCTGCCCCAGCCCTGTCCCTGCCCCGAACCGGGCAGCAAGATCTAACTGGAGAGGTTAGGAGGGTCTGGGGGTTGGGGGGAAAGAGATGTGGTGGCCAAGGTTCAGCGTGCCATCTGTCACGGTGCCACTAGGTGTCCTTATGAGAAAGGGCTTGGTGCTGCCCACGGCCAGGTAACCAGAGAGACGAAGCTGGCACTGGAGCTGGGGGGCACCTCTGGACTCTACCCCCCGTTTGGCCCATCCACAGCCAAGCTGGCTGTGTGCAGCGGTGCCTGGCTGCAGGGCCAAGCTCCGAGGGGGCTGTGGGGAGGGCAGAGGGTCGCATCCCACCATTGCCTGGGGATGCTGCAGCTCGGGGTGCTGGCAGCCTGTGCAGAGTCACTCCTTGCCCCTCCTTGTGAGCTCCAAGCACTAAGAAAATACAAGGCTGTGCTGCCCAGCTCTGAGAGGAGCTGTGTGGGAGGACGAGCCTGTGCACAGCCCTGTGCGTGGAGGGCTCTCACATGGCTCAGATCCCTTTGCAGAGCTCCTTGAAGGGGGCCTGCAGCCGCTGGAGCATGGGTATCGCTGGGCACAAGTCCCACGGGCCTCAGTGCAGAGCAGTTGCACAGCGTCTGCGTTCCTCTGTCACAGGCTTCACGGTCCTGGTGCAGAGAGCCAGCCCTCCCTGCGATGCCAGCCCTGTTCTGCACTGGCCCTGCAGACCTGTGCCAGGCAGGCCAGCACCGCGCTCCCCTCCTGCCAGCAGCCTGGGTGCTGGCAGTGTGTGGGGAGAAGGACTGAGAAGCAGAAGGTGAAACTCTGCAGAGGGGAGATTAGAGCTCTTGTGTTGTTTTTTCTTTTCTTTTTTTTTTTCCCCCCTTCAAATGAATGACTTTGTATTTTTGGAAATACTAGCTGCTCTGAAAATCCTGGTACAAACTCTTCCAGGCTCCATCCTTGCTTATCATGAGCTGTGCTGGGGGCCCTGTTGGGAACGCAGCATTTTAACTCTTTGCTGCCTGCTTGCCTCTCACAGTCCTGGCAACTGCCCCTCTCACCCCAAACTCAGTCTCAAATTGATGCTGTGAGGGCAAATCTCAGCAGGAAAGGTGAGACAGGTGCCTGGGGAAACTGATCTCAGCCTGGTGCAAAGATGCTGGAGACTAAGGCTGGTGGTGGTGTTGGATGCTGAGCAGCGTGTTTCAGCCATGCTCAAGGTGTGACTGACACACAGTCTGCAGCCTGGCAACCAGCAGCCGCATCTTTGATAAAGTAAGTTGCCCAAAATAGGAAGAATGGAAATAAATCATTTATGTGGCTTGGTTTATGGGCTAACCTTCTCATCCGTGTACAGATCTCAACAGGCTTTTGATGTGTCTTGATAGTCAGGAGGGGAGGGGGTTAGGATGAGATGCTAAATTCAAACTGGTGGAGCAGTAATGATGTCAAGGAGGGGAGTCAGCGTCTCACTAATTACATTTGCAGATAAATCCTAACTGGGAGTAGATGCAAACTCCAGTCTGAAGTGAAACACAAAGGAACCAGGAGAGTCTGGAGCTGTGGGAAGGAAGTGACAGTACAAACCAGCCCTGAGGAATGCGGTTCCTGTATCGTGGGGAAAACAACCCTGAAGCCAAATTCAATGGGAGTGAAACACCTGGAGAGCAGCAGCCTTGGGCAGAAAACACTTGGTGTACCAGGTAGGAGTTTGTAGTCGCTGCTAGCTGAATTGCAGACCCAGAGGAATTGCATAGCAGGGGCAGGAAGAGGCCCTGGTTGCTTGCCTGCATCCCAAGGACGATGCGGTTCAGATGCAGTGCTGGCTCCCAGACACCTGGAGAAACTCAATGGGAAGACAGGAGCCCAGCAGAGAGATGAGGACAGGACCTGTGCAGGGGGGTAGGAGCCACAGCCAGGAGGCTGGAGGGAGTAAGTAGGACAGGACGCAGAGGTGACAGAGCAGGAGGCTGGAGAAAGAGAGCAGAGGAAATGCCTCACAGCAGACATTGTGCTTTGCTATTTTTAGGTAATCCTCACAGCTGCAGCGTGCCGTGCGGCGGCCACCCCAAGAAGCAGATGGGATTGGGGAGCAGCCCGTGGAGCCTGTCCCTGCCATGACTCTGCCAAGGCACAGGGAGCACAGGAGCCCAGCACAGAGCAGGCACCCCCTGCACGCAGACCCCATGCCTGCTCAGCCTCGCATCCCTGCTCCTTGAGACAGGGGGACAGCACTGGAGAGCGTGGCCAGGATGCGAGGGGCACGGCTTACAGCACAGGAAGGGGACACCAGCCTGATGGCACAGGGGACAGCCTGATTTTGTTAACTCATGTTCTGTCAGAGACATAACCTCCAGCCCAACACCCTGGCTTGGGCTGTGCCAGCTTGGAGAGAGGCCACCGCCTTCCCTGCTGCCAGGATGTGAAGGCAGGCGGCTGGCTGGCTCCTGAGCTCTTTTCTGGGCTCTTTGTGTGTTAGACCCACCCTGTGAAAATCCAGCATCACCTTCTGCTTCCCGTGGAGCTTGTGCTGACAGTGGAGCACCCTGTGGATGTGCCTCTGGGCTGGTCCATGCAAACTTTTCCTCCTGGGACACCCCCACCCCCACCCCCACCCCTCTCTGACATGTTGCCTTCACACCCTGTCCTTCCAAAGGGACCAGAGAGAGACCATATGTATCACGGTTCTTGGTGAAGAAGCTGGTAAGCACCAGGATGCTCAGAATCCCTGACCTTGCTGGCACGTGGCATGACATCAGCCCTCTCCATTTCCTACCGTGGTCCCATCACACCAGGGATGGATGGATGCTCAGCTCTGGTGTGAGGTGTCTGGGCTGCTGGGTCCTGGGCAGCCCTGGAGAAGCAGGATTCCTGTTTATACAGGGCAAATGGCTAAGGAAGGGAGGTGTGCTGTCTGTCAGCTCATTACAGCAGAAGCACAAGCCTGTGTTCCAGGAGCCCTCAGCTCCCTCTTCTGCTCCTGTAATTGTGAAATCCGTTTGCCAGCAGTCCTCCTGGGATGAAGCTGCAGGGATAGCAAGGGCTTAACGTGCAGTAATGTGCTTGCTGAAACTGCTCCCCTCCTGAGGCTGCACCATGTACTTTCCTGCCATTACCTGAATCCTTGGTTGGCTGGAATTAACAGCAGCTGTAGTTCAAGTCTTGCTGCAGAAATAAATGGGATCCCAAGGGGCTTCTTATGACAGAGCCCTCCAGGACATGAGCTGCCCCAAGCAGACTAGGGAAATGGGTGGAAGAGTCTCCTGTGCCTACATAGGGAAGAGCTCCCACAGGTCTGCCCTGGGCAGCCTGGGCACCATGCAACACTGGAGGTGTGGTGCAGGCTCCAAATGCAGCTGAGAAATGCTGTACTGGTCTGACCAAAACCAGGCAAACTGGCTGGAGAGAGAGAGAGAGGTGGGCAGGTATGTTTAGGGAGGGGTCACAGGACTGCTAGCCTGTGTAAGCTGATATATATTTAGAAAGGGACTAGCAACTCCAAGGACACAGCAAGAAATAAGAAGCAGCATGGACCAGAGGGATGGGTGGCTCTGGAGGGGCACTGCCTTACAGGTCTCCTGTCTTCTGCCCAGCAGTTACTGGGGGGAGGGGGAGCCAAGTTCCCCTGAGGCAGCGCGTTCAGGGGTCCATCAGTGCCAAGACTGCTGCTAGCTCCAACATCTGCACAGTGGGGCACAAGTGAGTGATGAGGGTGGGTCCCTTTTGTCCCCAGGGTCCTGCTTGGAGCAACCAGCTGGGGCCACCTTTAGACCTCTGGTGAGCTCTGGTTGTGCCCAACCAAGTCCAAGTGGGGTTTCCCTCTCTACCTTATTTCCCCCTGTGCCAAGTCTCTCTACTTAGCTGTGTATTTGAGGACAGGTCTTGCCTGGCTTGGAGCTTGGAGCTGCTGTTTGTCTCCAGAGCCCTTGCACTGTGTTGGGTGCAAGGGCTACATGCGTCTGCATGAGCCTTGGGACACCCCATGTGAGACCTGTGCCTCAACAAACATCCCCTTTCCTGCTGAGCAGCTCCTTGAATACTGTGTTCAGTTCTGGGCCCCTCACTCCAAGAAGGACATCGAGGTCCTGGAGCATGTCCAGAGAAGGGCAACCAGGCTGGGGAAGGGGCTGGAGCACAGGTCTGATGAGGAATGGCTGAGGGACCTGGGACTGTTCAGCCTGGAGAAGGGAAGGCTCAGAGGAGATGTTCCTGCTCTCTACAACTCCCTGAAAGGAGGTTGTGGCGAGCTGGGGCTCAGTCTCTGCTTGCAGATACCCAGCGATAGGACAAGAGGGAATGGCTGAAAGTTGCACCAGGGAAGGTTCAGGTTAGAAATCAGGAGACATTTCTTCTCCAGAAGAGCTGCTGGGCATTGGAAGGGGCTGCCCAGGGAGGTGGTGGAGTCACTGTCCCTCGGGGTGTTCAAGGGAAGGTTGGATGAGGTACTCAGGGACATGGGTTAGTGAGTAATATGGGTGGCAGGGAGACAGTTAGGCTAGATTCTATGATTCTATGTCAGTGAAAATAAGGAGTGCCATTACATCTCCTTTTCCTTCTGTTTTTTTTTCTTCTTTTAACTTGCTGGGGATTCAGTGAGATGCTTGTGCATCTGCTCTGCTGTGCTGGGGGAGGTCTCTGTTTTCTTCAGAGCTCATGTCAGGAGCTCGAGCACCCACATGAAGCTTCCTGGGGATTTTGTCATTTGCAGCCCCGCTTGAAGCTTGAAGCGAGTGCTGGAGCTATAAGCTCCCTGTGCTGCTGGTGAACCCCGATGCAATCTCAAAGCTAGCTGAGCTCTGGTGAGCAGCCCGTCTTCCTGCAGCCAAAATAATTCAGGCTCTGCAACTCGAAGCGCAGAGCAATTCACAGGCTAACCCACTTGTAGGGCAAAGGATGAAGTGCTACATCCTGAATATGAGCAGTAAAATTACCAGTGCCACCTCTGTCAATGCCACTGAATCCCTCTGAAATGAATTCTTGAGAAGAAATGAGCCTGTTATACGAAGAGATTTCCTGCACGCCGTGGATTTGCCTTCCCTGGCTGTGTGCGGGGGCAACACAAGCTGACCTTGCTCCAAGGTCAAATAATATCAGCGTGGGGTCAGCAGCAAGTGCTTCCGAGCGTGCCTGCTCTCCCTGCTTACAAAACGTGGGCCAAGTCCATTCCTGGGGAAACAGCAGGAGGTTACAGCAGGTCCTCTCTGCTTTCTGCAGGGCGAAAGCTAATCAGCCCCACCGTGGCTCCGGAACGCATGGGTCTTCATGCACGCTGGTAGGAAGATGCTGCCCCTCAAAAAGGCAGCTGGGATCAGGGCTGGGTGGCTGCCTGAGTGGGGAAGAGCTGTTTGGGCAGCCTGGAAGCTGGGTGGGAGCAGACAGCCGCCCTTTGCACCCACAGCGTAAGACCAAGAGGGTCTTCCATGAGGTCACCTCTCTGGCAAAGTCCATTTCCATCCATCCGTCCGTCCTGGAGAGCACTTGGTTTCCACCCACTGCCCTGCACAGAAGGGAGCAGGAGGGGCATTTGCCCCTTGCATCCCACCCTGCCTGAGTGGGCTGGCTTTTTTGGGGGCCCAGAGCAGGCTTTTGGGTGGCAGGCAGCTCCAGAGTGCCAGGAGTGGGGAACCAATGCCCTGCATCAGGCTTCTGGACAGCTCAGCTGCGAGGTGGCATCCCTAGATCTCTTGGGTGGATTTGGTCCCTATCTGAGAGAGGTACCAAGCCTGGGGTACCAAGCCTGGGCTGATAACATCTGTGTTGAGGTAGCCAACAGGAAAGGTACATTTCCTTCTTCTGGAGAGTTGCTTCCCTTGAGAAGAGGACGTGAGACACGAGACATGCCACAGGCTCCAGACACTTCATGCCTGTTTCCTAACTGCTCTTCTGGTGGTGCTGGTGTCCCCACATGACTTGATTCCCAGTTGCATTTTCTGTGACCAGCCTTGGGGCCCCTTACCTTTGTGTGATGGGATGTCCCAGGAGAACCTGGCAGAAGACAACCTGTCGTGCACACCTTGCACAGATTTCAGTGCATTTCATACCCAAGGGAGGTGGTGGTCCCTTCTGTGATGGGGACAGATGGGTGGAGGGGATGCCCAGGGAGACCCCCAAAGCCTGCAGCCCCTGGGGATGGCAGGGAGGAGCAGAGCACAGGCAGTTTCACCAAGGTCTGGTGTAGAAAGACAATGCCTGATGTTGGCTGTGAGCAGAGCAGGACAGGAGGACCCACCTCTGAGGACACAGTGGCCAAGGGGAGGGCTGATTAGAAAGCCTCTTTTTTTCCCTCCTGCCAGACTCTCTGACTTTGGGGTGCTCTCTGCTTACAAAGTGAAGCCTTCCCCTTGATATTCAAATAAAACCCAGCTTTTGAGTTCAGAAATCCCTCAGAAGGGTCAAGGAGGGGTGTGTGAAGGTGCCTAGGGACACCTGGTGCAAAGCCACTCTCCGAGCTGTCGTGCCTGCGCTGAGTGCTGAGAAGCAGGGAGCTCAGCAGAATCTTCAGATCTTGCTGATTCTGGGGAAGGGAGCACACAGTAACAATTTGGTGGGGTTTCCCACTGCTGGGAGTGCTCTTAGATGTTATGATTTCTTAATATACTCCCTACGCATGAACACACCAGGTGTTAGAGTTTCATAAATTTGCATCTTTGCAATAGCTGCTTGATTCCCCAACAGGATCAAAGCTGATCTTTCGTGGAGAGGCAGCCTGTCTATTCAAAGACTTTTTTTTCTTTTTTTTCTTTTTTTTCCATGTGACAACTCAAACCGGGCCCTGTGACAGTGTGATGGAGCTGCAGTGGCCGCCACCCAGGAACCTGCGCTGATGTTTGCGCTGCTTTTAGCGTTCCTCACAAGTTTGTGCTCTGGGGGTTCCCCCTCTGCTGGCTACCTACCTGCGTGCCCTCAGTGCCAAGCGATCTGGAGAGGGGCATGAGCACACCAGCACTTGAAAGGGAAACCTTTTAGATTTCACAGAACTTTTCACCCCACACAGACTCTCAAAATCTATTACAAAAGACTTTTTTTTGTTTTTTTTTTCCCTCAGGTGAATAAAAATATCTCAATTCCTTAATGAGAACATTAAACTCAGTTTCACCTGCTTTGACTGGTGCCATGAGGTCTTGTGGTAGAACAAACAGCTTTCGCCCAATTACTGAGGAAAGAAAAAATCCCAGCTCTTTCCCTGGAGGATCCTGTATTACTTGGTCCTTCGTTGTTCTTCATGTCAAATAGGGACACCTCGGTGTTGATGGAGCAGTTCCCAGCTCTTAGGCTCTGTAGCTGCCACAATCCTTTGCCTCACTGCTTGTACACCATCCTTCTCGTGGATACCTAGCCACAGGCATGGCAATATGGGATCCCCACATGGCTGTGTCCATGTGTGATTTGTGCAGTTCTGGTGTCCAGGGGCAAGCTCTGGTCTACCTACCACAGCTTCCAGCTGCTTCCTCCACACCTTCTACCCACCTTCGTGACTTCTTTCAACACAGACTTCAGGACCCTCTCAAGGTCAGTGAGCCTAATGCAGCACCAAACACACCGTTCTGTCGATGAAGAGCTTCACCAGGATGAGTGAAACAGAAGAGTGAGCATATGGATTTCTTCTCTGGTCTTTGTTGCAGATGGCTGTTGGTCAGCTGTGGCTGGTGCTGCCGTATCAGCATCCCTCTCCTTCCCACTGGTCACATCCCTCTCCCTTCCCACATACCTGTAGCTTCCTCTGCCTTTGGCATGACCCTTCTCCATAGGGATCACCCTCTGGGGTGATGGTCCTCTCCCACTGCCTTTCAGTTCACCCTTCAACTCTCCACACCTTCAGTAGATCCCGCTGAGTGTGTGGGCCATGGTATCCCCAGAGCAGGCGTCAGGGGGGTAACCTGCCAATTAGCATCCCTTAATTGAAGATCACACAACAAACACGTCTCCTCAGGCTAACTGGAAGTTATGGCTGTGATCAGGAGCTAAGGGCAACATGAGCAAACAGGAGCAGGAGCCTGTCTCAACACGCCTCTGTGCCGCCGTGCTGGGGGACGTGGTATTTAGGCAAACCTGTAGTTTCCCAGGCAGGCTCAGTTTGAGCAAAAGCAGAGTGCTGAAGGTGCCAGAAAATCAGAGAGCTGCTCATAACCCAGCTATATTTACTCTGAACACCTCTGCTTCTCAACTTCCCTGGGGGTGGTGGTTCTAGGTGGAGGAATAGGTGTTCCTGGGTGGGTCTGCACCCACGCTGGATTTTACTCAGGTGAAGTTGCTCACTGGGAAAACAGGAATCCAAATGTGCCTGGGAGAGTCACCTTTCCAGAGGTGTTGGAAACAGCAGCTACCCAAGGGGATGATGCTAAAGACGAAAACCATCTGGGTGAGTGGAAATCTGTAGAGACAGAGGCAGCTTGTGGAGTCCAAAAATGGCACCGTCGAGGGCTTTGCTGAGCTAGCTTCCTGACTGGGAGTCAGCTGCTGTTTCCAGAGGACCTCTAAAAGCTGGTGTGCCTTGGCAGGAGTATCTGCAGAGCTGTTACTGACAGCCACTTGGCCAATCTGCCCGGGGCCTCCATCCTACACGGGGTCAGCGCAGCTTTCTCTCTCCGAGCTGTGGCGTTCGAGCCCATCTTGCAAGGCAGGCGGTCTGTGGGAGCCGTGCTTGGGCTGCCACCACGGGCTTCTCATGGGAGATGTCTGAGGAAACGGCTGGAAGCAAAAACCCCTTTGCTGGGGAGGGGGTAGAGCACGCAGGGACCAAAACCGCTTGGCAGAGAGGAGGACCTCTGCTTGCGACTCTCCTTGCTGCCAGGCTGGGTGTAGCAGGGGTCTGCTGGCCGCTCCTTGCCTCTCCCACGGGCTGTCTCTGAAGGAGCTGGTGAAGGATTGATAGCACCGGGTGCCTTTCCAAGACCGAAGCCCCATCACTCAGGAGACGTTAGACATTGCCTGGCGTGACACTCTGCTCTCTGGCACTGGCCGGGGCATCCTGCTGACTGCAAATCTGCTGGGTCCACAGGCAAATTATCCGCACATCAGCACATTTAAGAGAAATTAATTTCCCTGCAGGAGTGAGGAAGAAAGCCTCTTCCAGACCAGAGCCGGGCTCACGGCGGCCGCTACCAGACGCGGTGACAATATCTGCCCCGCGCCACGCAGAGAGGGAGAAGCATCTCGCCTGGAGCTGCAAACAAGCCAGCAGGCAGGAGAGTCACAACAAGCAATGGAAAGAGAGAGGCCTTGCTAGAGAGCTTTTAAAGTTAGTGACAGAGGGCTGGAAGCCCCGTGGGTGTGCAGCTTTCCTTCAGTGCAGGGGCGCAGAAGCGCTGCAGAGGAGCAGGGGTGGGGAGGATGGGGTCACAGGTGGGTGGATGAGGAGGGAAGTGTTTTTAATAAATCTCATTAGCGGCATCTGACTGAAGAACAAATGCTTTGCTGCTAAGGAAGAAGGAAAATTTACCCCCAAAGTCCTGCCAGCCGTTGTGCTGGTCTGGAATAACACGTGGGCTTTAGGGCAGAGGAAACGCTAACGGAGAGGGGAGGGAAGTGCCTGACTGGAAACGTGAAATGGAATCAAAGGAAACGCAGCTTCACCAGAGAAGATCAAGTGATACAAACCTGCTGCCTCTTTCTGGGAAGAGAACGGGTTGGTTTGTTGATTGATTGATTGATTGATTCTAAAGGGAAGGAAAATGCAGTGATTTAATCTCCCTGAACTTCAGCTCAGCGCTTGACACGGCACCATATGAAGGCTTTCTTGCACCTCTGGAGAAGATGAGCTCCGTCAGGTGGGAAAAAAGACTCCAGGATGGTGTGCTGGGCTCCCAGTGCCAGCTCTCCTGCTCCACTGTCTGTGAGTGCAAGTTCAGGGAGGCAAAAAGAAACCAAAAAATGAGGGGGAAAGATCTATTGCTGCTGTGGCCAGCTCTGGGAAGGACCCAGCGGTTCCAGCCCTTGCCCCATGGTGTGGCAGAGCCCCAGCTCATGGGATGGAGGAGGCAGGAAGGGGAAAAGGCACTTCCCATCAGCCATGCTGCTGCTCTCTGCCAGCTCAGGAAGGTCTCTCTGGAGCCGATGCCCCTGCGGGTGTTTCTCCTCCTCCTCCTGCCTCCCCAAAACGGGTGCTGATGGCGCAGAGGGGGTGCACAGCAGCAGGCAGCAAAACAGCCCCTCTGCTTCCATCCTTTGTTCTTCAAGCAAACCTGTAGAGACCAGCTAAGAAATGCCATGAAAGCCACTTTCCAGGGGCAAAGAAACCCCCTGGAGAGGAGAGCAGCACCTGCTCCCACCCACCTCCCTGCAGCCACACACGCACAAGCCCTGTCCCTGCCCGCAAGCTGTCCCCCCCAGTGCCATCCCCAGGCTGCCTCAGCCCCGGGCACTTTTTTGCTCTGAATGCACATTTCTCCAGCTCACTGAGTCAGCTGGGGCTGGGTGAGAGCTGGGAAGTGTTTTATGTGTGCAGAAATGGAAAGGAAATGAATGTTGCTTCTCCGCTCAAGTCTGAGATAGGGGAATGATTTTGCTGAGGATTTGTAGTAGTTTTTTTGGGTTGGGGTTTCTTTTTTTGTTAAAAAAAAATCTGCCTGAATAGGCTTTCTGTGGAGAGAAAAGGAGGAGGCTCTGAGAGCAGAAAATATGGTTATGTCCTAATAGGGTAATTTGTTTGTAGGGACAGAAAAATTAAAAAAAAAAAAAAAAGGGAAAAGAAAATGGAAAAACAAGGTTTCCTGGCAGCCAGTGACTGCTCTTGGCATCACAGGGCCACAAAGCTATTGGGGCATGACTTTATGCCACACCATGTCCCTTGCACCTCAGAAGAGTACCTCCTGAGGCAGCGTTGAGGACACCTGAGAAGTGATCCCTGTGCAGATATCCTCCCGAAGGAGAGCCAGCCTGTCTCTGGTACGTGCTCTGTAAACATTTATGCAAGCCCACCTGCTCCAAGCCTTCCTGGATGAGCCCTGGGCTTTTGCCAGGATGCTGATGGCGCTGTGGGTCTTGGGAGCCAGATTTGCTTCCTGTTGTCACACTCGGTGCCCTGCAATAAAGTTGTTTTTCTCGCAGTCTGAGTGAGCTTCAGACGCAGCTGGGTGCAGGGGCAGCCAACCCAGGCTGCCACCCCCTTACCTGCAAACCTCTCCGGTTTGGGTGATGTCTGAGGACTTCTCCCACGTCCTCAAAATGGGCCTTTCTGGCGCTTCTCACCTGCGTCCCACTTTGGTTTCCCCTTTGCTGAGTTGGGAACAGGTTGCAGGTTACAACTCCAAGGATGCTTGCATGAGCTTCACTGGGCTGCAGCCACAGGAAGATGTCCTGCTGTCCCTGTCCCCTCTGGCCGCTCGGTAAGGTGCTGTCACCACTGACCTGCTGACAAGACAAACCTTGCTTTGTCTGTTGCCCAGCAGGCATTTTCTGCCTGGCTGTCCTGAGCAAGCCAAGAGGCACCACGGAGGAACGGGGCTAGAAGGAGATTTCCCCTTCCTGGAGCAGCGAGCTGTGAGCCTGGCTCACACCCTGCGGGCGGGTGACTTTCAGCTTCTGTGTCAGGGATCCTGGGAGATGCTGTAGCAAACAAGCTGCAGAGGCAATTAATTGCTAATGACCAGCCCTGGCTGCCCAACAGCGGGACTGTGGGCAGGAAGCTGAGCAAAGGCTCTGCAGGTTGCTGGTCTTACTGGAATCCCTTGGGGTCCCAGCACTGAGAAAACAGCCCCTGATGGCACGGGACCTCCTGGGACATGCTCAGCCCTCCTCTGCTGTGCCAGGTCGCCGTCAAGGCAGCAGAGCATCAACCAGCAGGAACTGCAAGAGGCAGCGTGGGCTTGTAGCATGAGAAAGACATTGCACTGTCCTGAACCCTTGTTGGATCAACTCACCAGCTCCATTTGCTGAGATGCTGTTGCTCAGCTCCTGGATGGCAACAGGGTTTCCAGGGATGCTGACTCACTCAGCGTGATTATGGCAGAACCCCGGATGCTGCAGTGATGCCTGTGGTCCCAGGAGCTCCCCATCACCTATGGGTGACATCCCTCTTTCTCAGAGGCAGCCTCAGCACTTTCATTTCCCTTAGACTGGCTTTCACTTGTGGCATTTGCCCTGGGCTTCCTGCCCCTCCTCTCATGAGATCCTCAGTGAGCTCTGGGTGGTTTTGAAGGACTTTCTGCTCAGCTGGAATTTCCTGGCCCTCAACCACCTTTCCAGGAAGGTATCTCCCAGAGCAAAGCTGGTGCAAGTCACGCTTATCATAGAAACCCTGTGGTTCAGCTTCGGAGAGAAGGAGCTTTGGGGCTCACCCTTACTCTGACTCTGTGCAAAAATCTCTCTGGAAGAGGTAATGCACACCCACATGTCATCTTTTCTCCTGGAGACAGGATGGCTGGCGCTGTGGGCTTTGGCCAGTCTGCTCTGAGCATGGTGAGAGCTGTTGTCCTGGCATTGCTCAGACTGTCGGCAGATGGTGGGTGAGGAGACACGTCTATGTGCAGGTGGAGGAAATCTCCCTGGTACCCACAGCCAGGAGAGATGCTGAGCCTGGCAGGGGCCTGTCCAGAATTGATGTCCTGCTACATGCAGACCCTTTTTCCTGCAGCAAGGACCGAGATGGAGGGTAGGCTTGATCTGTTTGCCCTCAGAGCATTTGGTGTCCCCCTCTGGGCATGAAGAAGCCCCTGCAAGGTGGGTGGCTGCTTCCTCTGGGTCTGTCCCACCTCTGCAGTGTGGTCCAGCATGGTGACAGGATGCCTGGAGAGGCCCCCAAAGCCTGCAGGTCCCAAGGATTGCAGGGAGGGCTGGGGTGGGAACCCCAAAACATGTGGAAAGCCCCCATATTGTCTGTGAGCATCCCAGGACATGGTGGGTAAGGGCAGAGGGCAGACAGAAATCCTTGTTGTTTCCCTGCTTCCAGACCCTGCCACTTCTGGGGCTTAAAACCTGAAGCTCCCCTCTTGATACTGAACTGAATCTCAGCTGTGGAGTTTAGAAGTCCCTGAAGCACGGCAGATTTCTGCAAACACCGTGGGGCTGGCTGGGCAGCAGAGCAGCTGGTGGGGTGACCCCTCCAGGACGTTACGCAGCGAATCGCAGCATGCCTGCTGAGAGAGTGGCTCTGCTGACAGACACAGCAGCTCCTCTGAGGTTTCATGGAGCTGTGAGGTCATGCCTCTCACTTCCCAGCAAGGAAATGTAGGTTTGCATCCCTCTCTGTGCCTGCAAGACTTCACAGTCCCGAGGAAGGCCTGCTTTCTGAAGAGGGTTTTTGACCATCACTCAGCTCCAGGTCAGGGTTGTTTGTCCTGAGGAAGATCCCCTGTCCCACAGCTCTTGAGAGAACGAACTCCCCCTCATCTGAGCAGTCTTGGGAGAGCGTGCATGGGGAAGCCCATTGCGTGGGCGCTTCCTTTCACCTCCTGATGCTGAGAGAGCTTTCTGTGGGGAGAGAATCTTTGCGTGGCTGCGGTGGCCAGGCTGGAGAAGGTGTGAATGGAGGCAGGGACACTGCCAAGGATGGAAGTGCTTTGCAGTTGGGAGCTGCTGTCTCCTTTCTCTCACGTTGGAAGCAAAAATGACCAGTCCCCCCAGCTCATTCCTAATGCAGGAAAAGCCTCTCTGATATTAATAAGAATCTAATTATACATTTATTGTTCCATGAATTAATTACATCACAAGTAGAGTTACCTTTTACACAGCCATTAAACTTCAGGAAGGCCTCTTTATACCACTCCATGGATAATTTAATTAGCATACTAATGTCTTATTAGCTATAAACCCAAAGCTGGTTTAGAATCACTTAAATTAAAACTCAAAAGTCTTCAGCCACCCCATAACCCCTCTGCCTGAACGGTGGGCAGAGCGCACAAGTGATGGGCTTTGCCCTGCCCTGGGCAGAACCTCCCCAGCACCTTCCCTGGCTGGCGTGGTGGGATGTGGTGCTGCCCACCCCGGCCTGCCCAGCATCCTCAGGGCTGCGATCGCAGGCGTGGAGCCCCTCCGCTCGCCTCCTAATTCTCATTCTATTTCCTGGTAGCTATCGTCGGTATTTGCATTAATTGCAGGAATCTGGAGGAGCCGTGATAATCCATTATGGATGGACAATTTCAAATGCAGAGATTAAAGCCATTGAGGGGGAGCTAAGAGCTGGGACAGGAATGTCTGTGATACCTGAGGGGGTCTCTCCCCAGCCTGGTGTTCTTAGGGTGCAGGGTTGGTGCCATCTTCTCCGTATTCTTACAGCTAAAGAAGCCCCAGAGCTGCTGATGGGGCTGATTCCCAAAGCATCCACCCAAGGAACATAGGAGAAGAGGGCATCTGTCCCACCACCATCCCAGTGTGGCATGCTCCGGTGCTGTCCCCCACCCCCATGTCTCCTCTGTCCCTCACCTCCCAGCTGTGCCCCTAAAGTACTGTGACAAAAGATCTGTGGGCGACAGGGTGGCCAGGAGCCAGCAGTGTGCCCTGGGGGAGCAAGAAGCCCAATGGGATCCTGGGGTGCATCAAAAGGAGTGTTGCCAGCAGGTCACAGGAGGGGATCCTCCCCCTCTACTCTGCCCTGAGCAGGCCCCACCTGGAGTGTTGTGTCCAGTGCTGGGCTCCCTGGGATAAACCAGACAGGGATCTCCTGGAGAGAGTCCAGAGGAGGCTATGGAGATGATGAAGGGCCTGGAGCATCTCCCCTGTGAGGAAAGGCTGAGGGAGCTGGGACTGTTCAGCCTGGAGAGAAGAAGCCTGAGAGGGGATCTGATCAATGGGGATCAATAGCTGAAGGGTGGGACACAGGGGACACGGGCAGCCTCTGCTCAGTGTCTGTGGGGACAGGACAAGGCGTGATGGCCTCAAGTTGGAGCACAGGGAGTTCCACACCAACATGTGGAAGAACTTCTTCCCAGTGAGGGTGAGGGAGCCCTGGGACAGGCTGCCCAGGGGGTGTGGAGTCTCCATCTCTGGAGAGATTCCAGCCCTGTCTGGACACCGCCCTGTGTGCCCTGTCCTAGGGACCCTGCTTTGGCAGGGGGTTGGACCCCATGAACTCTGGAGGTCCCTTCCCACCCCTGTGATTCTGTGAATCTGTGAATCTCGTGGATGCACTCAGACCTGTGTGTGGAACTGAGATTATCTTGCCACCAGTTTACATGACCCCAAACAACCCCCTTCACGATGGGCTCACGACTGGCACTTCTTAAATATCTCAGTTTGTGCATTAAGCCCTTTCTAAAATGACCCCTTCTGCCATTCAATTCATCAGGGTAACTCTCTTTTTTTTTTTTTCCAGATCTTCTTAGCTAATAAATAGCTTAATTTGGAGGTTTGAAAATTGACTCAGAGGCAGAGTTTAACTAAATCGAAGAGCAAGACTACTGCTTGAATGTAATAATCTGAAAATAATTGATTAATTTGCATGATCCTTCGTAATTGCTTCAATTTACACCCAAGAGGCCACTGTCATCAATAGATGAATAAGACATAATTTTTAGAGTCCCAATAACGCATGGAATGGAATCGAGCAGATTCGCTCATCCTGAAGCGTGGGGCAAGGCTCCCCAGCTCGGCGGCTCTTCCAGCACGTCGAGGGGAGAGCGCTCATTGTTAGAGAAGCCGGGGCTGTAATTTAATTCACTTGTTAAGAATGTAATTATGTTCATCATCCTTGGGAAAGAAAGGAGAGGATCAAATCCTATCTCGGTGATGCTAACCTTTAGACAGAGAGATTTCCACGGAAGGAGGGAGCCGGCCGGCAGCGCCAGGAGTCAGAAGGAAAGAGATTAGGATCCTAAAACTCTGGCGTGGAGGCTCTGTGAGGAGTGACACAGCAAAACGGCTGCCTTCTGCAAGGCACTTAACCACATGCTCGACTTTAATTGCCATTAATGAGATTTCAGCATATGCTTAGCTATACCAGGACCTTACTCTACCGGAGGGGCTCAGGCTGCCGGCGTGGGTCTGATGGGTGAGCATGGGAGCAAGGCAGGAGAGAAGGCAGGTGAATGGCAGGGTTCAGGAAGGTGTTTGGGCCACACAATGGTCCTTCGGAAAAATGGAAATCCAACCTTCATGAGGTCAATAAACAGGGGCAGAAAATGCAACATGAAAGAGGGGAAACAGGAAGCCGTCAAGAAACAGCAAGGCTTGGTGGGGATGGAAACAAACAATAGATAATTCAAGTCTGCCAGGAACAGGAAAGCCTGCAAAGGAACAAGACAGGTCTGCTGGCTCCCCAGGAGTTAAAGGGAACAATTAAGGAAGATGAGGACACAGCTGAGAAGTGAAATGATTTCATTTCATAAGTTCTCACCTCAGGGGATGTTGGGAGAAATCTGCTCTTGACTTGCTCTTTTCTGGTAATAAAGGTGAGTTGCTATTAAGGATTAAGGTATCAAATGAAGAGGCGCCGGTGCAAATAGGTAATTTAAAAAATATTAAGTCAGTGGGTCTAGATGGGACATTCAGGGGTTTTTGAAGAAACCTAATAATACAGTGGCTGATCTGCTGGGTGAGCTGCAACAGTATTCATCTTGCTGCCAAAGCCAGCGCGGGATCAGAGGGCTGGAGGGCAGCTGCAATTTGCTGTGCCTGTGTTTTGTAAGGAAACACTGAGAAGTGCAGACTCTGCTGCCCAGCGAGCCCCGCGTCGGTACCAGGGACGTGGGTGACGTGCTCGGTGCACGTGGGATGGTGAAGATCCCACTGGTGCTCCATCCTCGAGACGCTGAGGGAAGGTGGGCATGGGGAGATCCATCCCACCTTGGGATTGCTCCTCACTAACTCCCTGGCCCTTTCCTCACGGCCCCTTCCCACTTGCAGGGCTTCAGGATCACGCCAGTGGCATCTCCCCTGTGAGGAAAGGCTGAGGGAGCTGGGACTGTTCAGCCTGGAGAGAAGAAGCCTGAGAGGGGATCTGATCAAAGGGGATCAATAGCTGAAGGGTGGGACACAGGGGACATGGGCAGCCCCTTCTCAGTGTCTGTGGGGACAGGACAAGGGGCGATGGGCTCAAGTTGGAGCACAGGGAGTTCCACACCAACATGTGGAAGAACTTCTTCCCAGTGAGGGTGAGGGAGCCCTGGGACAGGCTGCCCAGGGGGTGTGGAGTCTCCATCTCTGGAGAGATTCCAGCCCTGTCTGGACACTGACCTGTGTGCCCTGTCCTAGGGACCCTGCTTTGGCAGGGGGTTGGACCCCATGGGCTCTGGAAGTCCCTTCCAACCCCTATGATTCTGGGATACTGTGAACCTGTGAAACCTTGTAATAGAATCACAGCACTGTAAAACAGGCCTTTAATAAAACCTGGGCATCCCTCTCCTCGCTGCTCCACACCCTACCCCCCCCCCCAGCTGTCCTTTGCACTACTGTGGCATTTCATGTTGAGTATCTCAGCCTGAGGCTGTTGCTGCGATGTGCTAAGGTATGGAAATGCAAACATGGTGCTTGGGAAGCCCCAACAGTGATTTGTGATGATACACCACAGCAGCACGAGTGGGGCTGGAGCGCTACGGTGGCTTTTTAAAACCTGTGTTCAGCTACACTGGTATTTAGAGGCGTGATAAATTTGTCCTGTGCTTTTCTCCTTGCTAAGGCAGGGAAGGGGTACGGCGCTTGGGAGTCGTAAAGTCTCTCTGCTGCAAGGACTCCTGCCTTCGGTCTGCTGCCTACTCTGTACTTGAGGAGAAAAGCTGGCTGGCTCCTGCCCCTGCCTCCATTTCCTTTAGGTGTTGCATCCGTGAGGCACATAAAAAAACCTAAAAACAAGAGGAAAACAAACGGTATTTTTGACTCCATGCAGGGTCAGTGGTGGTAAAAGCCCCTCTTCAGGAAAAAAAACCATACAAGATGATTCCAGGATCTTTCAAAGCATTGCAGTGCCTCTAGGTATTCTTGCCATTCCGGTATTTTTCTTGTTAAGTATGTAGTTTATAATATTTCTATCTTAGTGCTTTACTGGGGACCATAAATACCTGATGAAAAGCCCTTTCAAGACTACCTGGGACGCTCTGAAAAGCAAGCGAGCAGTAATAGTGCAGGGGAACATCTGCATCCTGACAGCCCGTGAGTTTATCTGGGCAGAGCTGCATCCATGTAGTGCTTCCAATTTAATTTCCATGTTTTTCCAAAGAAGAAGAAAAATGTCTTATGTTTCCTGGGTGACTGGAGGAAGGTGTTACTGTGCCAGGCATCTCTAATCTCCCCGTGCAAGATCTCCACGGCGGCAGACAGAGAGCAGCAGTCTGACTAGACACAGGGCGAGGTCTGGAAATGATGCTTTATAGAGGTGTGGGTTCCATCACATCCTGCTGAAAATACGAGCTCGCCTTTGATAGGAATCACATGAGCTATGACCACGAAGGCGATTGATGGGCTTGGGGGTCCCAGCGAGCTCAGCCCTGCTCCTGCAAAAAGTGATGTCCCCAAACCCCTCTCCGCTTCCACAGAGCCACAAATCTCTGCCCTTCCCTCCTTGTGGAAGTCCCAGTCGCTCTGTGTCGATGCTCACGCCTTTCCCAGGAGCTACAGTGAGCTGCTGGGAGGGCAGCCTCACAAAGGCACCGAGCTGCGAGCTGGAGGGATCAGCGGCACAGAGGGCACCCTGTCACCGTGACGGGAGCTGGGTGCCAAGGAGGAAGGAGCAGGTGGTGCGAGCAGCGATGCAGAGCGAGGTGCTGCACATCTCCAGCAATCAGCACCCGCCCGACACGGGCACCAACTGATTGAGCTCAGGACCTGCCTGTCAATACATGCAAACGATGTAGGTGGCAGTGACATCCGGCTGCTTCCAGAAATTCAAATTACATTGCCAAACTCTTCACCCTTACAGGAGTCTACCAGCTTACAGCTGCCCCCTCCACAGCAGGAAGCTGCTTCCATTTAGAGCCAAGTGAAGAGGGGAAGGGAAAGGGGTTAAAAAAAAAAAAAAAAAAAAGCTAAAAAAAAAAAAAAAAAGAAGCCATGAATATTAATTTGGATTCAACTGAATTTCAATTAGGCTGCGTTCAGTCTCCACAAATATTTGAGCAATGCTATGGCAAATATCGTGAAAAAGCCAATCTGTAACTTTTAACACACAAATATTCACAGAAGATAAATTCCGAGCGGCGTGATCACAATTCGCATCACCTCGCCTTGAGCTCTGCGCTTGGGTGGGATTGTTTCCATGCCCTGGTCGGGGGGTGTGTAAGGGGACAGCAAATGAAAGCATGTATATACACTCATTTCATGTAGCCTGTTAGGTGTAGGTGAGAGGATGAAACCATGCCACGGGGTCTGGCACGTGCAGAATGGGGTGGTGGGGCTGGTGAGCCGTGCTCCTGGGCATGGCTCTATGATTCTATGATTCTATGATTCTATGTTTCTATGATTCTATGATTCTATGATTCTATGATTCTATGATTCTATGTTTCTATGATTCTATGATTCTATTCTTCTATGATTCTATGATTCTATGATTCTATGATTCTATGTTTCTATGATTCTATGATTCTATGTTTCTATGATTCTATATTTCTATGATTCTATATTTCTATGATTCTATGATTCTATGATTCTATGATTCTATTATTCTATGATTCTATGATTCTATTATTCTATGATTATATGATTCTATGTTTCTATGGTGAGCTGCTCCATCTTTCCTGAGTGCGAACCAGGGACAAGGTCACAGAAGTGGAATGGATCCACACACGGGACTGTAAGGGCTGAGGAGGAGCCAGCAAGAAGAAACAACCTGTGTTAGGTCGCTGACAGCAAGAAATACCCAACCTGCTGCGTGCCTCACCATTGGGCATTTCAGTATCGTTGAGCTTTAGGTCACACAGCATCAAGAAATGAAAGTCCAGGTGATTTTTCTCTGTGCTTTCACTGTGTGCACTGGCTGCACATCCCCATGGCAAACAGCTTGAGTGAAACCAAAAGTGGGCTAAGCACAGGCAGTCAGAGGAAGCCCTACTTGACTTTGTGAGGAGCCTAGATCAGGAGCTTGGGATGTGGAAGTGCTACCCCCTAAGCAACGTGAGCATTGCCAAGTGGAAGGTACTTCCCTGCCCCCGTCTCAGGGCCTCGGAGGCCTCATGCTGCACATGTTGGAAGGATTTCAGAAGAAAAAAGGGCAAAATGAGGAGAGCCCGGAGTCTAATGCTGGGTTTTACAAGACCCTTGGTGGTGGAGAGGCGGAGACAGGGAAAAGCCACCCAACAACTGAATACGTGCATGCCACAGTGGTAGGAGAACCCATCAGCAGTACAAAGGGCTTAAGTGAAGAGCAGCAGTATGAAGGATGGTGAGTATGAAGCTCAGGAAGGGAAGATGGAGAGGAACTGACAACCCACCCGCAGCACTGATTTGTTTGGCACTCTGGGCTGTCTCAGCCAAACAGGAGGTAGGCAAACAATAAATCGTACCAATCTGCTGTAACAGGGGTTGTGTGGCTCTGTCAGATGTGCCATGCTCATCCCTGCTCCTGGTTGCACTCAGCTGGTGCGCGGAGCTTGGAACACCTTTGGTTTGGGGCAGTAGGATTTACCCACCAGCTGGGAAAACACTTTCCCTGTGGATGGGATTGTAGGACTCCCTGTGGAGTGGGAAGTACACTTTTCCCTAACTTTAGAAGTCTACGCTGTACCCTACTCAACTGTTCAGACTATTTTTAAGGGAGACTGGGGGGAAATAGGCACTTCACAGCATGGCTGGTTGATTTTGTCCTAAGGTTGGTATTTCAAAGGCTTAGGATGAGTTGCACCCCATGTTTCAATGTCTTTTCATCAGCTGTAAAAGGAGACCAGATGAGTAGCTCAAGTGTAAATATCTCTAATGTAAAAATTTCCATTTAGAAATCCCCCCTGTGTCCTTCACCTACCTCTTTTTCCTGTGAATAACTGCTTTTTCTGTACACTGGCCAAGCCTTTCGGATGAGTGATATTCAAACAACAGGCAGCTGCCCCACTGCTCCCGTTGAGTCCCATTGTGAAGCCGGTGAACTGATTGATTGTTTGGTTTCTTGAGAACCTGATGTTGTTTCTGCCTTTTCACTGGGTGGCTGAAATGTTTAAGCAGGAGAAAGGAACAATAGCAACAGAAAATAAAGAGGGGAGAATTGTGAGAAATTAAGTCTATACAACAGATGATTAATAGTGCATTTCCTGAGACATGCTGGAAACAATAACCATTGGTGCTGGGATCTCTGGGGATTTGGAGACCAGTGATGCTTCTCCTGGCTCCTTAAAAAAAAATAAATAATGGGGGTCCCTTTCATGGTGTGTTGGACGTGGGGCCCCCGATGCACAGTCTGGGGGACGGAGTGATGCGTCTCAAGACACCCATTAAAAGGCCAAGCTAACAGAGGCAGCCTTCTGGAGGAAACAGGGCGTGATGTGTGTCATGCACAGGGCTTTGCTCTTCCAACAGAAGTAGACAACAACTGGTTGTCCTGATCCTGCAACTTCGTGCCTATAAATGGCACCCATCCTTTCATCCTCCTCCCTCTTCTTCCTCCCCTTCACCAACAGTGGTTGGGGTGGATTCCCTCAGTCCTGTCACAGCCTGACCCTGTCCCCGTGCAATTCATTTCCATTCCCCCTGTAGACTCAAAAATTTTGCAGTAAGTCAAAGAAATTAAATTTTAGGCTCACTATTGAAGGATAACGGATCTGGAATATGTGATCTTTTGTAAAATTATATTCTTTCAAATGCTTAGATTCGGGGAACGCTATCTCATAAGGGAAGTACACAAAAACCTGCAATCAAAATGACCTATACAAAACATAAAGAAGAGTTAATAGGATTGCTCTGAATTCTAAAGGGGGTGGTGCAGAACAGCACAAGTGGGCCTTGCAGTGGGGCATTTATAATCTCCAATTCCATTAACAAATTTTAATATAGTCTTTGAGGGTAGAAAGCGGTCGTTAATAAAACTTTAAATTAAAGCATGCTAGCTGTCGGATTAGATCATTAAAATTGCAGGGTACTGGCGGCTGAGTGGCTCTGCAGAAGAGACAGCACTGCTAAACCCACATTGTCGGGACCGTGAAATAATTCCAAAGCAAACAGGAAAAAAGGAATAAAACAATTTTATATGTGTGAATTATGGTTCTATATCATGTTTAATGAAGAGAAAAATGTAATCATATTTCATCAGCTCTCAGTGTAATCAGTGTTTCTGAACACCGGGGACTAGACACGGAGGGAGAAGCATCCGCGCGGTGCATCAGCAGCCGGTGGCGCAGGTGGACAGTGGGACCAGTGTGGCTTTTAGACTGGTGAAGACCTGGGGCAGGGCAAAGGGTGTACTTTTCCGCTGGCAGTCCAAGGTTAGGACTGGACCTGAAACATTCTAGATGTGGCTCTCCACGAGAGAGTTTCCTTGGCAGAAAGGCAGCTTTGATTTCCAGAGATGGTCGCTGCCTGGGGGTCTGGGCAGCTGCGGATGAGCAAGCTTCTCTTGGCAATACTTTCTCCAAAGAGGAGGAATGATCCTGGAAGTGGATCCTGGAAAACAGAGTTGGTAGATGAATGTGCAATATTACATGAGGGTGCAGAGAAATTTATTTTTTTTTGAGGACAGATCTGTATTTATAGGAAATCTTTTGCTCCTGTTCACATTCTGCATCGCATGCAAGACTGAAGAGAACCAGGCTGGTTCTGCTGTGCCCAGGACTGGAGAAGAAAGAACAAACAGACAAACCAACAAACCCGAACAAAAATCCACAGCCAAACACCTTTTCCCCAAAAGATGTGACTAAAGGTATCAAAGGTGCCTGAGAACACAGGGGTTCCTGGCTGACTGGTCTTCCCTGCCATCTCTCTCCTAAAGGCTGTTCCTCTAGATTGGGAGACACTGGTAGAGTCCCTTCACCTCCGCTGGTGGTGCTGGAGGTAAAGTTTTAGGGCAAGAGAAGTGGAGCCAGCACTGCAGGGAGAACATCTGCCTGTCCATTTGTAACATCACTACCCTACCACCTTCACATTCAGATAGGACCAGAGGCAAGAAACAGAGCTGGGCTGATATTAAGCCCACGTTCCACCTAGATATCAAAAATCTTTCCAGTTGCTCGGTGTCTTCCTCACCATTTCACAGCTGGAGAAACACGGGGCAGAGCAAGGAAGTACTCCAGGCATGGACAGACACAAGTCTTTGAGCTGCACAGCTCAAGCAAACCAGTTGTGTGCTTCCATCACCAGCCCCAAGAAAGAAGACCTGAAATTACTCCCATTATGTAATTGAGATGTGCCATACTAACCAGTGCTCGTGGGTGGGGGTGGACCCACAGCTCAGGATGGGTGACAACCACTGACATTCCAAGGGACAGAGCTTCCAGACTGCTCCAGGTTCATGAAAGTCGGGAGCCAAGGCAAAGCATGGTCAGGTTCACAGAGATGGCGAGCAGCAAACCCGTTCCTGGAACGCGGCTCTCTCCATAGGAGCTGCCTGTGAACGCATCTGCCTTCCTATGAATTATTCATCCTCCGAAACGATTGGGCAGGCGATTTATGCCAGCGCTTCTCGGCCTGTTGGGAGATCTTTGCTTGTACAAACAGCCATGCTGGATGTGTCCGACCAGTGCAGGCGCAGGCTTACATGAGCTTTTGTGACACTTCCCCTTCCTTCAAGCTTTTAAGTAAACAAAGTGCGCTCGTGTGAGAGTCTAACTGGTGTCAGTGTGGATCTGTGCATGTATGAAAAATGAATACTTCTATTTAGTCCATGCAAAACACTCTTTTGATGTCGAACCTCACTGGTGAGCAGCTTCTTCACACACAATCTTCTTTCTTCTTGAAATAGACTTTTAGACAGAATGTGAGTTTTGGTTATTTCACTCTGACGGTTGTTTCTAATTGTGTCTCCCTGGAACCATTTAAAAAAAAAAAAAGAAGAAGAAGAAAGGAAAGAATTCAATACTGAGTACAGGAGAGCCAGGCAGTGCTACCTCAGCATCCTGAGCATCCTGAGCACCCTCCGATACAGCGGTGAACAGGACTGGCAGTGGTCCCTCCTGCCTGGCAACCAGAGATGGGGCAGCAAAGGTGGCCTCTCATTGTGTATCCTTTCAGTGCTCCACAGCACACGCTGTCACCTGTTCCTCTGAGGTTTTGGCTATGGACCTGCACATTTGGGTTTGAATAATTCTGGGTTTTATACAAAACCACTTCCCCACCACCCCCTCCCCGCCAGCTTCTTTGCCTTATGTGCAGGAGGGAAGTGCAGATTCCCTTTGCTGTGCTCCTGATCCTCAGCTGCGTTCTCCCACATTGTATTAGATTTGAACTTGAAGGAGATTGCCACAACGCTTCTGCTGAGGCCAGATGGGCTACAGCTCTGCTTTGGGTGACGAATACAGCAGAGCATTTGGGCTGCGCTCTCTGAGTCTGAAGACCCCTCACTTTAGGCACAGGGACCAGAAAATGGGTTCTGCTGTCGCTTAACCTTGGACACCCACCAAAGGGTCCTGGGTGCATCACCATGAGGACAGCAAAACAACCCTTTAGGGACAGACTGAAGGCTGATGTGACTGAAACAGTGACACACAGTACAGCAAAGTCTGTGCAAGCCAGCACAGCCGCGAGTGCATCCACCCGCTCATGGAACGTCACAAGTGGCTGGCTGTGTGTGTCTGTGCCACTGACAGACCTGTCCACCTTGAATGGACCACATATCTCTTGACATGCACGAATCCACGTGTGGAAAAAGTGCTTCCAAGCCATTGTTCTTAATCTGCTCCCTGATACTTTAATTTCCTATTTTAATGCCAGAAAGAGCAAGTCGCCAACCCCAATTTTCTTTCTCCAAAACACTTGGGACAGACTTCCATGGTTATAACCTGGTCTGTCCAGTCTCTTCAGGAACATCACCTGGAGCAGCCTTTTTGCTTTATTTTTCATTGTCCTACCGTGAGATGTAGGATGAGACATACACTCCATGTTCAAAACAAGGGTGGCCCCTGGATCTGCATGGTGGTGGCAACGGCCATTCTTGTACTGTTCTCTCTCTCTCCAGTGATGCCTGACATCCTTCTTGCTTTTTTGGCCCAGACACAGGTCTGAGCAGCTCTCCCAGGGCGCTTTCCTCCATGAACTCTTTGACAAACGGTGGTAGCTAATTCAGAGCTAATTGCTGCCTGTTTAAACTTGGTTGCCACTCTGGGTTTTTTTTTCACCTTCACTGACATTATCTTATATTTATTTACACTGAATTTCATCTTCTGCTTTATTGTCACTAACTCAGTCTCAAAAGATCCTCCAGAGCTTTTCACTGCCAGTGTTAGATTTCATGATCCTGAATAATTTTGTCGCGTAGGCAAACACTCTCACTTCATTATCCGCCACTTTTCCGGATCATTGATGAGCGTCACACAGTGCAGATCTCAGGAGAGGGACTCTGAGGGACCTGGTTGCTGGTCTTTGGCCAACATGAACACCGACCAGCTATCCTTCCCTTGTTTACATGTTTTTAGGCACTCACAGACCTGTGGGAGGGCTTCCTCTCACACAGCATAGCATCATAATGTCTGCAAGTGCCTTTTGTGAGAGACCTTGAACGTAACTTTTGCAAAATGCAATTTAACTATGGCAGCCAGCTAATCCTTCCCTGGACCTGTGTTGACACCTGCAAAGAAATCTAATAGATTTATGAGCTATGACTTCCCCTGGAGAAGCCATGTTGACTCTTCCCCAATATATCCGGCTCTACCTGGGCTCCTGTTAATTCTGTGGTATATTACAGCTCCTTCCGACCCGCCTGTCACAGAAAGCACACTTGCTTGTCTCCTGTTCCTTATGCCCTTTTTAAAGAAAAATGATGTCATATTTCCTACCTCCCACACCACTTAGTGCCGTGTCAGAGGAGAACGGAGGGAAGCTGGAATGTGGAGTGATATTTTACCTTGCGACCTCATGAGAAATGAGAGCTACCTCAGCAGCCCCTCAATCAGGTAATGCCAATGAGTCAGTGCAATTTGCCAAACCCCAGGTTAGCACCTGCACAGACACAGATTTACACCTTTACCTTCATCTGAGCAGGTTGAGAGGCAGCAAGGGCAAGGGCAGGATTTGTTCTGATCGATTTAAAGGGACCGGTCCCCATCTGTACTTGGGCACAGATGTGAGACAACTGCATTGACACGTGCGTTGGGACCACCTGTCTCAAACTTGACAGTGTCCCCTGACCAAGACAAATCTATCGCTGAGACACCAGATGCATGATCATGTGGACTGTCTCACTACTTAACACTCTGGATTTCTGAAGATCTGCAGCCAAGAAGCCGCAGGAGGTTCCTCAAAGCTTTCTTCTTTTACCCAGAACATGCCACCACGGTTGCTATTATCAGCATCCCAACGTGTCCTCCCCATCTCCCCAGCAGCCTAGTTCAGACCACTGGTCCTTCTATTCTGAAGCCCTGACTTCAGTAGTGATCATACCTCTATTAGTCTCCCTTGTGTCAGGACAGCGTCCTCTGTCCCTTAACAGATCTTGTTCAAGGTCAGAGCTCTTTAGTCTAAGGCAGCATGCTCTGGACTACTGGCCTAGCTGATGAGAGTGTTGCACAGATGCTCATTAGCCTTTAGGCTGCTCAATGTCCCCAGGCATGCTGCAAAAGGTAGTTCCTCCAGCACATTGCACCCATCCTGGGCTGGCTCCTAGTACACCCTGTGCACACCTTGAAACACTCGTTTGAGTGAGACTTTGAAAGTTTTGATAGAAGATCTGCCCTGCTCCTTGCAAACTGCCTCTGCATCTGTCCTGGAGTGGACATATAATGCCGCAGAAGTCCTTCATCACCCCTGCTCTGAGGTGGGAAGGCAGGGACTGTCTGGCCTCAGGACCTGCACTGGTAGAGGCAACAGTGGCAGAAGGAGGGGGCACCTCCTAAGGACACCCCCTTTGCAGATCCCCAGTAGATCCATGTCAGGTTTGACAGCTGCAGTGCCAGCTCCCTGGCTTCAGCCCGAATTGACTTTTCCATCACTATTTACCCACCATAACCTTATTCTCAGGTCATCCTTCTAATGTTTTTCAGCATTTTCGGCCACTTCTCTCTGTTCTGGTTGCTATGCTCTGTACATAATCCCTATCAGCAACACCAGCGCTCTCAGCTGAGCTGACCCATTAACAGATCAAGGTTAATTACTTGTGGTTCCTTTTCCAAAGCCAGCGCTCTCCAAGTAATGTTGAGTTAAAGTGTACATTGGCACTGCCTGATGCAGCGTGCTTTGTGTCCCAGCTCCCTGCTCTCACTCCAGGTCTGCTTTCCCTCAGGTGCCTGTCCCAAGATCCTGCCCTTTCCCTATGGGCACCCATCCACCACCCAGGTACTGCTGGATAACCAGCATCCCCTTGGCATGCCAAAACAAACCTGATCCAGCAAGACAGTCCTGAAAACCTGCAGGTACTGCTTACTCAGACATCTGTGGCCAAACCATGCCTGGTAGGAAAGACTGGGAAAAGAAGCAGCTGTTATTTTCATGTCTTATCCCAGCTTGATTATCCCCAAACAATGAGGCTGGAGCTTTAAGCAGTATTTTTTTTTTCCTGGCACTGTTTTATTTCATTATATCTGTATTGAGACTTCTGCCCAGCTGCTGCCCCACACAGAGCACCTCAGACATGAGAACAGAGATTTGCCAGCAGCCGGCTCTGCCCGTGATGGAGCACAGCACGTTCTGCAGCCGGCATGAGAGGCAGGGGAGAAGCTGGGGTGAGAGGCTGCTGTGAGTTTGCAAGCGACTGTCATTGTTTGTTTTGTAATCCTGGGTCACTGCAAGTAGTTTTTAAATTGATTTGTCCCCTTGCAAGCATCATTGTCCAATTCAGAACAGCCCCGTCCTCCTCTCTGCCTCTTAAGCCAGCGTAGCTCTCTGCCACGCAGAAGCCAGATCTTTGTCAAGCCTCTTTTCCCCCTGGGTTGCACAGTTTGGGATCTGTTTTGAGAAGTGGAGATTGCTCATGTATCAAGGGAAAAAGTCACCTGCCTTGTAGCACGCCTACCTCAGCCATAGCTGACTTAGCTACGCTTCTGTGCTGGTTTGATTTTAACTGCTACATGAATAGATCAGCTTGAGAGGGATGCTGATCATCCCCAATATGTGCCCAGAGACACTGACTGTCCCAGGAGGCTGTGAGATGCCAGGTTTCCCCTGGCTTGAAGACATTGAGCTGGCAGGACCGATCAGAGTCGAACTCTGCTCCAGCTACACACCGGCTTGAGCATCCAGCGCTTCGAGTTATTACAACTCCTGAGGCAGCTGCTGAATGTAAAATAGGTGCCACAGCTCCTTCTCAGAATAAAATAGATAAAAAATCAATGCGTTTGAAAGAGAAATAAAAAATAATGTCTGGTGGCACTAATATTCCTCCATGCGAGACTGCAAGTGCTGAGCCTCTCAAGGCAACCCTGATTAAGAAAAACATCTTACTTTAGAGGCAAGATTGAAGATCTAGAAAATACATCTAAAGAGGTGACCTCTTGGTGATAAGCATAATTACCCATGCTCCCACGGAGCTTCATGTATATGACTTCAAGCAGAAAAAGAAGGACCCGGCGTGGGGTCGTAAATTCACATCTAATCTGAGAAGTAACAAAGCTGCTCGGACACAGGCACGAGGTGTGAATCTGCCTCAGCCGGGGTGTCACGCTGCCTGCTCTCCTCTCTTGAAAGACCTACTCGGTGAGCTTTCCCCATCGATTTCAGTGGAAACAAGATCAATTGTCTCTTTGGGTTCCTGTGTGGGAACGAGATTATGTTGAATATTAATTTGGCTTGCAATGGGCCCTGACTGTAATTTTCTGTCAGCAAAGGAGAATTCATGTATTTCCATAAATTCAGATACTTCCATCTATTCACTCCACATATTCAGAGACATTATCTCAATTCCCAGCTCTAGTTCAAACAAAAGTTAGCTCCTTTTACAAATAAATTATTTTTCGCTGTTGATGATATTTCTAATTTTTGTAGGCAAATTTATACATTTGAACAAAGGAGACAAAAAGTATCTTTGATGTAGCAAAGCCTTTCTGAGAGCCGTACATAAAATAAAAGAGAAAAGATAGTCTGGAAAATTTAAGGAAGGGATGGGAATGGTTCCAAGTTACCTTGTACTTAATTGAAGTTCTCAGAAATGTTCTTTTCTTGTTTCCTATATTGGAGCTGCTCCTTGAAGTACGTATGAATGCCTCTTCAAACTGGCATTTAATCTTTGACTGCATATATTATGTTACTTTTTTCACTTGCAGAAATGGAGGGGCTCTTCTTGGGGTTTCTTATTCTCCTGCATCTCTTCACCTTGTCCCTAATTTTCGGGGAATGTTGCTGAGAGATATGATACAGCAGCATCCATACGCTTCAGAACAGGGTTTCTCCCCTTCCTGCTGCTGAACATCCCCCTTGAGCAGCAGTGATTTCTGTTAGAGGGTGACAACCTCAGCCAGCACATGTCTGCCTTGCTTCACTGCTTTCAAATTATCCCACATGAGGATTTCCTTGGACATCTGCACCTCAACAGAACTATTGTCTAGTAAAAAGGAAAAAAAAAAAGGAAAAAAAAAAGGAAAAAAAAAAGACATTTGTCTATTTTCCCAGGATTTGTGGATGTTCCACAGCTCAGAGGGGGCAGCGGCTGAATGGTGGGCACAGGTCTGGAAAACCAAAACATGATCCCCTCAAGCCTGTGATTTTCAGGCCCTCCTGGCAGAGCGATCTCCAGCGGGCTCCTTCCATGGGGATACACACACATCCCTCTGCCTCCAGCCCCTGAGCGTGGAGATTAATGGGCAGCCCACAGAGGTGGGGTTTGATCTTTTTAATGTATTTTTTTCCTCTTTTTGCAGAGCTCACAGACTGACAACCTTGGTTTGTGCTTTGAGGTGCCCAAGCAGCAGCTCACTTTCCCTGGGGCTGGTGGAGGTGCAGTGCTGGAGAGAGGCAGAAGAAGTGGCCTGGCAGCATCGTGAATGTTTTTATTCCCTGAAAGCCATTCGGCCACCTCTGCTCTCCAAGCTGAGCTAGGAAGAGCAGCACCCAGGTCACATGCAGTGCGTGAGATCAAAGCTCCCCGTGGCGACCTGGCTATGGGCATAGGGTGAGACCCTCTTGGATGTGGGAAAGTCTCACCAGTTGAAATTCAGTCTTTAAAGCTCCTCCCTGAGGGACTCAGCACTCCCCAACAGCGGCTGGGCGTGGGGGCTGACACCCCGTGCCCGGCTGGAACATCCTCCTGCATCAGCCCCAGCTCCTCCCCAGCAGCACCCGAGTCAGCAGGACCCTGGCTATGAACCGTGCTGCCATTTATTAATGACAAAGATGCTTGCTGTTCCAGCGTGCAGGCGTAGCATCTCTGTCTCCAATTATTGCCTGCATTTGGTTTCTTAGATTAAACTGCTTGAATCAGGGCTGTGCCTGACCTGTATGGAGCCACTCATTCTACCCATAGTATACTAATCATGGTAGTAGAAGCAATAATACTAATGACAATGTTGTCATGGGTAGGGTATTAAAATCCAGTAGTGCTGCAGCTCCCAGAGGAACCTTAAAAGGCACTATAATTAAGTCACAACAGACTACAGACCTGCTGCGAATGAGAGATGCCAGAAGAAAAGACACAGAGAGTGTGACTTCGGTACAGGTGCCTGAGGAGCTGAGGTTTACAGGACTTCTGCACAAAATGGAATAGCAGGAGGGGACTTGGAGGTTCCTAAGGCTTGGAGGAAAAAATAGAGGGCAATGGAGCTGTGGAAGCTAATGGTACAGCCACGGGTGTGCAGCACAAAGACACACAGAAAATAAAGGGGACCTTCTGCAAAAGTATCTCGGAGGAAAGTGGTGAAGTGGAAGAGGGAGGGGTGTGAAATCAATGTCAGATCACTCGTCGGGGTGCTTCGTTCCAAGGGAAAGAGAGGGAAGGGAGGGAAAAAACCCCGAATGTGTGTGACTAGGAAAAAGACAAAGCTCTTTAAAAAAAGCATTCTTCATATGCAGTATACAAATGAATGTGTGAAAAATTAAATTTGTATAAAGAAGGGGGTGAGTAGCAGGGAAGAGAATTAGCAGTGATTTATTGCCACACCGGCAGTTCCCCAGGGAAAGATATGTGCAATGGAGAAGAATAAAACACTGGAAAAAGTCAAGTGTGGGTATTAAAATGTATATAGAGAAAGAAACATGATTTTGGCAACTCTCATAAGTTAGTATGACCTTAGCCACTAGTAAAATAACAGTGCAGATAGAAAAAAGCTCTATCTCCACACAGCTAAGAGATAATGGAGCAAGAAGCAATAAACAATATAATTTAAGAAGAAGAAGAAGAAAAAAAATCACTGCAGAGTGACTGCCTTTGAAAATAACAATTAAATGAGATGATTTGATCAAAATATGCCTGATACTTCTACACAGGAATAATGTTATTTACGGGCAGTCCTCCTGAGCTCAGTAGAACTTTCTGCAGCTGGGAAGATGTTTGCATCTCTAAATGTTTGTGGGACCAAAGTACTGGTGGGTAATGGGAATGCAGCCCCTGGGATGCGAAACGTGAGTCCAGAGCCCCCGCATCAGTTTGCGGGGCCACGGTGGGATGCACCAGTTGGGGAAGAGAAGAGCTCACCTATTTAGATTCCCTGAGAGATGCTCAAAAGAGAAGAAAAAAAATTATAACCATCTGTGTGGGTCTAAATGGAGTAAACAGGGGAAGGGGGGTGGGAGGGGAGAGGGAGGTGTTTTGTGCGGCACCAGGGAATGGAATTTGCACTATCGTGATGGGAAACCTAAAGAAACCTGGGTACCAGCAGGGAAAGGTAAAATTGAGAGAGTATTAAAGCTTCCCCCAGCATCTGGGGTAGGCTGCACAGGGCCTATGCTGGCGCTGCAGCCTGGAGACACTGAAAACTTGGTTAAACAAATCATTAGGAAACATTGAGCAGGATTCGTTAGGAAAGAGCCGGAGTGGGACACGGCCTCACTCCTGCAAGGCGAGCGGCTGTGAGAACCTCATTAGCTATTTCAATCAGGCTCCCCAGAGTCAGTCGTGTCTGGATTTGCCTTTTTGACTTTGCAACCAGTTTCTGATTTGGGGCTGGCTGGGCGAGCTCGGTGAGCGCCCGGGGTAGGGGGCAGCCCGGGGAGCTCGGGGAGCTGCGGCAGCACCCGGCGCACGGGGTGCAGGGCGGCAGCGCGATGGAGCCTCCACGGGGAAGACTAATGAGCAAAGAGATAAAAACAGAGGTGACAGCAGCAGCAGCATGAAAAGGAGGGCAGGGGAGTAGGTTTTGCAGGAGTAAAGGATAGCGGGGTGCAGTTTCTCCAGCCTAACGCCCTGCGTGCACCCCCTCTTCCAGCCCCTGTGTCCGGGCAGGTGCCTGTGACCCTAGCTCAGTCACACCTGGGCTTGGGCAGCTCATGTGCTGGTGTTTCCAGTGGTGTGCACAGAGACAGCATGGAAATCGTCACTCAGGTGTTCACCGAGCTGGCTGTCCTGAGGTATGCCCCCGTTCTGTGCCAGAGGGCTGGGTGCTTGGAGAAAGTCAGGGACCGAACCAGCCCAGGAGACATTCTCCCAGCTCCCCGCAGGGAATATGTCCCAGGGTAGTGAGATTTGGAGCCAGAAACTGCTGGACAGACGCAGCCCCAGCGATGCCACTGGTTTTCCTTCACAACTGAAGCAATTCTGCATTTTTTGTGACTCCTTTCAGTCACCTCTCTGCCTGGGACACGTGCCCATGTATCGTAAAACCGATTCCAGAAGACACGCAGGCACACGCTCACGTTTCTCTGGTGTGTGATATGGAGCATGTAGCACAGGTAGGGATTTATGCCAGGTTTATGCTGCCTGTGGGAGGACAGGTGATACCTGATCTGGCACAAAGCCCGGTGGTACAAAGTTTGTATCCCTTTATACTGACGTGATGCTTACCATGCTGTAGGCATGATTATATTGATCCAACAACCCCAGTGCCTGAGTTACCATTCCAGTGTGGCTATAAGGAACCAGCACCTGCAAAGCACTTGGATGGCAACTCTGCTAATGGTTTTACTCCTCCAGTTTCAGGCCAGGCACCTTGCTGGCCGGGAGCTGAGTGAGGAGGTTTCTGCAAGTCACACTGGTCATGGTGCTTCCATTGAAAATGTGCCCGGGGAAAATGCACTGATTTTGCATAGCAAAATCTTCTGGGCCATCTTTGTCCATATGGGAAGGGAGGCATGGGCCAGGAGAGACTCTTTGGCAGGATAGTAGCATCCCATCTCTGAGCTGGAGGGAGCATCCCCTGTACAGATGCCCTGTGTCCCACTGCAGCCACCACGGGGTCAGTAGTGCAGCACCGTCCCCATCAGGGAAAATACAGAGCCAGGATCATTTCTGTACAGGGAAAAGCCAGACTCTGACACCAGGGCAGCCTTTGGGAGATGCTGGCTCTCAGACACTAAGTGATCCATCTCCCACTGTAGCTGCAGCTCTGCAGATCGACTTGACCATGTGAAATGCTGCTTGCGCAGCCATCAGCGGGGCTGGGGGAGGAAAAGCAGAGGGCAGGACAGCCTGGGGAGACCTCAGCCTGGCTGGAGACCTGGCTGTGCCTGTGCAGGCAGGGGGAGAAGCTGTGTGAGCTCTGTGCTTGCTAACGGGGAGGTAGGAAGGCACTTGGCTGGCTTCACTGGGGCCGCTTGATTACGGTATTGATTGGCTCTGCTGCCATGCCCGCGACGAGGGAGCGAGCAGCAGCCATTTCTGACTGTGTGCAGCTTGAAGGACGGCTGCAGGAGGGTTTGGGGGGCAAGGCCAGGGCAAGCAGCAGCACAGGGGGTTGCCAAAGGACAGCCATGGACTAGACTTGCTTGTGGGACCCCTGCAAGCCCCTGGTTTTCATGCAAAGCCTGTGCCTGTACCAGCACATCCTTTAAATCTCCTCCCAGAGCGCTGCATCAGGAGCGCCCTGTGATCTGATGAGGATGGGACTGTGAGCACAGCACAGGCAGTTTGAAGCCCAGGGCTGTTTAGCACCCGGTGAGGTTCTCTTGAGCTCTTTGGGCTGTACCAAGCTCTCCCCACGTGGTGTGTTAGTTGCCCTCCATGGGTGCCTGCAGCCCCCGAGGTGGTCCTGCCTCGGGAGCTCTGCAGCTCTGGGGAGGGTGGGTTTGCACCCAGGCACCCTTTGCCTGATACAACCCAGCACAATAATGCAAAACAAGGAAGCCAACCTGACAACCTCTGTCACAAGCAGAGAGTGATGTTTTGGGGGGCTGTGAGTGATGGTGGGGGGCTCCAGCCATGCGTCCTTGCCATCTCACCCCACATGCAGCTGCTGGCAAGGGGCTATGTGGTTATGGGGGGAAGATCTCATGCCATGTGCCATTCCTCAGGGTAGTTTTGCAGAGATGGGCACAGATGCAGCTCATGCCCAGGCCACCAGGCTGGGGCTGGCTGGGGTCCCAGGGAGCAGACACAGGGGAGCGCCAGGGGCTGGAGCCACTCTCCATAGATGGATTTCTTTTCTTAAATTATGCTTTAATTTCCTCTCCTTCTGGTACCAATGCCTATGTTTTAATGAGCTCTCTCCCCTAGCATATCAAACAAGCCTGATCCCTGGTGCTCCCTGTTTGCAATTCCCAGTGGCTCCTAACCAAGAATTGTGCTGTTTAATTTTGCCAGTCTTCTAGTTTACATTGAAGCATTAAAAAAAACACATAGGCAAAAGGACCATATTTCTCCCGGCCTATTGATAGAGCGTGATAGGTATTAAATTCTATAATTCTTTCACTGGCCTTTAAGCAGCCTCGGTGTTAATATTTAATGATGAAAGATGCTGGTAATCAGCCCTGTATCCCAAGTGTCTGAATGCTTTATGATCTTGCCTTTGGGAGCCTAATTGTGAACCCAGCCTGCCAGAGCTTCCCACCCCAACTTAATAAACTTTGCCATTCCTGCCCAGCACATCATCTGTCTACAGGCAGGATCCAGCGCAGAGACCATCAGGTAGCATGAGGAGGAAGGACAGAGAAGAGCACGAGCGTAAGGGTGAGCATGGAAGCTGCTGAGAGGGAGCTGGGTGAGAAGCAGGCTGCGTGCCCTGCCGCTGCAGGGAAGCACAGCCCAGCCAGGGGAATCAACTGTTGGGTTGGCATGGCTTTGGGAGCGGCTCTAACTCCAGGTATCTGTAGGCTACACTGAAGCCCAGCCCAGGAACAGCAGGTAACAGCTCATTGTCCATGTCCTCCCCACAGCATCCAGGTAACTCCCCACCCATCCAGGTGGGCTGTGAACCTGGGGTCAGCACATGCCAGCCCCTGCCAGTCACACCTTGCTGGTGGGATACCTTCCACCTCCCAGCCTCTCCCCACCCTCTCCAGCAGCCTGAGCACCCCTCTGCAGGGACAAAGTCAGGCACTTCATTCTAGACTTGTAGCTCCATCTCCAGCTGGTTTCCAGGTCGCTGTGGGGTGTGCTGGCTGCCGTGGAGATCTGCCACAGCACAGGTATGGAGGGCAGGGTGATGCTTCACTGGGTTTGAATGGCCTCAGGCAAAGTCAGCAGAGCCCTGTACCAAAGGAGAACTGCTGCTACGTGCTAATAGTACTTAGCACTTACACATTGCAGAGACATTTGTGTTCAAAGCCATGTACAAACATGATCTCATTAACTGCTGGCATGGGAGAAGGTGCTGTCTTTCAAAGCCAGCTGTTGGGAAACTGAGGCAGCTACGAGACTGTGCAGCTGAGGTAGCAGAAGCAGATACCTCACCTCCCTCCCCATCTGCCCTCACCTTGTCCCACCACCACTGTGGATCTCACCACCCCTCCCTCCCTGGTGCAGGGCTGCATCCTCTGCCTCTTCTGAAGCTGGCCCTGGGCTGGGTGGTCCTTGACCCTGCTGGTACCATTACAACAGGGGTGTTCCCACACCACTGTGAGCACTGCTGTAATAGTGGGGATGTATTTCACCTGGAGATATTTTATTCCAATTTAGGAGATGCAGTAAGCCTTCTCCATAAGGCATAAACCTTATTTTGCTTTATATTTGTCTGCCTAGGGTTTATGCTTGTATAATGAGATGAGTAAGTAACCTTGCAAGCTGATTGTGTTATATGGCCACATATAACCCTGGCAGAGGCTGGGAGCAAGGCTTCCCTCCCAAGCATGACCCTAAGGTAAGCCTGTCAGAGAGGCCAAAGAGAAACGTGGTCCTAGACCAAGGAAACGTGTCACACGTTCGTGCAGGGGCTCATGTGCAGCCGCTATGGACACATGCTGTCCATCTGGAGCTTTGCAAGGGCTGGGAGGTGCTGGCATGATGGAGGTAGAGCCCAGCTCACCCAGGTCACTTAACAGCTCACAGTCACCTTCTTGCAGGGATGCTTAAGCTGATATCCTCCTTGAGATAGCTGCAGCAGAGTGCCCTCTCTGACAGGCAGCACTGTATCTCAGGGTGAAGAGGTAGCAGTGCCTCCTCTTGCCAGTGCCTCAGACTGCAAAGAGCACCCTTGCCTTCCCTGGTAGCAGCCTGGCACCCCTGAACTCTTACAAAACGGCTCTCTGAGGAGCCCCAGAGCAGCAGGTGGGACTTGGGTGCTGGAGCTGGGAGCACTGGGATGCCCCAGCAGGAAGAGTTCCCCAGAGAGCTGCTGTGCAGTGACTGGACACCCCTGTGCAAACTGCGGCCTCAGCCAGCCCTGGCTGCCCCAGAGCAGGGGTCAGGCCAGTCAGAGCCCAGAGATTTAATTGGTGATGGTAGGAGGCTTTTTGATGGCTGATGTAGAGAAGTACCAGGGCTCCTGGACAAGGAGAAGTCATCTGTGTGCTGACAGGATGGTCAGGGTTGCTTTAATCACCTGCTCTGCTCCTGCCCCTAGTGAGAAGGGCTCAGTTTCTCAGCGCAAGGACTTGGAGGACTTGGCACCTGGGTCCATCCTAGAGCTTCTTTTGTGCAGGTCATATGAGCCACAGCTCAAGCAGAGCCCTTTCAAGGGTGGGCAACTGCTGTTGGGTGGCATCCATTCCCTGGAGTGTCTTCAGGTCTGAGCTCCCACTGGTTTTGAGCACCTGCAGTGGCCAGAAGGACTGTTTCTAAACCTGGAAACCCACCAAATTCCTGCCTGGGCATCCAGGTTTGGATAAAAGGGTGGAAGCAATGCTGTGTCACAGAGCCAGCTCCTGGGACAGCGAGTTCTGCTGCCCCTGCTGCCCCTGCGGTTGTGACTGTCACAGCCAGCTCCCACCTCCTGCTTCAAAGCGCAATGAGAGATGGGGGAGGCAGTGATGAGCTGGGAGAGCACCAAGCCGGAGTCTGAGGGAGGCAGATAAGGCTTCCCGGTGGCAAGCAGCAGGCGCTGATGTGCAGGCACTGCCTCAGAGCGGAGAGCAGGGGGCTGGGGCGCAGCACAATCTGCCCTTGCTTCCTGGGCAGGGCTTGGCACAGTCTGGCCTTGCAGAGCTGGAACTCTCCCTGTTCCACCTCTCTTGACCCTGGTGCCTCTCATCTGAGGCCACCTAAAGCTCAATCTTGGCTGTTGGGTGCCCTCAGGGGGGTCCACTCTCCATCAGTGTCCTGCATGGGTGTTACCCAGCCACCACAGAGCCCTCATTGAATCATAGAATCACCTGGGTTGGAAGAGACCCTTCAGATCATCGAGTCCAACCACAGCCTAACCCTGCCCAGCCCACCTCTGGACCATGTCCTTAAGCACTTCATCCACACATCTCTTAAATCTCTCTGGGGACGGTGACTCCACCACCTCCCTGGGCAGCCTGTTCCAGTGCCTGGCAGCCCTTTCAGTACAGAAATTCTTCCTGATATCTAACCTAAATCTTCCCTGGTGCAATTTTAAGCCAGTCCTTGGCACTTATAAACACTCCACAGCCAAAACACACCCTCCCCTTCCTTTTGTCCATCAGCACTTGTCCCCAGACATCACACCATTGTCCCCAGTCCCATCCATCCGTCCCTCCCCCCATCTTTCAGCATCACAAGCATCCTTCTCTGGAAAGAGGACTTTCCCCAGACCAGGAGCCCAGGCTTAACAAGCACCTTGGAAAACAAACCCAACAAAACGCAGAAGGGATGAAACATGGCTGGGAATCTTTGACTTCACCCTGCTCTCTCTGACTCCAGATATCAAAGGCAGAATGAGATTTTCAGCTGATCAGCCAGTGGTGCAGGGAGGCACACTGTAAACAAACTAATGAGTTTAGTGCCAGTGAGAATAGCCTGCACTATTACATCTCTCTTCCCAAAATGAGAGAATCCTTCTGATACAATTTACTGACATCATTAGCAGGGCTTCCTGTGCTGCTGCAGAGTCTTCCCCCACCACTGCTTCAGGTTTTTAAGCTTGCAGGCTTGGAATGTTATTGTTTTGATCTTTACATAGGAAGAAGGTTTCGGATTCAGGAGCTGGGTGTGTCTGGGGGTTGCCTTGAAGCACCCATATTCATCTGAAGGGATGTAGACTCTGAAGTGTAACAAGGACAAATTAACTTTCCCCTCTAGCAGCCATTTCGTGACAATCACCAGCTCCTGGGGTGGGTTGTTGGTTGGGGTTTTTTGTTGTTTTTTTTTTTTTTTAATTATTTTCTTGTTGCAAACTGCTTCCCATACTTTCCTGGTGGGTGACAGGGTGGCCATGAACCAGCAGTGTGCCTCGGTGGCTGAGAGAGACAATGGGATCCTGGGGGGCATCCGGAGGAGTGTGGGCAGCAGGTCACAGGAGGGGATTCTCCCCCTCTGCTCTGCCCTGCTCAGGCCCCACCTGGAGTGTTGTGTCCAGTTCTGGGCTCCCTGGTATAAAAAGGACAGGGATCTCCTGGAGAGAGTCCAAAGAAGGGCTATGAAGATGATTAAGGGCCTGGAGCATCTCCCCTGTGAGGAAAGGCTGAGGGAGCTGGGGCTGTTCAGCCTGGAGAGAAGACGACTAAGGGGGGACCTAATTAATGTTTACAATTATCTTAAGCAGGGGATGCAGGAGGAATCAGCCAGCCCCTTTTCAGTGTCTGTGGGGACAGGACAAGGGGCAACGGCTGCAAGTTGGAGCACAGGGAGTTCCACACCAACATGGGGAAGAACTTTTCCCCAGTGAGGGTGAGGGACCCCTGGGCCAGGCTGCCCAGGGGGTGTGGAGTCTCCTTCTCTGGAGAGATTCCAGCCCCGTCTGGACGCCTATCTGAGTGAAATGTCCTAGGGAGCTGCTTTGGCAGGGGGTTGGACCTGATGATCTCTCGAGGTCCCTTCCAACCCCTACAATTCTGTGATTCTGTGATTCTGTGATACTTCCTTAGGGGAGCTGAGCTGCTCCAGCCATGTTGGGCAAGGCTGAAGTGATCCAGCAACCTTTAGCTGGGAGTTAAGGGCTAGCAACCAGCTTGATCAAACACAGAATCAGAACTGCAGATGTGGGGATTTTGTCTGTGGAAACACAGATTTTCTACACCAAATTCAGTGGGTGCTGGTGGGGTTTTTTTTTACAGCAGGGCTGAGTCCTTCATTGTGGAAGCCAACTGTGTGTAGAGTAGGACTGGAGAACCAAGTGGTGTTGGGATGCTCTGGGGTCCATCACTGAGTCTGTTTTCCGTGGCAGTGTGAGATCTCAGTACACCTAACAGAGGATGTAATGGATGTCTGGAGTGAAGCGTGGGCAAACCAGTTTGCACTCGAGCACATTGCTGCCCTGCATAGAGCACTACCACAAGCACTGCTAAAAAAGCTGCTCCTGAAACTGTTGAGGAACTACAAAGTTATTTCACAGAATCACAGAATCACCAGGTTGGAAAAGACCTTTAAGACCATCAAGTCCAACCATTCCCCTCCTAAGCTAACCCAGATCCCTGAGCACCTCATCTCCCCTCTGTTAAACACACCCAGGGCTGAGGATTCAACCCCCTCCCTGGGCAGCCTGGGCCACACCTGGGCAACTCTGTCAATGACAGTTTTCTTTCCTAACATCTAAAATTTAGTTCAAAAGAGACCTCCAGAGGTCTCCAGTCCAACCTTTGCTCAAAGCAGGGCCAGCTACAAAACCGAGTCAGGTTGCTCAGGGTCATGGCCCCGTTGGATTTTGAACAACTGCTGGGATGAAGACCCCTCTGCTCCTTTGGGCCATTGGCTGGTCTCCCAGGGAAGAGCCTTTCCCTTGTGTTCAGCTGGGATTTCCCTTGCAACTCCTTCTTGCTGCCTCTTGAACTTTGGTGTGCACCTCCAAAAGAGTCTTCCTCCATCTTCTCCATAACCCCCTGGAGATTTCAGCAGTGCTGCAGGATTGCTTCTTGTTTCTGCTAAGTTGCAGCAAGATTTGTTGGGGTGGCTGCTTTAACTGTGGAATAGTAGAATCATTAAAGATCTTTCCAGGTAAATAATCTTCCATCTTCCTTTTCCACGCTGAAGGAATCCTAAAATGTAACACTGCACAGATGTGAGGATTGCCCCCTCCAAAAACCACATGGGTTTCCTGGTTGCCTTAACAGAGAGAGCTTGTCTCTGCAGATTTAATTCTCCACTGTCAGGGTTTCCCACCGCAGCCCCACCTCTGGATCTGCCTCTGGAGGAACCCACCTCGCTGCTGGCTGCAGACAGAGCCTTTGGATGTCCAGCCCTGCTTGGGGTTGGCACTCCTTACAGCCCTCCTGCCAGCACAACACGTACACTCACTGCATGCTCACCTTCCCCAGATTTGCATTTATATTTAACTTAGGAACAGCTAACTCAGATTGAGCTGTTTCCTTTCCAGACAAACTTGTCAGACCTTATTGGTATGCCTCTCCTGTCCTTCTTTAGAGCCTCTACCTTTAGCTTTCCAGAATCGTAATTAAAAACCTACATCTGTCCTACAGACCCTGGGAGCAATTTCCAGGTCCAAGGCAAACCACAGCCACATTTCAGTTTGCTGCCAGTGCAGGACTTGTGCACACATCCAGCCTGGTCTGTCCAAGCACCAGGTCCCATTCCATCATCCAGCTCTGTTCTTTGCCCATGCAGAAGCTGAGGGATGTTCTGGCAGATGAAAGTATTGATGGTGGGTGAACCATAAGTCCAAAGATACTTTCTAGATGGTAGGGACCCCACCATCCCCCAGGGGCTGATCATCAGATCAGTGCTAGGTCTTCCTGAAGAGAGTCAACAGCCCAGTATTTGCCAATGACCTGGAAGAGAGCATACTGTCTTTAGAGATAGGAGTTAAAGAGGATATAAAATCCAGCAGGAAGACAAGTGTCACTGAGGCACCATCAGTCACTTAGTAGGCTGAATTTGTTTCAGAAGTCTGAATTTTGATACAATGAAATGGAGATCCAGGCACCTAGGAACAAAAATACACACAAGTTGGGGCTGTTGTACAGAACATGGGTTAGAAAAGCATAGTGGGGAAGTCTTCTCAACTTAAGTCCCTAAAGAGGAGAACGACAAAGAGCAATGCAGGCTGGCTGCAGATTCATACAGGACTGGGAGTTGCTTTAATAAGAGTTCTGGTGTGCTCAGTGTCCAGTTCCAGGGTCACACATAAGGAAAACATGGAAAGAATCCAAGAAAGAGGTACAAAAGTTAAAGAAACTTAAAAAAAAAAACCCCAAAACCCCAAACACCTTGTTTTATAATGAAAGGTTTAATGAAAAGCACTTTGAATAGTTACTTGACACAAGTCTGGAAGTACCCAGCAGAAGAAAATATATCTGAGACCAGAGAGCTCTTTAATCTGGCGATCAAAGATGTAACAAGATCTGGTGGCTGGAAGCTGAAATTAGACAAATTTGATCTGAAAAGAAGACACATTCCACCAGCGAAGGGAATTAGCCATTAAACAAGGCATGGAGGAGACGGTTGATTCTTCCTCACTTGTGGGTTTTTTACCTGAAATTGGATGTCTTCCTAAAAGAGCTGCCCTAACTCAGCCAGAAATTATGGGTTTGACACAGGCATCACTTGGTAAAACTATCTGGGCTTGGTGATGAAGGAGGACAGAGTAGCCTTTCTGGCCTCTGCATCAATAATCCATGACATCCTGTCACGGAGACATTTGCTCATCTTGATCTACATGACTTTAAAAGCCACATGAACATGTCTGGTTGCACTTCAGTTACCTTGAGTTATTTACTGATTACTCCAGCGTGTGCAATAGCTCTGCATCACGTCCTCCCTCGGTTCCCTGCGTGTGAGCGTGATCCAGACAGATCTCCTGCTTCTCATCGTTCATCTCTTCTCCAGGTTTTCACCTTCCTGCTTGGCTCTCTGGCCCCAAATCACCCACCTGAAAGCAGAGTTAATCCAGTTGATCCAGATCCCCCTTCTCCAAGGAGACTCAGCACAACAAGAGGCAGCCGCCCCAAGTCATCACCCTGCTGCACATGGCAGCATTCATGGTGCACTCCCAGGAGGACCAGTGAGCACCCAGATCTCAGCAGTGAGACCAGCATTATGCACTCCCAGAAGGACCAGTGAGGACCCAGATCTCAGCAGTGAGACCAGCATTATGCACTCCCAGGAGGACCAGTGAGCACCCAGATCTCAGCAGTGAGACCAGCATTATGCACTCCCAGGAGGAGGACCAGTGAGCATCCAGGTCTTTGGGAAGCAGCAGCAGGACTACACATCCTGCTTTGGCTGACCTGGGGTGCCAAGTTGGTGCTGGTAGGAGGTTGGAGTGAGACAAACCCACCCCTGCATCACGCTCCATAGCTGCACAGAGGTGACTCAGTCCTGCACTCCCATCCTTGGCATGGTCCAGGAGAGCGGGCACGAGCTTTGTGTACCTTCCTGTTTTCAATATTGGTTATATTTTGATTTGCATAATCCAGTACAGTAAACAATACACTCAGATGAGGCTAAATGAGGGGTAAGAAGAGGAAAACACAAACATATTTACCTAGGCTGATGAACAGCACACTGATCAGACACGAGTGGTAACCTGGACTCCTGAAGGGCACAACCTGGTGCTTGGTGTGAAAGCCAGGAGGTGGAAAGTGGGGAAAGAGAATCAATGCAGTGTGGGACAAAAGCAAAATCACTCTCTCAGGGATGAAGGATGCTGTATCTTCCTGGCTCAGAGAGATCATCTGTCCTAGAAATTCCTCCCTGGATGCTCATGTGTCCGGTCGCTGAGGGATGAGGGATACATGAGTGCTTCACTCAGAGGGTTCCTTTGCTGCTCCTTGGTGGCATTGGCTTCTCCTGCAGAAGCTGAGCATGGCTGGTGTGAGCTGTGGGGATGGGGTGGGATGGGGTGGGATGGGGTGGGATGGGATGGGATGGGATGGGATGGTTAGAGAGGTTTGAACCTGCATAGCAAGCTGGTCAGGTACTTCATCAGCACCCCCCACATCACTGCCCCCTTTTCTTGATTGCCCAGCTCGAGAAGGTGCTACTAGCACATCCTGGCTGCAGTGCAGGGCACAGGAATTGCTCCCTGAAATGAAGACTGAAACAACACATATTTGCAAGCAGAGAGCGTGCTTGAAAGGAGAGATCAGGAAATCAGTAGGCATTGTTGCTCCATTGTTGAAATCCCAGGTTACATTTTTTTTAAAGAGATTTTGAGAGTAAATTTACTTTAATTAAACGGCTTTAAACACCATGTTTCATTTTGGATTTAAAGGAACATTTCCTCCCACCCCAAATCTGTTTTTTTGAGGCTTTGTGGCAGAGAGACTTGAAAAAAACAAACAAAAAAACCCCTGGCTTTAGCCAATGGGGTGTGTTTCCTTCTGTCTCAGCTAAGTAAGCAAACTAGGGGGGGGGGAAAGAAAGAAAATGAAAAAGAAAAAAGAAAGAGAAAGAGAAAGAGAAAAAGGTAAAGAAAAAGGGAAAAGGGAAAAGGGAAAAAGAAAAAGGAAAAAGAAAAAGAAAGGGAAAGAGAAAGAGAAGAAAGGGAAAGAAAAAGGGAAAATGGAAAAAGAAAAAGAAAAAAGAAAAAGAAAAAGAAAAGAAAAAGAAAAAGAAAAAGAAAGAGAAAGAGAAAGAGAAAAAAGGTAAAGAAAAAGGGAAAAGGGAAAAGGGAAAAAGAAAGAGAAAGAGAAAGAGAAAGAAAAAGAAAAAGAAAAAGAAGAAAAAGAAGAAGAAGAAGAAAAAGAGAAGAAGAGGGAAAGGGAAAGGGAAAGGGAAAGGGAAAGAGAAAGAGAAAGAGAAAGAGAAAGAGAAAGAGAAAGAGAAAGAGAAAGAGAAAGAGAAAGAAAAAGAAAGAGAAAAAGAAAAAGAAAGAGAAAAAAGGGAAAGGGAAAAAAAAAGGAAAAAAAAAAAAAAAATAAAAAGAAAAAGAAAAAGAAAAAGGAAAAAAGTAAAAGAAGAAGAAGAAGGAAAAAGAAAGAGGGAAAGGGAAAAGGAAAAGAAAGAGAAAGAGAAAGAGAAAAAGAAAAAGAAAGAGAAAAAGAAAAAGAAAAAGAAAAAGAAAAAACATGAACAAGAGGACTGTACAAAGCCCTCCCCACAGAAGCTCCTGCTGTGTGCCCGGCGCCAGCCTCACGCCTTCAGCAGGGACGCTGCGCTTGCACATGCGCCTGGTGCATCCCTCGATCAGGTACTCAGAGCCCCGGCAGAAGGCAACCTGCTGCCCATGCTGAAGTGCATAATAAGGTGCGTGTTTTATAAGGGAGACGGTTTTAATGGGGTTTAGTGGATCTAAGAGTCTCCACTGTGTCATCAATTCCCGGGACAAGCTTTTGGTGTCATCTTGCTTCTTGTGATAATGAAGGGGATTTGAATAGGGTGTAATGTAGTTGGGAGCTAAGATATGGCAGCGATTTATCACCAGAATCCGCTGCGGCGCTGGGGAAAATGAAAGCTTTTTTAGATATAGATACAGATGGATGGGAAATGGACTTGCTTCTCACACAGGAGGCTCCTTTATCACCAATAATATCAGGACAAATACTGCTTTGCACTTGGCACTGTCTCTAATTGCATTAACATATCAGTTGTGAGTGGTAATGCTCCTAGCCAGAGACTCATCACACCAGTAGAGCCTCTGGCATACGAAGAAGGGTGCCAGCTGCTTGTAGGTGTGAATATTGTCATAAATGGGATTTCATAAGCAGGAGTAAAAGATTCACTCATATCTTCTTCTCCAGTAAATGAAGCAGCTCCTTGCTTTGCAGCTCCTTGCTTTGCAGCTCCTTGCTCTCCTTCCCTAGCAGGCAGTGCGTACCCAAGAGCAGGCAGAGGAGGCAAGGCAAGCCCACAGGGACATAAAGGAAATGTTTAGCCCTTGGGGACAGCGTCTTGTATGAGTTGTCAGAGAATAAGCATTTTGCTTTTGAATTGACCTGCTATCCTCCTGCAATGGGACAATGTGTGTCTAATCTTGGCACAATAAAGAATATAGGGCACTGGGGACTAAAGTCAGGGAAAGAGCCTGAAAAGAGCCTTAAAATAGAGTATGGGGCAAAGTATGGTTCTGCTGCTCTCTCAGCCATGCTCCCCTCCCTGGTCAGTGTGCCTGGAAGGCGTTTGTACAAGGAAATACTTGCAGTGAATGCATAAAGACCACCTAGTGCCCCCACCGCCCCAGAGAGCTGGTGCCTGGCCTTGCCTCCAGCCAGGTTTCTTGCAGGTCCCATCAGACGGACCATCCTTGCCAGCAGTGCCTGTCCAGCAACACCAGCCCCACGGCCGTGCTCTCTCAGTGCCACAACCCAGAGGAAGGATTCACAGAAACCCACAGAATTTTAAGGGTTGTAAGGGACCTCCAGACATCACAGGGTCCACCCCCTGCCAAAGCAGGCTCCCTAGGAGGGCACAGCTCCAGCCCAGCTGGGCACACTTGAGGGACAGCATGGACAGTGCTTGGAAAGGACACTTGGGGACATGGTGTGACACACCAGCAGCGCTCTGCTCCCAGACCCAGGAGCATCCCCTCCTGTGCCCAGCACTGCAGGGGGAAAAAGCAGTCTCTACAGCTGGCACAGCCTCAGCATGACAGACCTGGGGGCACTAATGGCCTTTCACTGCCCAACCAGCCCCACCTGGGCTCCCCACCCACGGGTCAGCAGCTCTATTTAAACTCACACCTGAGCTCCTCATTCTGGTCTCAGCTGTATTATGGGTGCTTTTGCTTCCAGCACTTCCTGGCTGAATGCTGGACATGAGACTTGTCACTTCATCTTCTCAAGGACTACTGATGGACTTGTTGCTGTCACCAGCCTACTCCTATTGAGCTACTGCAGGGTGAGCTGGATCCTGGGTGCTGCCCCTTTGCTGGCTTCCCCCTGCCTCAGGAGCAGACTATTCTTGCTGTTTCTTCATGATGAGGTCAATGGATAAGGGTGCTTGTGCATCACAGGGAGAGCCTGAGCAGAGCACCAGTGAGCACCCTCCATCTACTTCAGGAGGAAGGCTGGTGATGTCCTGAAGCAGCAATGAAACAGGGGAGGTAAGCAGAGCTGTGCCTCCAGAGATGGTTTTATCCCTGGAATTCTTGCCTTTAGTCCCTGGTTTAGCATGCAGTGACCGAAAATATACCCCATGGGGACATCAGTAGCTCATGGGCACACTGGCTTTTCTGACTGCTGAGCCCCTGGGAAATATGCTGCCCAAGCACAGACATGAGTGACCCTGGGAGGAGCAGTCCTTCACCCAGAATAGCTCTTTTCTGCTCATGACTGCTGGGAATACAGCCCTGGGTGAGGGGAACTTTTGGGCTTGCTTTATCACCCAGTTTCAGGGCACTCAGCAATTTTCTGGCAGTATCTGCAGACACCACTGTAGCTGCCAATGGGAGTTGAACATCAGGTATGAAAGAGCTTCCTGATGTATAGAAACAGCCTGCAGACCCCCTCAGGAAAAGCTCCCCCTGTCCCTGAGACTGGAGCTGTGTTACCTTTAGTGTTTTGGGCTGTGCCCTGGGTGGGAGGGGAAGGTCCCGGATCTCTTCTGTTGCTGCCTGTGGGGCTGTGTAAGTGACAGCCGCTCAGGGATGTAAATGCTGCATACATCAGGTTAGTCAGAATTTGGCTCATCCTCTTTTGATCTTATATTTGTGTGTTTTTCAGGGCTCTGGGGAGCTCTGTTTATTCATCCCACCCCCTTCGTTTCTTTCTTCCTTTCTCCTTACAACTCTGATCATTCCTTTTAGCTTCTAAAGATAGGGCAATGTTGTGATAAGGAAAAAGTAATTTTGCAGCTTGACCTAAAAATGGGCATGTTTGGATTCAGTCAGTTCCTGGAATGCAGCTTCAGAATCAGGCACAACTTCCAAAAGTCCAAATCTGGACTTTTTCTTGTGCTGTGCAGTGGGCTGGGTAACCCCTGAGGAGGTCGGTGCCCATCCCTCCCCTACTACAGTGGCCCAGCCTGGGACTTTGCCTGAGTCCCCCCCAGCACGTAGGAAGGGTGTGGTGGAGGTCTGAGATGCTTGTGTTGGCTTTGATGACTTTACAGAGTGTCATGGCAACAGTGTGAGCTGGATAATTAATACTGCACAGAGGATTATAGTGCAGGCAGAAAAGATGCTGCTTGAAATACATAAAATCACCCCCCTGTTCCAGCCTGCTCTCCCTGCTGAGTGGGGGCAGCTGTGTTTCAGGATCAGTAGAGCCATGGGAAAGGTCAGAGGACATATATGGAGTGCTCCAGCCAACCCTGTTCCTGGCACATGGTCTGGCCATCAAGCACACTGGGAAGGAGCAGGGCACTGCTGTGTGCAGTGGGTCCTGTGCTCCCAGCTAGCAAAGAGTGAACCTAACCAGCTCTCTGGGATGTGTCCTGCAAAGCAGGAGCTGCAGGTGAGGGGAAGTGTGTGATGGAGGCAAGCTTGACATGGGTTTGTCTGCCTTGCTCACGATCTGAGGGTAGATCTCTAGGAGTTGGGGGGAACTGTGGTCAGAGGCAAGATGCTGAAGAGCCCCTCCAGCAACTACTACGTGTGAGCCCTGCTCCATTCCTGCAGACCAAATCCATGAGCAGGGGCAGCTTCATGACTCCTGCACCTCATGGCAATGTTTCAGAGCCTGCAGGCTCATCCTGGCTGGGCCAGGCAGTGGGGAAGCACATCTGTGGGGGACATGTGGGGGGTGGGAACAAGCACCCCACTTCATTCTGCTCTGAGTCCTCCTCTCCAGGCTGGATGCAGCAAAAGAGACAAGCCAGCTGAGTACAGGTCTGCACACAGGTAGCTACCCAAAGCAGCACCTTGCTGGCCCAGGTCCTCAGCAGCAGAGGGCTGCCTGGCTTGAGGGGCTGCCTGCCTGTGGTCCCTGGCTGGGCTGGAGCCCAGATGACTTGACACACACTTGACAGCACATTCATCTCCCAGGCTCATCTTGTTCTCTGCCCAGCACAGTTCTGTGGCAGGCCATGGTCTGAATACCCAAGTCCTCTTTTCCTTCTCATTGTGCACGTGTGTTGTGCTTGCTGTCACAGTTTGTGTGGCTGTGGCACTTGGAACAGACCCATAGAGGGGTGCTGGCCTCTGGTCCCAAAGGAAGATGCTTGTCCATCCTCCTGCTGTGTGTTCACCTCCAACAGGTGACAGTCCCCTTCACCGCCTCTCACCTGGACAGACTTGGAGACAGGGTCTGGATGCTCTCAGTGGGCTGGTGTGACACTTGGTGTGGGCAGGAGAACTGGGGCTGACCTCAACATGAACCTGTGCTGCTGGAGCAGGGCTCTTGTGTAGACAGTCCATTTTGCAACCTGTTTTCTGATCTAGCCCCAAAAGAGTCCTTGTACCTTTCCCCCTAGCTCTGACTGGCACTGCTGGCATGGCACTTGCATTGGACCACCCACCGTGCAGCCATGAACTTGGTGACACTCACCCTGCAGAGGTAAAGGCCCCTCTCAGCCCAGAGAGGCCAGGCTGGAATAAATGCACCCTGAGATTGCACCTGCTGGCACGGCAGCACCCAGTGTGTCCAAAGGAAGCTCAGTGAGACTCCTCCACCCTTCCCTGGACAAGCCAGCTCTTCCATGAGGGAGAGGTTCTGGGGGAGACCAGGTGGAAAAGAGGAGACAAAATTAAATCAGCGTTGGGCCACGTCTGTGCCAGAAACCTCTGTTGCCTCAGGGGCCTCCCAGTTTGCCCTGATACTTAGAGTCCCTGCTCCTGGCCGGCCCATCCTGACCTCTGCAAGATTCCTCCACAGAAATGTGCTCCTTTTTCTCTGGAGGAAGCAGCAATTTCAATTCTTTTCCGAGCTCAGAGCGGTGGCAAGGATGGAGGAAAGAGTTAGATTTCCTCCCTGGGGCCCAGCCAGAGCCTTTAACCAAAGATGGAGCAGACAATGCCCCTAGTGAAGGGTGAACAAACAAAATGAACAGCTCTGTTCATTAAGGCAGTGTAGGTGTTGGCTGATACAGGAAAGTCAGCCTGCTATTGCTGTGGGGAGCTGTTAGCTTGAATAGCAGCGGCCTGTTGTAAGTGAAGTGGTACTATGCAGGGCCTGAAAGGAGGAATGCTGGCTATTGTAATTGCAGCTGCAGTAATGAGGAGCTGGGGAGTGGGGCTGATGAGCAGCTAGATGATAGACTAATGAGCAGGATGGCTATAGTCTGTCAAAGGACTAGCTAAGGTATCTGCAGGACCCCTATGGTATTGTAGGAGAAGGAAGCGTGGACCAGGCAACAGCCAAATAAAGTGTTTAAAAGATGTATAGGATGAACCCAGCACTTAATGCTGATAATAATTGGAGCTTGAGGTTGTGCTTAGTGTATGAATAAAGTAATTAACCAATTAAAAATGCACAAGAGACACATGATAGAAAATGATAACCAACAGCAAAATGATTGATGCCCTGTACAGGGAGCTGGAACATTCAATGTATGTTATTAGGAGAGATGCCTGGGCTCTTCAGATACCAGCATGTGTAGACCCACTGGGTGCTCTTTGATCACTGGTCTGCAGTGTTGTATTTGCCACCTGCTGTGCTGCCTGTGTGATAAATTGCCTGGAATTAATTCAGCCCCCCTGTTTGCAAGAATCAGGCTCTGGAAAATGCATGGTATACACATTGGCTGGCACTGAAATGACCAGGCATGTGGCAGGGCCCTGGGGGGCATCTGCTTTGCAGGGGGACACGATGCCTGAAAGGAGAAGCAGGCAGGCACTGTGCAGCACATCCACAAGTCCCCATATGGGGGGAAGGGAGGGATTAATCTGGTGATGCACAATTGAATTCTCCATTGCTAGCTGCTTATTTTTTTTTTAAGACCCCAGAAAGTGTCAGTGACAAAGATGAAGATTTTGGAATAAGGTGTTGAAACTTAGCAAATGCAATGGCAAAGGTGACCTGCATCCCTTCAGATCATTTGCCTTCTGGATGAGCCTTGTGACAAAGCTTTGGTCTGTCTGGTGGTTGTAATTTTCCTCCTTCTCCAGACCCAGCTGCTGCGGTGTGGGGGTAAGTCAGGGCTTACCCCATGGGCTGCAGGACCCTCCTGTGCTGCAAAACTGGGCAAGAGTTAGGGAAGAAGGCAAGTCCCTGTGGAAAGGGAAAGCAGGAAGAGGCTGGATGCTGCCCTGGAGAACCATGTATTATTCTTGCCTCTGCTGCAGTGCTCCCATCTGACAGCAAGTCCTGTACACCAGGTATTTTGATGGTGATGTCTAATGTGTTCCTCATCTCTTGGCTAAGGACCACACTGCTTACCACTGAGCAGTCATGCTAAAGCTGAAGTAATTACAAACCATCCTTGTAATAACTGCTGAAAGAAGGAAGGTGGGGGGGGGAAACCCTTCACAAAAACCAAAACAGGCACCAGGTGTCTCAAACTGGGCATCTAAAACTACTGGGTCTGTTTAATCTTCACAAAGCCCTTCACAGCACAGAGGAACTCATTGTGCAAATGAGTTCCTGAATGTCTGTGAGGTGCTCAGATGTGAGAACGATGAGTTCCATGGGAAAGCAGATGAGGACACGAGCCTCTCTGTGTTTGTGGCGTGATGAGGATGGCAGGCAGCAAACCGGGCAGTGAGCTGCATGGGGGACAAGGAGGAGAAAACAAGACATGGGGCAGGTGCCCACCCAAAGTGCCATCTGTGCTCAGGCAGTCTCCCTGTTTCCATGTGTGTTTTGCCCTGTACTTAGGGTGTCTGTTTGCCTTGGTGGCCAGCAGTCAAATCCTAGCTGGTCGATGCTGCATCCCTGCTACAGAGCTTGTAGGCCAGAGACAAGTCTCATCCCTGTGGGGAGCTGGTGGGAGCTGGGGCTGTGAGGGTAGGGTAGGCAAGCTGATGGATGCTCGGCCAGGCTGGAGCCACCATCACCTGCCTTGGTGCTCCCAGGGTCTGTCTTGCTTTGCACCTCCTCTGGGGTGACTCGGACACAGAGGGGTGTTGAAGAAACCCTGGGCCAGAGAAACTCATGGAGCCACTTTCCAGTTCTGGGTGATAATGGCAGGGGGAATTGAAGCCTTGAGCTCTGATGGTTGCAGCTTGCCACCATGGAGTGTTGTGGGCCTTCAGCATCTCACCTGGTCTGGTGCATCCCAATCAGCCATTCCCCTTCCTAGGCAGGAGGTGCTGCCAGAGTCCCTCCTCTCAGACAGTGTAAGCTCCTGATGGAGGACTGAGCAGGTGAGTCTCACAGTGTCTCTGCTGCAGCTGAGGTACCAACCCTGCTTCACACAAACACCATCTCTGGGGCTGTAGGATCAGAACACGTGTGCTGCACTGCTTCAGTACACTGCAGGGCTCTGGCAGGACCTAAATTCTGCTTCCTTCTCTCACATCTCATAGACAATCTTAAGAGTGTATAAGTATACACAATAAATGTACATTATACTGCAATAATATATAGGGGCATCCTAGCCACCAGGCCTTTTATAGGCCCAATCAATGGCCAGGTGCCATATCTGCTTCTCCTTGAATGTAAGCCTTTGTTTTATTTTATTTTTAACTGCTGGAGCAGAGCAGCAGACCCTGTATCCCAGGAGGGCAACAGCTAGGGAGCAAACAGAGCAAGCCTCCCTGCAAAGCCCCACCAGCAAGGACCAGCCAAGCTGCAGTTCCCTCCCTCTATGCCTGTATCCACAAGGGAACTGGAGCAACCTTCCATCTTATTTTTTTCTTACCCTTTTAACTCTGCTGTTTACCCTGCCCATCATCTTACTGCATCTCCTTCCATCTTTCTTTCCCTCTTTACCTTCTCTCACCAAGGAGATGGCCAAATTGTTGGCTCAAGGCTGTTTATGTGAACGCTCCAACCCCCTGAGCCTTCCCACAATATGACTTGAAGTGTTGAATCATTTTTATGAGCTTATTTCTAACAGCTTATTAATCAGTTCCCCTCTGCACAGTGGAGCCTGTGGGGGTGACCTCAGCCCACCTGGAGCAGCGAAGGACTCAAGTTAGAGGACGCTCTACCTTGGGATATGACATACCAGCTAAAGAATGGGATTCTTCTTGCCTGCATGATTAAATGCTGCAAGTACATCTGCTGCTACTGAAAACACACTTCCTTACTCTGTCTCTGAATGAGTTTGGTCCCTTGAATAAATAAGCCTGAGCTCTGGGCTCGAGATCCACAGCTTATGAGCATGCTGCAGATATTAGTCACATTGTTTAACGCAGTACTGGAAAGCTCTTGGATGCTACAGTGACAAGCACAGTGTGAGCACTTGTACAAGCTGGAACAAAAAAAAAGCTTCCTCCTGCAAGCAGGCATGAGCAGGCTTAATGTAATTCAGTCTCTAGCAGAGAGGAAGTCTGTCCGACCCACTCATTTTCTCTCCCTCTCTATTGAATGAGTTTGAGATCTGTGTTATTGAAGAGAAGTCAAGTCAAAGAGAAGAGGCTTGCATTTACCTCCTGATTCAGAAAATCACTTGAGAACATACTTGGCTTTAAACCTATTGTTAGCACTTGTGCAAATGCTCAGCTCTTTGTTTTGCAGGGATTGAAGCTCAGAACCCCCCAACCCCCCCAAAAAAAGGATGGTCTGGGGTACCTGCAGTGGGACTGGGAGAAAGCTTGGGAGAAGGGTCTTTTCCAAAATGCTATTCAGGTTATCCCAAGCAGAGAGATGCCTCTGCTCACTCTGTTTAATGCTAAAATTTCTCTCTTTTGCCCTAGCAGAACCCCAAAGCTCCTCAATCCTGCAGAGCTGAGCACCCTGACACCACCCCAGAGCAGTGTGTTGAGGATCCAGGCAGCAGAGCATCCTCCAGGTCCCCTTTCACCGGTGAGGGATGCAGGTAGGTGTGGGGGGCAGTGGGCTGTGCTGCCAGGGGAGCTGGGATCTTCCTTGGCATGCTGGCCTGCGAGTGCAGGACAAGGGTGGAGGGATGGGGCTCTGGGTCATCACAGCAGTAACAGGCTATGGCTTCAACATGAGACATGTTATATGATTATATGAGATATTGCAATTGCACTGGTAGTGACCATGAATGTTCTTGCAAAGGATAATGACACCTCAAAGGCTTTGAAGTGTTTTGTGAGCACCCAGGGGTGGGATGCTCCACTGTCTGTGCTGCCTCCCCCTGCCTTGGGATCAGGCACTGGCAAGACAGGCACCTTAGCTGTGTCCTCATGCTCACAAGCAGCTGTTTGGGTAGCTGAAACCAAGGCTTTTCGTTTAAACCAACCCCCATCCATGCTCCTTTTCCCATTTTCTGTCCCTTGCCTGCTGCATCATTGCCCAAAGGTGGGTCCCAGAAGGGACCCTTGTCCAAGTGTACCTTGTTTTGCCTGTCTTGAGGCATCTCCCTTAAGTTCTTTGCAGAGAGAGTGGTGAGGGGCTGGAAGGGGCTGCCCAGAGAGGGGGTGGGTGTCCCATCCCTGGGGGTGTTCAAGGCCAGGTTGGCTGGGGCCCTGGGCAACCTTGTGTAGCTCCAGGCCTGGAGGTTGGTGTTGCTGCCTGTGGCAGGGGGGTTGGAGCTCTGTGATCCTTGGGATCCCTCCCAACACAGACCAGGCTGGGCTTCCATCATCTCCACACCCAGCACCACTGCGGAGCATCCAGCCCTCCGCCCCTCTGCTGCCCTTCAGGAGGGGGTACCACATCCCAAGCATCTCCCACTGCAGCTGCATCCCACCCACGGGCAGGCAGTGTCCAAGCAGTTCCCACAGGGACCAGCTCTGTGAGGAGGAAGCGATTAAAAAATCTCCAGTGTGAAAAATGTCAATATTTACATTCTTGAAGTGAAGTTGTCCTTCCTACAACTTTCTCCCATAAGTGCCTGTTAGACTGTTTTGAAAAGACATGGACCTAAGAGCAACACAACCAGGAACAGACAGAATTAATAAAAAGAGAGGCTGGGACTTATGAAAATAAGACGATATTAACAAGATAATTATCTCTCATCAAATTAGTCCAGAGGGAGCCGAGCCAAGCTCCACTCAGTAGCCTGGAAGGAAAGGAACTGGCAGGGGAAGCTATTTGTATAACAACAATAGAAACACTCTGCCCTTCTCTAGGAAAGGGCTGGGAGCAGCGAGACACCGCTGTGATAAGCACTTTGTAAATGCAGATAGAGGGAACCTTTTGTCTGCGGAGCTCAGGGCAGCTCCCAGTGAAGAGCTGCAGCTCCACAGGCTGCTGAGGGAGGCTGGGATCAGGGGGCAGCTGCAGCACAGGGGCAGCCACCCATCCAGCATCACCCCTACTTCCCTATGCTGTTGTCTCTCTCTTCTCCCTCCTTATATATATATTTATTTCCTTACTTATTTTCCCCCTGCTCTTCTGAGGTTCACAGAATTTCCCTCCATCCTCTCCCTGCCTGGATGTAACCTGGATGTAGGCTCTCCAGCGATCTCACGCTGATCTCTTGTTGTGTTTGGGGTTGGTTTGGGTTTTTTCCTTCCCCTTTTAACCAAAACAAGACAGCTGTGTATTAACACCCCCTGCCTGATCAGGGCGGAGCTGAGCCTGCGGGTGGATCTGGGGGAGCTCCCCCTTGGCAAACTGGGCAGCCAGAGCAAGCCCTCCTGCTGCTGTGCGGGCTCTGCTCTGAGCCTCCCCAGCAGCAATGCTGCTCTCAGCCTGCAAGGGAAGGCTTGTCCAGAGACGCTCGAGAGGGTTTTCCATTCCTGTGTCAAGTATATCCCAGCATGGGACCCTAAACCCAGGCTTATGGTGGGGAAAGCCCCTGTGCAGAGCATCCCTTGAGCAGAGCATCCCTCTCCTCGCCATCAGCTCACAAAGCTCAGGCCTTTCCCTGCACTTCCTCAGACTTTGAGGTGTGTTTGTAGCCAGGCTGCTGGGCTGTATTTTAGGCATTTTAAGTAGCTTTGCTTCCACTCTCTGTTGCTGTTTAGGTGGTGGTGGTTTCCCTTTAAATGCAAAGCACCTCCAGGCTTTCCCTGGCCTCGGGTTTCATAACCTACCTCAAAGCAACTGACTTTTTCTGCTCCCCTAGATGGCAACTTAAGACAAGTATTTATCCATCGGAGAGCTGTGTGGCAGGGAACACTAGCCAGGCAGAAAGGCCTGGGAGTCAGGGCAGGGGTTGGGCTGAGTTTCCATCAATGCAATGTGATGCTGTGCTGAGCCAGACAAATGCCAGGTTGGGCCATGCTGGGGGTGAGCCTTCTGCAAGGGTTTCTCATCGCTCCCCTCTCAAATGGGAAGGTTGAGCCTCTGCCTGGTTTGCTTCACTAGAAATGTCACGGAGCCACAAACCAAATTAGTCTCTTTATTGTGTCTAAACAGGGATGGGAAATGCTTCTGAGGTCCATACTTGGCTGTGCTCCTGCTCTACATCTCCAAGAAGTGCCCAGGCACCCCAGCCTTGCCTGCTGCAGGCAGTGGGGGGTGTTTGGATCAGGGGCTGGGGTGTCCCACGCGGGAGGCAGAGGACATGGTCACACAGCATGCCCCATCAGGCCTTCTAGTGGCATTTCTGCTGGGAAAACCTCCCTTTGCTCTACCCACCGCTTCCCTCATCTCCTGGTCATCCTTGTCTGCCTTTCCCTGAGCTGGTGAGCATCCTGTGTGGGTGAGTACCTTCAGAATAGATACCCTGAAAGGTCTCTGAGCAGCAGCAGAGTGTGACAGACGGTGGGTTGCCACCTCCAAGGGGATGTGCAGGCATCAGGGTGGGCACAGTGCTGTCCTATGAGACGTTGCTCAGATGGAGTAAGGCAGTCCCACCTCCAAAGCTCTTGCTCCCTGGATGGCTAGTGCTCACCATGTTGGCTTGGAGAGGCCAGCTCGGTGTGGGAGAGGGCTTGGTGGCTGTGCCACCAGCTGTTGTAACCATAACCCTGGTGCTGGATGGCTGCTCCTTCTCTGCCTGCGCTGGCTGAGCGCATGTCATAGCATCCTTTGTTGCCTGCCCTAGTAAATAAATGTATGTTGTGGAGCTAATGAATGAGTAAATGAGTGAATGAATACTTCTGGCTGCTTCTGGTTGTGGAGAAAGCCGTGCTCTCCCCATGTGCCAGGCTGCTGAGGTCTGCCAAGTGCAAAGCCATCTGAAAAAAAAAAAAAAAAAAGAGAAGGGAAAACGACTCAGTGAGCTAGAAAATGCCTGGACTGTTGTGTGAAATTCCTCTGCACCAGCCCTGTCACTCCTCCTCAGCCTTGCACCCAGCTCTGCCTTTGATGGGCATCCCTCGTATTAATTAAAGGTGACAGGGTGCCAGGAAACAATAGAGTGGGTCTCCTGGAGTCTGCACCCCAGCCACCTCTCTGGCCTTGGCTGTCCCTTTGCTCCATCTCCTGGAGAGCTGCCAGACACTTGCCACCGAGATCACAGAAGGGGCAAGAGGCAAAATGTTTGGTGCCACTTCCAATTAGTAAATTATTTTATCTTCTGGTTCCTAGCTCTAAATCTGTTATGGCGGCTGTAAAATGCCTCCCTGGGCTGACTAGATGGATGCACAGGATATTTTTTTAATTTGAAGAGGAGGGAAAAGCATCCTGTCTCTAACCCAAAGTGTCCTCCAATCCCGTTTCCCTGTGCGCTCTCCAGCCCCCAGCGCTGCCCGAGCGCAGGGAGCGGAGCGCGCTGGGAAACCTGCCTGCCCAGGCAGGGTTTGTGTGTCAGTGTTACAGCCTGGGTAACACCCCCCAGCCGCAACAACTGCCTGCCGGCTCCCCACCGAGAAATCCGACCTGACGTGGGGAGCCAGCCTCCTGCGCCCGGGGACCCCCCACCCCCCCGCATCTCCCCTGGAGAGCCTGGCTGAGGGAGGCGCATCCCGGCGCTCTGCTGGGGGAGCAGCAGCCTGTCACGGGCTGTGCGCGTCTTGATGGGGTGGGAGGCTTAGCCCCAAGGCGCTGTTGGCTTGTACCCCCCTTCGGACCCCAGGGCAGCACCGATCCTGGTCCTGGGAAGGAGAGAGCCGGGAGCAGGCACAGCGTGAAGGCTGAGGGAGCTGTTTGCATCCGGAGGTTTGAGGTGCAGACTGAGACTGGAGATGGATGCTGTTCCTCTGGGCAGGGAGAGGAGGGGGATCCAGCTTTTGAGGTCCTGCTGACCTGAGAGGCTGCTGGGGGGTTTAGCCCCCTCCTTCCCCACCACACCACTCCCCCCGCCCCCCACTGACACTGAATTTCACCCTGCTGCTATTGCAAACGCTGCTCTGGCACCGTGCCCCTGCAACTGCCTCGAGCTGGGCTCCCTTCCCCCTCCAGATCCCCATTGCCCAGCCCCACCAGTGCTCCAGCACCGGGTCCAGGAGTGCCAAGTGCCTGCTGTGGTGCAAACCTCACCCTGCCAGAGCCTGGGGAGCAAACGGCTAAGGAAGAGTCCCAGAGGGGGAGGGATTGAGGCTATCCCCTGTTTTATCAAGAAAGTAAGTTGCTGAAGGTCTCTGAGCACGTCCCAGAGATGCAGCACCTCAGAGAGGCTGCTGACACCCTGCCACGGACCCAGAGCCAAGAGTGCTCAGGGGAGTTGTGCAGAGGACCCAGGTTCTCTGGAGCAGAGACAAGACTCTGCTCACAACCTTAAACACATTTAAATGAGTGGCAAAGATAAAAGAATACAGATAAGAGATAAGAACCCATCTCTGACAGTAACACAGTCTTCATAGCTGCAGTAGACGAGCAGGGAAAATAGCCATATTCAAACACTCAGAATATTATCTGGAAAAACAAGAAGTAATTAGCCTGTCAGGGGATATCTCCCTCTTTCCTTGCCTCAGTTTAGGCACTTGCTTGCAGAGGAAGTTTGGGTCACCTGCAAATGGCATCTCCACACAAGATGAGGCTTGGTGCATTACGAATGCCCTTGTGCCGTTGGGACCGTTTTCTCTTTAATTACTAACATAAAATTGCCTTAATCTGTGTGAGGCAAGGTGGTATTATTAGCACAAGCTCTTTAATACTGAAGAAGGCAAACATACATCTATTGGCAGTCTGCAGGAGAACCAGCTTCCTTAGCATGCTCTGATTTTGCATCAGGTCTTCTCACCACCAGCGTTTGCTGATCGTCTTCCCCGTTGACTTGAGCCAAGAAGGCTCTCCATTCCCTTTAGCTCTTCTTGTGGTGGGTTGCGGTTTTTTTTCCTGAGCTTCTAGCTGTGTTGATCAAAGATATTTCCAGCATTGTTTCCTGCTGTCTGCGGTACCGCCCCCTGAAGGAGTTAGGGTTAGAGTGAGATCCTATCTGCACCTCCACCTCTCCTTAGGAAGCCTGGGAACAGGGGAATAGCTGGTGCAGGAAAATGCTGAGGAAGGGTTTGTCTACAGGCTAAGCCAACAGCTTACGGCTTCCCTGATTACACCCTCCAGCAGTGACAAGCAAGCTTCTGTTCAAGGGCTTCCCAAGGCAGAGGTTGCATCTGTTTCTTTGTTTTCCATCCCCTGATGGATCTGTGTGCTGCCAATTCATGTAACCGCTCTCTGGGCTCACCTGTGCAGGGCCACAGGGACCCCTAACCCCAGTGCCACACATCAGTGGTATTCTGGGGGGTGTGGAAAGGGGTTTTAGCAGAATGATGGGGGTTGGCAGGGCCCTCTGGAGATCACCCTGTCCAACCCCCTGTGACCCAGAGCAGGATCACACAGAGCAGGCTGCACAGGGCAGTGTCCAGGATCACAGGGTTTGAGTGTCTCCAGAGATGGAGACTCCCCAACCTCTCTGGGCAGCCTGGCCCAGGGCTCTGCCACCCTCACAGGGAAGAAGTTCCTCCTCATGGTCAGGTGGGACTTCCTCTGCTCCAGTTTGTGCCCATTCTGCATGAGTTAGTGCTGCTGTTCCATCACCTCATTTTGATGTCCCGGGTTCTTCCTCAACACTTAACTGACAAAATCCCATCCCAAGTCATCTTCCACCTCACTTTCAAACGGATCTCATTTGCTCTGCTTCTTCCCTGCAAAGGATGTTTCATGTCCCTGATCACTGCCATCTTTCTCCTCTGCATCGTTCCTGCTGCTGACAGCTGCTTTGGAGATCAGAGCACCAGGACTGCCTGGGACGTGAGTGCCACACGGATTTACTCCAGGGCAGAGGAATGCCTTTTTAATCACCCAGACCCAGGAATACAACCTTGGCTCGACCTCTGCTGCTGCCTAACCTGCTGAAGGAGCTTGCTCCACTTTCCTTTTGAGGCCAAATAATGAGGAGCACACCGACCTGCTGGTAGTGATTTCTTCTTCTCCATCCAACAGTGGCAACCTGGGGGAGTGGTTTGGGAGGTCCTGTACCCAACCCTGCGGCCCATCCCATGGGGAACAGCATGCAACAGGGAGATGAAAAGCATCACAGTCTATAAGGAGGCAAAGCTCAATCCTGCCAGTGCGTGCAGTCATTGTGCTCCGCTGTCTCCTAATGTCTGACTTTGAAATGCTAATGTTCTTTTAAAGTAGGTAATTTTCATGTAACTTCTATCTACAGGACTCAAAGAAGGTGTTTATTACAATCCTGCCTGTCCTGGGGCACAGGTAAGGAATTACCCAGCTTTTCCCTGACCAAAACCCATCCTGGCTCCTTGGCATACAGCCTGAAGAGGGCACAGGGATGGCTGAGATTCGGGCAGAGCATCTCCCAGGGAGGTGTCAGCTGCAGATCCCCCATATCTCCCCGGGGCCCCTCACTGCACTAGGAGTCCCCCAGTATCCCAAACATCTATACTGCTGGCAGGGGTCTGCCTGCCCTGCCCCAGGTACCACGGCGTCTGCCCTTGCCCCTCCTCACCCTGTGGGCTGGCACGCTGGCACGCTGCAGGGCTGGCACAGACACTGCAGTGCACAGCCGAGCACTGCTCCGGCATGTCAGGGCACCAGCAAGAGGGCTGGCAGGGGAGGAAGGAGCAGAACCGACCGAAAGATGGGCTTCAGGAGGAGCAGGAGCCCACCCAGACTTGCAGCCTGGGGGTTTTCTCTGGGCTGTGCCTCCTGCCAGCCAACCACCCTGCCCTGCGACTCGGGAGCTGCAGTGCAGGGCCAGTTTCTTTCTATTTCATCACTAAGTCAGGCTTTGCGTGTGGTATGGCTTGGGGAACCTGGCAGAGCAGGGTCTTTGGCTGCAGCAGAGCCCTGCCTGCCGACCCACACGAGCTGCTCGGTCTCCGTGCAGCAGCCGCTGCCGTGTGGATGCTCTGCAGCCCCGTCCACGTGCGGGGCCGGCCAGAGCATCCCCAGAGCACCTTGCATAAGCCCAGGTAGTATTTTTAACCATCCTCCTAAAAGTCAGCTCTCCATGAGCGGCACGCACCGGCCTCATCTGAATATTGTTTTTCCTGGGGGTGTTGGGCACGCCAGGAATGTGTCGGAGCCAGGCCTCTGAGCACGCCGGGTAATGTTTGTCCGGGAGCATCTGGAGTCAATCTGTCTAGTAGCTACTCAGAGAGGCACTTAGTCACCCAGGGAGCGCTTGAAGAAGAGCTTTGGTAGCCAGGGTGGAGCACGGCTCCGGCTCCAGCGGGCTTGGCTGGCTGGGAAGGCACCAGCAAGGCTTGGGATGTGCAGAGAGCCAGCCCCAGGCTCCTCATGGGCACAGGGGATCAAAAAGAGAGGGCAAATGAGATGTGCAAAGCCGCTGTCCTGCGAGCACCCTGCTTTGAAGGGGCCACTCCCAAATCTACAAGAGGAGTGATGAAAGCAGGTCTGTGCCCAGGAGCCCAGCTGGGCAGGGATGGAGGCTTGAGGAAGGCAAACAATGATGTGCCAGGGATTAAGGTTTGGGGAGGGTAAATGCTGACACGTTTTTCACAGAATCCCAGCCTGGTTGGGGTTGGAAGGGACCCCAAGGGTCACAGAGCTCCAACCCCCTGCCACAGGCAGGGACACCATCCTCCAGGCCTGGAGCTACACAAGGTTGCCCAGGGCCCCATCCAACCTGGCCTGGAACACCCCCAGACATGGGGCACCCACCCCCTCTCTGGGCAGCCTGTTCCAGCCCCTCCCCACTCTCTCTGCAAAGAACTTCCCCCTAAGATCTAATCTCACCCTTCTCTCCTTTAGCTTCAGCCAATTTCCCCTTGTCCTGCCGTTGCCTCCCCTTTTACAAAGTTGAATCCCCTCCTGTTTATATGCTCCCTTCAGGTACTTTTGATGGGAGACAAGGTCTGCACGCCCAGTCCAGCCATGCACAGTGAATCCCACAGTGTTTCCCACCCCTCCGAGCAGCAGCGCAGGGAGGGAAGCGTAGAGCTGGGGCTGCCTTCCCCTCCCTGGAGCAAAGCTGATCCTCAGCCCTGCGTCGCCAGCAGCGTGAGGAGAGCTTTCTAGATGAGTTGGCATGCTGTCCCATTAATAATGGGCAGTGGGGCTGCCTGGATCCCATGTTCTGGTGTGAATTATGCACACAAAATACAATTTGCTTTGCTAATGGTTTTGTGCCGTTTTGGTGCTGGGGAACTTTTCAGAAATCATTACCATGCACTTGGCTCTTTATATTTTTCTCTCTCTTCTCAGGCAATTTGTCAGAAGGGATTTTTTGACAATCTCACTGAACCATGTGTGAGAGCAGGTTAACCCCTCAAGAGCTTAGCACGTTTTCCTCTCCTTCCCATCCAGTTGGGCTGGTTTGCTGCTGCTGCCTTTGTTAGGGGCAGTAGGGAGCTGGATGGGTAGCTGGCTGGATGGGTAGCTATCTATTCATGAGGCTCCTCATTTGAAATCCTCTTTGACATCCCCTGTGCATCCAAAGTCTCCATCCAGCAGATAATGAGAGTCTCTCCATTCCTCAGGGACACCTAAACAACAGGATAATTGCAACAATACTGTTAGGGATGTCTCCAAAGGCACTGAACCATGGAGTATCCCTGAGGTAGGTATATGCTACCAGTGCTTTCCAGGTAGGTTCTGGGCTCCTGAGTACCAGTACCACCCCCTAAATCCTTGGGGAGGTTGGTTGTAGGCCACATGGAGGAGCAGAGCTCCCTGTTTCTCATCCCCAAAAAACTCTTATGGATCATGCATTGTGTCTCTTTGTAGGAGATGTAGGAATGCCAGTGTCGGAATTGACCTTCAGAGGAAGGAAATGGAAAAGGCTTTGGGGCCATCCCAGCCACTCTGTTATTCCTAACAGCCTTTTATCCCTTTGGGCCCTGGATGACTCCCACTGCTGGGAAGCAGATTTACACACCTCACCCAGCCTCTGTCCTACAGCCTCAGCCACATGCAGGGGCTTCCCCGCTCCGTATTCCCCTTGAGAAAATATGGGACACTCCATGATGTTGAGAGGCCTGATGGGGATGGAGGTGGCCAGTGAGGGAAGGGGCTCTGGTAGGCTTGTGGTGGCCTAGCTGGTCCGTCCATAGGATGTATCTGCTCTTTGGAGAGTCCAAGGCACAGCAGCTGGGAATTCTGGTACCCTGTATGCTGCAGGTGATTCTCCATCATGGAGGGAAATGAGAATTTCCCCCATATTGCCTGGTAATGAAGAGGCTGTCTTAGCAAGCTCCTCCATCACCCTTTGCACGCTGATGAGGATGCTCTTCCAGGGCTGGGGCTGGGGCTCCTGCTGCCATGCCACTGTCATCTTAGAAGAGAACATGAATTCCCTTTGAGCACACATGGACACTAAAGCCTACAATATCCCTCCACATTTATTTGCATCCATACTACTGTTGTCAATATTTGCAAGCTAAGTGGCAGGGCTCGGGCAGGTTTCAAGTGCAAGAGGACATCCCTGGGAAGGTGTGGATCCTGGAGCAGGTCCACAACAGGGACACATCCAACCTCAGAGCTGCTACATCTATGATCATGCTGTTTTTTAGGCAAAGGTACGTCTCACCTGAGCAGGGCTATTAGCCACTGTGTGGTGGCCACAGGTTGGGTTGGCAGAGTCCTTCCTGCTGCCTGGAATTCCTTTAGCCAACATCCTTTCTGCTCCTTAAAGCTGCTGCAGGGCCTCTGCAGAAAGAGCTGCCGTGCCCTGCCCCACCACCCCCGTGCCAGTCTACTAAGGGCAGTTCCAAGATGAAAGCCCTTTTTGTTATTACTCATTATTCAGATTATTCCTGTCACCTAGTCAGCCTAGTTTCAAAGAAGGAATGAACGAGGTTAGTTTGGGTATTGATTGCTGAAGTCTTCCCGTTGAGTGATGTTTATCATCTCCAGTGGGCGCTGCTGGGCACAAAGTCTATGAATAATTTCTGCTCTGCTGGGAGCTGGGCTGGGACGTGCTGGGGGGTGTGTTCAACCACTGGGTCTGCTGCAAGGGGGAAGCACTGATGTTTGTCCTTGCCGATCCTTGAAGCCCTGTGTCCTGCGTGGCTCCTCATGTGTAATTGCTAATGGATCCACCTTGGCCACCATCTCCATGGTGGGTTAATTGCCTTGATTTCTGCTGAGCTGAATGCACTCCACTTACCTGAAGATGCTCCGTATTTAGTTTACAGTATCCTTTCCCTATTACCTATTATTGTATCGAGTGTCCTTCTCCTTTGTGCACTCCATAATCTCAACATCATTGCAGGTTTAGCCCTTGAAAGCCCCTCAGGTACCTGGGAAGCTGTGCAAAGCCAGGCACAGCTAAGGAAGCGCCTGCTGTACCGCAGTGTGACGGCGTGGTACCCGATATCACATCAGATAAGGCTGCCATCAGTATCCCAGCATCTGCAGCGCTCCCAGCTACCTCTGTCCTGCTCTGCCATCTCACCGGTTTCCCATTACAAATTAATTGGTTCCAACCTCCCTGTGATCACAGCTACGCTCAGGAAAAGCAGCCCACAACACACACATTTCAACTGGTAGAGCAGCTTTCCCAGTGCTGCTCAGGACGTGCAGCCAGGCAGTTAAATGAGCTGGGAAGCCTATCACTTCGTGCAAGCATCTAAATATCTGTGATGTCACTTTGCTAAAGCATCACTTTCTGAAGTGAACTAAATCCCAGCCATGGCAGCTCTTGGAGGACAAATTCTTTGTCTCATCTTTTATGAGCTCGTTTCTCAGAGAGGGTGGATGCTTTATTCCCCTCCCCCCTCATCTGATGTGAAGTTGGACCTGCCACTCCGGTGTTTGATCCCTCCCACCATGCCATTCATGAGGCTTGATGGGGATGAACTGTCCCAGATGGTCTTTGGGAGGTCAGGGACTTGCACCCCAGCAAGGTTGAGCATCAATTAGGACACCCAGTTGGTTGAAAGATTTACCTGAATCAATAAATCAATTCACAGGTTTCAAGTGCACAATTAAAGGCAAACTGTCTCTTCAAACCCTAAGTGAAATAAGCCAGGCTGGTTCCTTGGAGGATCACCTGGGCTCAAGGAACTTAGGAGCTGGTTAGCACTAGATTTCCTGTCAATAGCCAAAACTATTGACATCTTTTTCAACTTGGAAAGGCAAAATAATTTTACATGTGCTAAACCTTTAAATTAAACTGAAGAAATTCAATTATCTACCTCTGGTGTTTCTGGAGCTAGAGCAGTACCACTGTCTGTAGCCCATAACCAAACCCCCAAGAAAGAATTTGGGGGTTGCTGTCAAAGCCATGGACCCTGCTGTGGGTATTCCTTTGCCACTTCTGCCCAGGAGGACACAAAGCACCACAACGTGCTCCAGGCTGTCTTCAAACAAAAAAAGCAATCTTCTGACCCGTTCTCACGTCCTTTTGGGTGGGTCCATCTCTCCCTTACACCACCACAGCACGAGTGCCCTGGGTGGGAGAAGGACACAAAGGTTCTGCTTCTCCCTCCAGCCCCTGCAAAACTCAGACCTCGTTTTTCATGCTGTAAAGAGACGTGCTTGCTGTCGGATCCTCAGTCTGCAGAACAGTTTCTACAGCTTCCTGCAAAGCTGAGGTCATGCTCATATTCCTGGAAGCTACTGCATATATTTCTAGGCATGTAGGGTTGGGATGAAATGTAGGAGACCTCTTTACCTTCTCCTCTTTCCCAAGCTCTTTAGCTGGTGCTAACCACCACACCCCTGCCTCCTCCTACTCATGCCCCTGGGATTTCTCCTCATTCCTCCCTAGCTGTCCTCTCAACCCTCTCCTTTTAAACATATGTTCATCTCCTGGGTCTAATTTTGACTGTCAAGACTGTGTGGCTGGGCACCCCTCACTTCTCCATCTTGGTGCCCACTTGTCCAGCTTGCTGCAGGTACCTAGCCCCAAGTCTTCATCTCTGCTCTGCCCTGGTGAGACCTCACCAGAATGCTGTGTCCAGCTCTGGAGCCCTCAGCACAAGGACAGGGACCTGTTGGAGTGTGTCCAGAGGAGCCACAAACATGATCCAAGGGCTGGAGCACCTCTGCTGTGAAGCCAGGCTGGGAGAGCTGGGCTGGTTCAGCCTGGAGAAGAGGAGGCTCCAGGGGAACCTTATAGCCCCTTCCAGACCCTGAACAGTGCGATGGGAGGAGGGGGGATGGGTTAAACTCAAAAAGGGGAGATTAAGGTTGGGTGTAAGGGAGAAGTTCTCCACTCTGAGGGTGGTGAGACACTGGCACAAGTTGCCCAGAGAGGTGGTGGAGGCCCCATCCCTGGAGACATCCAAGGTCAGGGTGGATGGGGCTCTGAGCACCCTGCTCTAGTGAAGGTGTCCCTGCTCACTGCAGGGTGGGGCTGGATGTTCTTTAAAGGTCCCTTCCCACCCAACACATTCTAAGATTCTGTGATTATCACCAGATCAAACAGCTGAAAGTGGAGCCCTTTCTGCCCACCCATCCTCCTCCCTCCCAGCACCCATTCTCTGTTCACCTGCTGGGAGCTCCTCCAGCCCCGGCTCCCCATGGTATGTGTCAGCCCAGCGCCCTGTGCCCAGCAGCTGTGCTGACCCTCCACACACAGGCTGCTGAGCTGCACAGTCAGGCGTTTGTCACTTAACATCTTGATTACTGTCACTTCTGTGATCTTGAGAGTCGCTCCTGGCCACGTCCCGCTCCGTCTGGTCTGGGTTCTGGCTCCTGCTTCACGCCCTGCACGTGCAGAGATAATCACATCAGCGAGCACAGGGGCGACCCTATGGACTCAGAGCAAAGGTTTCCCTGGCCAGGGACCAGCCAGGAGTGGGTGATTTAAGGGAGAACTTGAGGAATCGGGGTGATCCTTCCTCTGGTCATCTCAAGCCAGCTGGCCCAGGTTTCCTGTGCTGAAGGCTGGTCCAGAGAACCGTGTTTGGAAGCTGCAGGCAGAGCTGCTCTCCGTGGGTTTCTGAAGGCATCTGATGGCAATGAGCTCCTCAATGCCATGGCAGTGAGCTCCTTGAGGTGATAATGCACCACAGGAGAAGGTGCTGCCTTTTGTTTGGCTTAAATGAGTTGTGGGATAATTTAGTTTTGTTCGTGCGTAATGAGAAGTCATGAATAATCACTGGGTAATCACTGCCTCTCTGCTAGTCGGGGCTTTACAAAACTCCAATCACATCTCTCTCTTTAGTCATCTCTGCTCAAGGCCAGAGCTCTTATTATTTAGTCTCCTTGCAAGAAAATGTCTATTCTTCCAGATGCCCCCACCCCACCCCGTTTCCTCCTTGTTCCTCCCGCAGGGCTGCACCCTCAGCATGCACAGCGCTGCTCCCTTTCCATCCCAGGCCTGGCCCTGCCAGCCACCTTGGAGATGCTGTAGGCCCTGCTGGGCTCTGGTCTTGGGTAAAACCCTCAGTTCTCTTGTTGGGAGAGTCAGCAGAGCCCAAGATGTTCAACCCCTGGCTCATGTCTGGCTGCTGGGAGGGACCTGTGCCCAGAGCTGGATCCCAGAAGCTGTATCTCAGGGGGAACAGGAGGACAGAGCAAGCCATGGTGCACCCCCAGGCACCTTCAGCAATGACATATCCAACAGCATTGCCTTCAGAGCCTCTTCTGATGGGAGAATTTCCCCCCTCTTCCCTCAGACACTGACAGCTCCAGGCAAGGAGGCATGGGAGGGCATCTCTGCGGTCACCTTTGGGTCTCCAAACACAGCAGAGGGAGGGTGATTCATGGCCCAGCACTGCTGGTGTCAGGAAGGGGGAGGACCAGCAGAGTGGGCTGTGGGCCCCAGTCTCATCTCCATGCACAGAGGCAGTGGGGAAGCCTGGACCCAGCTGTCTGCTGGTCTGGCTGAGTGGGGAGTGGTGCCCCTGGCCTTGACCATTCAGGCTGCAGGACAATGGCTTGGCAGCAGCCCTGGAGTGGGTAACAAAAGAGCATTTGCTCCACTGAAAGGGACCACTGTGTCTCCCCTTGGGGGAATTTTCTTTCTCTCTCCTGTGGGGCAGAAGTTTGCCCTGGTGACATCCCCCAGTGCAGGGATGGCATGGCAGGGATGCTGCTGGAGCCTGTGGATCACCCAGCCTGCACAGGGGATCGAGTTGGTGAGTGGGGACTGCTGCAGGAATTGCACCTTTCACACCAAGGAACTCTGCTGGGAAGATTCAGTGGCTCCAGTTGCATTGCTTGGGCTGTGGGGTTTTGCAAAGCAAGCCCAGGGGTGTCGGAGGGGAGCAGGACCGGGGTGTGGGGGGATGCTGAGGGGAAGGTGGGCTTGTGTGTGTGCATGGGGGAGAGGGGGTTCTGCAATGTGGAGCCCTGTGTGGGTCTGGGGGGAGTGCTGGTGTTGCCTGGGAGGGGGAAGAGTTCATGTGCCCCGTGTGTGTTTGGGGAGGGGTTACTGGGCCAGAACAGGGGAGTGGTGGGAGAAGGTAAGGACTGGGTGTGGGGAGGCACATGGGCACGAGTGGTGGGGTGGGGTGGGGTGGGGGTTGGCAGTGCCGTGGGCAAGGTACCTTCAGAGCTGAAGGAACGTGAGAGTGGGCAGGGGGCAAAGGTGAGGGTGATGTCCAGGATGTGGTCTGGTAGGGTCAAATCCAGACAGAAGCATGCAAGCCCTCCTGCAAGAGGCAGGGGGAGGGGGCAGGCAGCTGCTGAAAAGGGGCACTTCAGTGTTAGTGCTTGGGGGTGCACAGTAGTAGGGTCTGGCTGTAAAAGGGGCTGGGGTGAAGGGGTCCAGCTGAGGGCTGGGATGCTTGAATAGCCCCTGTGTGACTGTGCTCCTGTAGCCAGAGGATTGCCCCAGCAGAAGGGCTCAGTGCTGGTGATGTGGGGGTGTGGGGGGGGGGGGGGTGTGGGGGGTGTGTGTGTGTGGCAACAGTCAGGCTGCCCTGACTGCAGTTTGGAGGCGCCTGGGATGCCCAGGAAGACGGGCTGAGCTGGGATTATTTATCTGCCTGTCCATCCCAGCAGTGGCTGGAGGCTATCAATGCAGAATCAATAGTGTGCTGCAAAGCCCCCAGCCAACTGTGGGGGATCTCCGGTGCTTCTCCTCATGCAGGATAACAGCCTTGTCCAGGGATGGGCTTTGGCTTGGATTTTTCTCCTTTCCTCTGTGTTTTTTTTCTTGTTGTTGTTTAATTTCATTGATTTCCTTTGTCAGCTTGACTGGTGGCTGTTAATGGGATGATCAGTGTTGGGCTGTGTTGAGTAAGGGAAGGAAAACGATAGGGCTTGTTTGAGCATTGTGTCCTCAGCATGTTCTCCTGGTGGAAATCAAACATGTAAAGGTCAGGCAGCCTCTGGATCCATCTGCCTTGCATGGAGCCTCTTCCCACTGCCAGGCAGGCTCTGGTCACTCCCTGGGCTGTCCTTGCACTGGCCCAAGCATGACACTGTCCCCACGAGGAAACATTGTCTTCAGCAGAGCTGGGAATGGCCCCTTCCCTTCACCAAGTGTTAAATCAGAAGCAGGGCTGGAGACAGCACAGGGACTGAAGCCAGAACTGATTTCTGTGCAACATGAGCTGGGGAGCTGCTTTGGCAGGGGGTTGGACTTGATGGTCTCTCGAGGTCCCTTCCAACCCCTGGGATTCTGTGATTCTGTGATTCTGTGATTCTGTGATTCTGGGATTCTGGGATTCTGGGATTCTGGGATTCTGGGATTCTGGGATGTTCTTGCGGCTTTAGCTGGTACCAGGGGACTGGATGTCACCCCACCAGCCATGTCCTGGGAGCAGAAACAACCTCCATGGCTGGGCAGGAGGCATGGGGGATGCTCTGCCCCCCAGCCTCTTCCCTGCCCCACACATGGAGCCTGCCCCACGCAGTGATAAAGCAGGTCCACATCATGTTGTGGACTAGGTGCAAACGCACCCTGCTTGTCCCATCTCCCAGGCCAGGCCAGTATTTTAACCTCCCCTCTCCCCAGCACAGTGAGCCACAAACCTATGATCAAATACTCCCTCCTTCCTCCTCTGGGCAAGTCTAAAGTGCACCCTCAGTCAACAGGAGCCTGAAATCTCCTTTTCATCAACCGGCAGGCCAGCGCAGGAGAGACCTCAGATGTTAGTCAAGAGCAAACACCAAAGGGCAAAGTCAGAGCTGGGTGGGTTTGTTTGCCAAGCCTGGAGACTGAAGTTCTCCTGGGGAGATTTTGGGCGCGGGGATGCTGCAGCGAGGTGCTGCCCAGCGAGGGGGGTCCCAATGCTGGGTAAATAAAGTCAAGGGAAGGAAGCATGACCTGCAGCCCAGGGGAGGGAAGAGGTCGCTGGAGAAGAGGGGGAAACCTGCCTTTTTATTTTTTTTTTTGGCAAGTGGCAGTGCCAAGCTCTAGCCACTCGGGTCCCAGGAGGTCCTGAGGATCTGGGATGCTGCCCCTTTAAAACGCGGGGGGAAAAAGATGCAAATGAGGAGCCGGGCCGAAAATTAGTAGAGCAGAAAACTCCAAATGATGCAGAGCTAATTCCTTAAGTGTCAGACTGGCTGCCAGACCCTCCGCTTCTCAGCCCCCTGGCCCCCCACAGCACCCCCAGGCCGGCGCAGGGACCTCCCGGGGCTGCTTGCTGCCCCCCAACTCTGGAGCCAAGAGTTCCCCATCCTGGACTCCAGCATCCCCCTTGGTCTCTACATGCCACCCGTGGGGGTTCTTTCCCCAGCTGCAGCCCCTAGCAGCCCCCCAGCATGGCCCCTCCCCAGGCAAAGGGCAGGGGAAGTGGTTTGTTTTTTTTTTAATATACTTTTATTGGTCTGTACATTTCTTTTCTCTCCCCACCGGCTCGGATCGATGTCTGCAGTTTACTGAAGTCCCAGGCACACAGATTAAATCCTCTCCCTCTATTACACTAGATGGGCTTTTATTCTCCCTCTGATCACTCGGAAATAAACACCGTGCGAGGGAGAGGGGCGGGAGGAGGGGGTGGTGGAGGCAGGAGGATGGGGAGGGGGGTTTAACCGATTTCAGAGCTGTTTATTCCCTACCAGCCTCGGAGCTCACAGTCATTAAACAAGTCACTTAGTCGGCAAACTGCTGCATCCCCTGTCCTGTCCCCCCACCCCCGCCCCACTCCCCTTTCCCCTGCCCTCCTGCTCCCTCCCTCTCCTCTCCTCTCCCCCTCCTCTCCCTCCCCCATTATTTTTAGAAGAACAATAATAATTAGGCAGAGCAGCCTCTAACACAATTGTTTCAGCCTGAACAGGCAATTAGGACAGGCAGAGTGAGGCTAATGAACGGTGCATTGGTTCCCACATCCCCCCCCTCTCACATCCTCCCCCCCGCCCCATCCCGAGTCCTGCCCCCTCCGTCCGCCCCCCGCAGACGTGTGGATCGGCTCCCGAGCTGCCTCTCCTAACGCGGGCAGGGGCTGGCAGGCAGCGCAGCCCCCCAGGGCCACAGGCAGGGACTGGCAGGCAGCGCAGCCCCCCAGGGCCACGGGCAGCCCAGCCGTGATCAGCCGGGGAAAGGGACGGGGAGGGGGGGACACACGGACACACACACACCCCGGGGGGGAGGGGACAAGGGGACACGGAAGGAGCCGAGCGCGTGAAGCGGAGGGTGATGAATGGGAGCTGCGGGCAGGGGGTGGGGGGGTGGGGGTGGGGGTAGGGACTGGGAGGGGGGTGGGCTGCAGCCGAGCTGCCAAGCCGCGACTTTGGCGATGGGAGGGGGGGGGGGGCACTTGTCTGCAGAGTGAGAGTGACAGGTCTGCGCGGCCCCGGGCCCCGCCGGTGTGCCGGGGAGCAGAGGCGGGAGCCGGGCATCTCCCCGGTGCTTGGGGGGGGCGGGGGGCGGGCTGGGGGGGAGGGGGGCGGGCTGGGGCCTCCCGGGTCCCGCTATGGTTGGGCGGGGGGGAGAAGCAGCAAGGACCCTGCCGTTACCCCATCGCAGGCTGGTGTCAGGCTGGGGGAAGGTATCCCGCATCACACGCAGCAGCCGAGAGCCCCCCTGATGCTGGCGCGGACCGGGGCACCGGCGGCCCTGCGCACCCATGCCCCGGCCATGACTGCTCCCGGAGCCGCCGTGCGGTACCCGGGGCCAAGCAGCTGCGCTGAAATATTCATGCCAACCCGGCTTTGAAGGCGGCATGATTTCTTGGAAACTTGCTGCGCGTCTTAAATGGAGCTGTCTGCTCTGGCACGGCTGCCTGGGCATGACGGGAGCGAGCGGGGTCCTGCGGGGCGGAGGAGATGCTGGAGAGCAGGGGAAGTGTCCGCAGTCGGGACGAGAAGCTCGCACCCTTGAGGAGGTTATGGACTGTGGCCCATGAGGATGCTATCCCAGAGGGACAGGGGACGGTCCCTCAGGGTGGCCGTGCTGCCCTGGGGACAGTGCGGTGACACAATCCCGCTGCAGGTAATGCCCTGGGAGCGGCTGTCCCCAGATTAGGAGGGGGTGCAGAGCTGATGAGGTGTTGGTGCTGGTGCTGCGGTAAGGGGCAGGCTATGCCAGGGACGGGTGACAGGGAGGTGATGGAGAGGGTGGTAACGTGGAGGTGTGTGCAGCGGGCTTCCCTGGCAGGCAGAGCCAGAGGCGTGGGTGCTGCAGCTGCAGGGCAGTGGGGTGGGCTGCCAGGGCAGCCTTACGTGGCTGAGGAGCTGCGTGGTGCAGCTGGGTCCAAGGCTCGTGCTTGGCCCATCCACTTGCACAGAGGATGGGCCAAGACATCCGGAGCACGAGACTGGAGCGTTTGGCCCTGGTGTCCCCCCCAGACTCCACAGCCTAATCCAGGCATGGGGCTGTGGGTGTGGCCATGCAGAAGGGGACACTGGCGACTCCAGGTGTTCTCCTGGGTCCCAGGCACCGCTGTGGCCCCAAACTGACCGCCCCCAACCCAAACATCACTGTTCTTGCTGGAGCAAGGGGGCCTTTTAATCCCCAGGCAGTTCATCCCACAGCAGCAGCATGACCAGCCGTGGCATCCCAAGCAGGGAAGTGGGAAAGCCACCTTCCCATCCGTGCAGGAAAGGCTGGGAGCTGCCTGCCTGCGTACAGCCTCCTGCTCTGCAGCCCAGCGTAAGGTACCACCACCCCCAGTGTAATCTGCTGTCCCTCAGGCCGCTCGCTCGGTATTACTGCTTTCCAAACGTCTCTCTCCCAGTCTCCATGGTGTTCAATTCTATTTCCCCAGCTGGATTACTTTGCATTTGTTCAGAATGAATTTCATTTGGCTATTTCCTTCCTCTGCCTGACCCTTCTTTCCCAGTGCATTATCTTTTAGCTCTTTGTCCTCACCAGGATTTGCAGCACCTTCCCATTTCATATCCTCTGCAAATTTAATTAACATGCTCTTTACCCTCCCTCTTTCAGATCAAATGAAGATGTTAAAGGAGAGCAGACCTGGCACAGATCTAACCACTAACCACTAACAACAATACAAGTACCTTGCACTTAAATTATGCACTTTCCATCAGAAGATTTCAAGGGCCTTTGCCAAACTGGGTAAGTGTATTTTTAAAGCTGGGAACTCCTCTACGCTGGGGGATTTAATATTTGAGGTCTGCCTGAGGGCATATGTCTTGTTGACTGTTGTGTTGCCATAGACCTCGATGGTCCTGGGATAGATGTCCCTGCGGTGTCACGCCTGTCACGCAGGTCTGGCCTGATGGACACCGAGGGATGGGGCACCCCCTCCCCCTGCCCCCAGCTGAAACCCCCTGGATTCAGAAGCAGCAAAACAGTGACCTGCCTGCTGGCTCAGAAGTGCCTTCTGGTTCCATTCCAGCAAATGAATCAGTGCCATGCTGCAGTTTTGCTGGATTGGGAAACACTCACAAGATGCTGGAGTCTTTGTCTGAAGTTGTGCAATGGGGAAACCGAGGCACAGGGTGATGACTGGTGTGTGTCCATCCCACTGCCTTTGGGCAGCTGGAAGAGGAGCACCCAGCTGTCCTGCAGCTGGGGGGAGGGCAGCCCCGAGGAGGGTCTCAGCCCTCACCTTGAGCAGGGCTGGCTCTCAGGATGCGTGACTCCCACCTTGTTTCCCCCCAGCAGAGACTGGAGGCTTCCCACCCTCCTCCTGCACCAAGCTGGTTCTTCCTATGTGGATAGAAGGGGCTGACCCCACCAAAGAGCCTCTCTAAGACCCTGCTTAGGCTTCATCTCACAAGGGATGCCTAACTGCACAGCAACACAAGCCGAGTGTAAAAGGGGTTTGTAGGACACAGTCACCAAGGTCTTCACAAGGCAATGGCCCTTTATTCTTCTTCTTCTTCCTGTTTTCCAACATTCAACAACCAAATGTTCTCATCTTGTTAGTGTTACCTTGATGATGAATAATGTGTACTGCTCCTGCACTGTGTGATGCTGTCTTCTAAAATCTCTCCTGCCTTACACCCAGGACACAAGCCTACCACGGAATTCTCTGCTGTCACCTCCCCCAGCTAAAACAAGCAGAAGAGCTGCCACTGTGAGCAACCCCGTGTCAGGAGCATCCTGGTGCCTGTGTGCCCTGAAAAGGGGTTTTGCTCTACTCACTGCTCAAACCCTCCCACCTCTGCATTGCATGAGGAGACGCCTCTTTTCAATGGTCTGTGGGGACAGGACAAGGGGGGATGGCCTCAAGTTGGAGCACAGGGAGTTCCCCACCAACATGGGGAAGAACTTCTTCCCCAGTGAGGGTGAGGGAGCCCTGGGACAGGCTGCCCAGGGGGTGTGGAGTCTCCTTCTCTGGAGAGATTCAAGACCTGTCTGGACGCCGCCCTGTGTGCCCTGTCCTAGGGACCCTGCTTTGGCAGGGGGTTGGACCTGATGAGCTCTGGAGGTCCCTTCCAACCCCTGGGATTCTGGAATTCTGGGATTCTGTGGTACAAATTGTCCTCAGACCGAAGGAACTGACCGTGCAGCTTGGTGAAAGCAAAACCCTGTGGATGGACACATCTTGGGTGCCATGTGGGACACGGTAGCATCTTCCTAAGACTGAACACCTTTGCCCAGGGCTGGGAAAAAACCAATCTCCAGATTGCTTTTTGAAAGACACTTGTGGGGCTTTCCTTTGCTTTGGCTGGGAGTTGTGCTTCCCTGGTAATGCCCACCATCTCCCAAGGTCTCATCCTGCCCTGGGAATAATTTCTCCAGCCCCTTGCAGGAGAAATTCTGTTGGTCAGTGGCTATGCAGAGCCTGAGCCAGGCATTAGCCCTTCTAGTATTTTTCTCTCCTGATAAGTCAGCTCATACCCTTGATTTTCACAGCAATATTTCAGGGCGGCTAAGCAGGAATTCAGCTGCTGTTTGTAATGTAAGGAAAATAAACCCCAATGCCATTTAAGGAGAATATTGATATGGCACCGACCGGGGGTGAAGGGACCGTGAAATCCCAGCTGGAAATTGGTGCCATCTTTCTAGCACTGGAACAGTGAGCTCCCAAACTGCTGCCTCCTCAGAGAAGTGGGTTTAAGAAACCAAATTTCTCTTACGATCCAGGAAGGAAAGGAGCTGACACTGTCTGCTGGGAGCTGGATTTTGCAACCTTGGTTGCCCCATGGGGTGGCTTTCTGGGCCAGATCTGCCCCAGGGACCACCTGGGGCACTGGGTTCTATGCCCTAACACTGCCAACTAACAAGTGTTAGGAATGGCAGGCCGCTCCGGCCTCCTAAAATCCCTAGGTAAGTAGCATTAGGAGGTTTCCTCCGAAGAAAGCCCTGAGCCCCAGGGTGAGAGGGGCTGCTTGTAGGTGCCATGGGGCGGTTTCAGGCCATGTATGTCTTTTGGTGCTGGCTGCTTTGGTTTGGGAGCTATTGCTGGATGTTTAGCATGTTAGGAATGGAAGGCCCATTCGGCCCATATAAATCCCTGTGTATGTAGCATTAGGAGGTTTCCTCTGAAGAACAAAGCCCTGAGCCCCAGGCTCAGAGGGGCTGCTTGTAGGTTCCATGGGTAGTACCACTGACTAGCAGCTAGCATCCCCGTTTTTCATTTCTAAATGAGTTTCCTGGCTCTACCACAATGAAGAGTTGGGATCCCTCGCTATGTTCTCACTTAAAAGCCAAACTTTCAGCCCCCGTTGGCAGCGGCACCTGGACTTTCACTCGGGAGCCATGGCAATGAATCAAAGAGTTCCTGAGGGGAACAAGTCCCCCCAGTTTCCCCCCCCAACATGCTCCTTGCACCCGTTTCCAGCCCAATCCATTTTCTCCGCCTTGGCAATATTCATCCCGCTACGCGCGGAGCCGGGAGCAGCCTGGCCAGGGCCACTCTGGGATGCACGCTGTGCTGGAGATGGAAGATAGCGGGTATGCCTGCACATCAAAGTCAGGATTATTAATTTTTTCTCCTTCTTTCCCCCCTCTCCCCCTTTTCTTGCTGTTCTCTGCACAATTTCTTCCCAGAGAGCCGTGCCAATCTCCCGCGTGCGGCCGGCTCTGGGCTTCAGCAGCCCTGCTTGCCCACCCTGCCAGCCAGCTGAGCAAGTTACTGCTGCTGGATTTGATTAATTCCATCCAGGTAAGTCACCTCGGCTGTGAATTGTCCCCTCCTCCATGCCAAATCTGCCTGGCCAGGGTATCACACCTCAGGAGCAGCAGCGTCCAGCTCCTCCCAAAGCCCAAGGCTGGGAAAAGCGCATTGCTCAGCTGGATGCAGGAAAGGCTAGGGTATGGAGGTGTCTGAGGGGGTGGGGGGGAAACTGGAAGTGAGGGGGCTTGGAGGAGTGAGATGGGGAGCATGAAAAGGTCTGTCAGCTGCACGATGGGAGCAGCTGCCTGTGGGGTGGAAAGCGGGCAACCCTGGCTCTGTAGGAATCCCTCAGATTCTCAGTGCCGTGCATTTCATTTTGTCCTGTTCAATTATTAATCCAGCAGTAAAACTACCACCCCCCTTTGCCATGCCTCAAAGCCCCAGCCAGGAGTCTCACACGGCTTTTATCTCTCACTGCATCGCAAGGGAGCCTGTGTGGGAAGGGAACAGAGGTGATGGGATAGTCCCAGGGGAGAGAAAGGGAAGCTGGATGCGCTTGTGTCCCTGAGATGGTGGCTCCTGGCACCCTGCACCCCAGGAAAACACAACAGCTCAGTGATGGGTTGCTCCTGGGATGTCCCAGCAGTGAGGATGCAGTCATGTCTTGGCGCTGGAGGCTCCTGGATGCTCAGCACAGTCACCACCACACAGCAGCTGAGCTTTGGGTGCGGCTGGTAACCAGAAAGCATCTCAGGACAGGGGGTTGAGCTGCAAAGTGCCTGGTGGTAGCATCAGCCTAGGAGACCTGGGACACCTCTTGCTCCCCTAAAAGGGTCCAGCAACTTCACCAGCTCTAAAGGAAGCAATGCTTTCTCTGTGGCATGCACCTTGAGTCAGCCTGGGTTCTTTACCTGGCTCCTGCAGCAGCTGTGCTGGGGCCAGCGAGGAGATGTACATCATGGCTTGAGCAGTGACGAGCTGAGGCAGGGGAAGGGCAAAGTGAGACTCTTGTAAGCCATGAAATGACAGCAAAACCCCACACCAAGGGCTGGGAGGGACCCTCTGCTCCATAGAGGGTGCTGGGTCCACCCAGCTCAGGACTTGCCTCTGTTATCCCAGACATAGGAGGAGCCAAACCCCCTGGGAAATGGAAAGGCAGTGCTGTGCTGTGTCCCATGTCCCTGGGAATGACAAGTCCTCCTTCCCCCACAGCTGCAGAGCTCCATGACACCATGGCCTTTATCCTGGCTAGCAAGCCTGGGTACTGCCAGGCTCTCTGCCATCCCCATCCTGCCCCTGACCTGGTGGCCCACTCCTGTGCTTTGTGAGGAGCTCTCTGTCCTGAGGCTCCTCTTTCTGGCAGAGGTGACATCTTATTTTCTGAGTTATATGGGGAAAAAAGAAATGCCCTAAAATTCACCCAAGCTGTTCTCAGATCCTCCTTCTGTCACCATTGCATCCTGCTTCATTTACCACAAAGATGCACTCATGATATCCCCCACTTCTGAGCACTGCTGCTCCAGCCCCAGTGCAGAGATGTCAGCAGCCCCACAAGAAGAGTGAGAAGACAGAGCTGGCCCTCAGGACGTGGTAGAGCCCTCCTTGGACCTGGCAGAAAGTCCTTTTTCCAGGACCTATCCTGCAAGTCTGTTGGAGGAAAGCAGAGCAAAATAACATCCGGGGTGGTGCAGAGCGTGCTGGGTGGAGGGGGACAGCTCTGCCTCCCACAGAGAAGAATAAGAGATATTCTGGATCTTCCCTGCGTGGTGCCGCTTCTCTGCAGAGGAGGGCTTAGAGGGGGTGTTGGGAAAGCGTGCCTGAAGCTGGAGTGGAAAAGACATCCTTGTGTTAAAAGAAGATGGGAATTTTTCCATTTGTGGAGGGGGAATTAACCCCAGAATCTGGGTTACAGCAGTGTTTAGGATGAGCTGCCACAAAGAAAGGAAAACACTGTAAAAGGTGATGCCCAGCAGCAGCTCAGCTAGGCATTAGTATACAAATGTTATTAGGGAGAATACTGCTTTCACACAGAATAGCCCAGGAATGCTAAGGAGGGGCTGTGTCAAGTCTTCCCAGTAAGGTTCTGCAGCCTGTGAGGGTTGGTTGGGGTTTTTTTTTGGTAGTTTGAGAAAACCACAGCACAAAGTCTCGCTGGGTTTAAACCTATGTGATGGATTTGTCTGAAAAGACTATGTGTGTGGAGAAACCACTAAAGCCAGGGTCACTGACCAGGAGCCCTCGGAGGACACGGGCTGCCCTGACACCCTGCTGAACAGATGCCTTTTGAGGCAGCGTTGTGGTGGAGCCTGGTGCGTGTGGAGGAGGTACCGGGCACCGGGGTACCACCCAACCAGCCTTCCCTGCTCATCCCGCAGCATCAGAGCCCTCCGTGGGACCTCAGCTTCCCACCTTAAATGCTGGGGGTCAGTGGGTTCCCCTGACCTTCCTCCCCACGGGTCTGCGCTCCACCCTGTTTGTTGCCCAGCCTGGCAGGGAGCAGGTGCCAGGTCTTGGCAGGCGTTTGCTGAGCCAGAGTCTCTGTCGGTGTTGCCTTTTCTTTCCCTTTCCCGTTCTCCAGGTGGTCGGGTGTCCTGCTCCCTGCCTCTCCCTGCCCGCCAGCATCTCAGCAACACCGAGCTCTACACCACCTTCCACTCGCTTACCCCGACTCACTGACTGTCACTTACACCACCGCTCATGTCACCTCCGATTCCGGCCCGTAACACGCCGTGTGTCACCTCAGCAGAGGATTAACCACGGAGAGCTTTAGAGCCAGCCAAGCAGAAAGCAAAGCATATGTCATCTCTCCTTATGTTTACAGGAGAGAACATCACCTGGCATCACCAGAGACAAGGGCACGAGCTGAGTGATCTCCTCCCTGGGAACCAGCGCCCAGCGGTGCCGCAGCTCCAGCAGTCCAAGGACGTGGCCCCAGCACGCTCACCCGGGACCTCACCCTGTTCTTGTGTTAGGGCAGAACTACATCTCTTTCCGTGGTCTTGAGACTCAGAAGGGGAAAGTTTGTTTCTCCAGGGCACTGCTAGCATCACACCACGTGAAAGCAGAGCCCAGCCTGGTCTGCCTGATCCTAAGGAGACTGAATTGCAGAGCAGTTGGCTGCAAACTTTCCAGGAAGCCCTCATCTCCTCTGCTGTGTCACCCGCGTCTGGCACTCCTTTTCATCACAGCCTCTCCCTTTAATGCCCTTATCTTTTAGAACTGTTTCTTTCCCAGCCTTTCTGCTCTTGTATTTCACACCTTTGGACAGCTCCAGTTGAGATCCTTCAGCACTGTGCCTCTGTGAGCCCTGGGAGAGATGCAGTCCCATCCATTTGTCCCAGAAAGCCACTGTGGATGGCCAGGGGAATGCATCTCTCCTGATCTTTTTTTTTTAAGATCTTCAGATTCCCGTTGCATATTGTAGCCTGGCTGGCTTTTGTCTCAGTCACAGGCATACACAGTACCTGAGGGCTCATCTCTCCATCCAGCTTTCAAAGCATTGTACCTGTCTCATCACCAGCTCATGTCTGCAGGAGCGAGTGCGTCAACGTAATGTGTTACTACCTGCTACAGTGCCTGTGAGTTACCTGCTCCTCTTCAGTGCCTGCAGCACCCCCTCCATGCAGTGACAGGCTCTGGGAAAGGGAACAGTGGGGAAAACTACTCCCAGAGACCAGTTGCCTGAGGGCTGTTTTAATATCCCTGTGGAACGAGCTGTTCTGCTTTCATTTCTGTCATGGCAAGGGTGTCTGTGCTCGGTGACGAGGGGTGTGTTTGGATCCTTGGAGGAGCAGCACCCTCCCCACTGCAAGCAATGCTGCTGGACAAGTGCCAGGGGTCACAGGCAGCTGCCAGTGCTGGGGAGAAAGTGCCTGGTTTCTTGGCTGTTTCCAGGTGACCTCACCCTTGCATGGTGGGCTTTCCACATTACCTGTGCTTCTACAAGACCTCAAGGTGGGTATCCAGGCTGGTATCAGGGACAGTCCGAGGGATGCTGAGCCACACGAGGATTTGGAGATGTTCCATCTGCACCTTCGGAGCACTGAATCCAGAGGGGAACCTTCCTAGTGCTGCCTCCTGAACGATGGAGGCTGGACACAACTGCAAACTTGGGTACCAAAACCAGCCAGAGATGCTGCCCCCTCCCAGTTTGCACTAGGAGAGGGCAAAGGGCAAGCACACCGAAGAGCATCCCTGTCCTCTTATCCATACGCCTTGCACTCAGGGCTCACACGTAGGTGTGCCCACTCACCCTGTGACTCAGGCACTGGCCACGGCTTCAGCACCCACATGCCAACTTGCTTTGTGTGGCTGTTGGGTCTGCTGCATGGTGAAGCGGGAGTAGGAGGGTCTCTGGGTCTGTAGGAGGTGTCATGGGCTGAGCAGGGGGTGGGAGAGGGTGAGCTCATGCATGCATCCCTGTGCAAAGTGCCTGACACGCCTGTAATGAGGATGATTGAAGGCTGAGTGCAGGATGATACAGAACAATATAAGTAAGTGGTTTTAGTGTCAGCAATCTTCAAACTTGCTGTCAAAGGGAACATTTAAACGATTTTCCTGCTACTCCAACGCATTCAGGTTATATTTATACCCAGAGAAAACTGGTGCTATAAATGTCAGGTTTGGAGAAGGGCTGGCTGCATCCATCAGAGGAGGAATTGGAAAGTAAGGAGGAATGATGTATCGCTGCCGGCTGACAGACCTGTCTGGAAAGAAAATCCCTGGGGCTTGACCCACACCACAGCATACCCCAGGCTGGGGTGTCTGCCCCACACCCTCTGTGTGCACCCAGGGTGGCCAGAGCCTTTTTGGGGTGGGGAGTGCCTGAGGCATTTAGAAGCCAGCTTTTAGCAGAACACAAGAGAACGATAAAAAGTGGTGAGAATTCTGTTTTGCTGGAGTGAGAATAAAAATAAAACAGATTGTAAAAAAGCCTTGCCCTGCCCACTGCCCAGAGGGCTTCATGCTTTCTTTCAGGCTTGCTCTCAGTCTAACCACGGTTTCCAGCAACCCTGCACGGTGTCCCCTGGGTCTCTTGTCCCTGCCCCCAGCCCAGAGAGGCGTCTGCTCGCTGCTCTTCGCAGTAGCCGGGCTGTGCATCGGGTCCCTCGCCGGCTGGCTCACTGCCCTTGGCCTGGCTCTGCCCTTTGGAAAACCCTGGAAACCCTCATGGTCATGCTGCCATCCCGGCTGGAGGTGGGCTTGGTCCTTCTCCATCCAAGAGGACTGGCTTCATCACTCGGGTCTCTGCTCAAAGTGCTTGGCTGGGCTCCCAGCCCCAACAATGCCCAGGCTGTCAGGATTTCCCAAGTGGGGTTTTTTTGCCCCTTCTCCTAAATTAGTCCCTCTAAGGAGGAACTGCCCATGAAGTGATGGGCTTCCTTCCTTCCCCAGGGCATCTCCATCCAGCTCCATCCATTCCTCCCCCAAAGCAAGGAGACACACTGGGGGTTATTTCAGAAAGGGATGATAGTGGGGTTGGAGCAGCACAAAGCATGCAGCTGTTGGGGGTGGGGGTGGTGAGATGAAGGAATTGGCCCTTCCTATCCCACCAGGGACGGCCCAGCACCTGCTTTTGGGGCAGTCAGACCAAGCAGCATGTTTGCAGTGTGTGGGGTGGGGTGGGGTACACCCTCAAAAAGCTTCATGCAGTTCCTGGGATGTCTGCAGGAAGCCAGAGCTTTCAGAAACCCGCTCAGGGCCTCTCAGGTCATGAGGGATGATTCTCCAAGGAACTGGGAAGCTTGGAGGCCCCTCTGTGGGAAAGGAACCTTGGCTGCTTTCGGCCAAAGGGCCTTTTCCCAATCCTGACATCTGTGTGACGACTTTATTCGTGCTTGGGCCCAACAGTAAAGCCAACAAACTGCGACTGCACCGCGCCTGGTGCGTGGAGAAGGCCTTTTGCTGGTCCATATGCTGCAGTTAGAACAGCACCTAAGAAGCCACATGGTTCAGCTGCCACTGTTGACGTCAGGCAGCTCTGTAAGATGCCACCTCTGACGTCAGCACCCACCCATGGGCCAGGAGCACCGCTGCTGGCAGAGCCCGGATCCGGATCCAACTCGAGCCGAGGGTTCAGCTGTTCAAAGCATTTGGTGGAATTTGCTTTTCCCCAGCAAACCTCCTGCCACCCCACGTCTTGCCTGCCCTTCTACAGCCCGCGTGCGGCCGGGCTGAGCCTGGGAGAAATAGCATGTTGTGTGCTGCTGCCGACCTGACAGAAACATGATCGTGTGTTCCAACACAATCCAGGTCAGATCGGCACCGGCAGGTGAGCCCTGGGTAAAGGGAAGGGCTTGCTGAAAGTCAGTTAATTGCTGGGTGAAAAAGAAAAGGTAAACAAGAGGGGGGAAAATTGCCATTCCCAAGAACCTTTCCTACATCAGCGGGAAATCAGTCCTAGTTCAGTTAGCGGGTCATGTTGACAAGTCTCAGAGCAGGAAAAGGTCAGCGCTGCAGGGTGTGTAGGAGGGCGGGAGGGGATTCCAGAGGCAGATGCAAAGGGAGCTCATCTCTGCCCTGAAATCTCCTCCAGCTTCGCCTCTCCCTCCCCGCCCCCCTGCCAGCCATCTCTCCATCGAGCGTGTGCTGACACTTGTGCCTCCTGCCTCCGAGCCATCTGCCCTTACAAAATGCTCTGGGAACGCAGCCCGTGCACACCGCTGCCAAAGCCTGAGCTTTGAGCAAGGCAAAACGTGGGGCTGGGTCAAACTGCACCGCTGCAAGACCCTCACCAGCGGTGGGCCACCAGCCTCGTTCAGCCAGGCTCACTGCCAGGAGGCATCGCCTCTGCTCTCCCTGGATGCATCCCGGGTACCTTGGCTGGGGTGTGCTGCCTGCATCCAGTCCATTCAGCAGGTAAATCCTGAATAATCAGCAAGAAAATAAAAATAAAGCAAGAAAATAAAAAAAAACCCACAACCAAAGCAGCAAAAGGGTAACTTGTTCAGTCTTCCTGGGGAATAGAACTCTCATTATTGGTCTAGGGGCCAAAGCAGAAAGAGATCTAGAACCAGATTCAGAATAGATGCCGAGGTCTAGAGGGCAATCGACCCCAGGGCTGGGGAGATTTCCATTCCCTGGCACCTTAACTCTTTTTCTTTCTTTTTTTTTTTTTTCCACAGAAAAAGAAAGAAAAATTTGCTTTGATTCAAACCAAGTTTGGTTGAGGGAAGTGGCAGCACCAGGATGACCTACCGAGCCTGTGATGGCATCCTGTGCACAAAGGCAGCAAGGGCAGCAACACTTGCCTTTGGGTCAGCTCTAGATGGCCTGATCATCACTCTGGGGTTAAAAATGTCATTCAAAACCCCATCATTTTAGCATTTTAGCAACTGTTCCCCACGGTTGTGTTGACACTACCCCTAGCAGCGGAGGCAAGGATGGGGGAAGGGACAGGAGCTGGGGGACTGTTGATGCAGCTCCTGGTAGGTGCTGGGTCCCGTCCCTGCAGCAGCACTGAGCCACGGTGCTTTCCTGGCAGACACAGTTTGGGGACAGCGCCCATCCTCACGCTTTGCCTGCCTATTCCTCCCAGCACAACATTTGTAGGGATGTCCCCTCTGCAGAGCAGGACACAGGGTGGCACAGCACCTCTCCCCAACAGACCCCAGAGCAGATGCCAGACCATGCAAGCGCACCCAATGTTCCCCACTCATCACCCCCCATCCTCCCACAATCTGCAGGGACTTTCTGGGCCAGGATTCATCACTGTGTTGTTAGTAACCCTCTGTGGACTTATCTCCTATCCCATCTGCCCTTGAACCTGCGGGGGTTTTTAATCTGCCCGTGCTCTCCACACACTTTACACTTCCCCTTCACAGGTCGAAATGAAGGCACAGCGGGGAAGTCAGGAAAGCCAGCCGTCTCTTTTCTGATGCACCATGGAAATCAGAGATGGGGCTGAGAAAGGCGAAGGATTCATGGAGCCTGGGAGCATTTGCATGGCATCAGATAGTGGAGGCAGCAGAGGGTGGAGAAGGAAGGTTGAAATCAGACCCTGGAGCCTCTCGCCTGGATTCAGTGTCTGTCAGGGTCAGGTTTCTGCAGTAAAAAGCAGAGAAAATTAGCGTTTCCCTTTCTGGAGAAGCTCAGGAGGAAGAGCAGCTCCTAGGGAGAAGCACCACCCTGCCCCATCCCCAGCTCAGCCGTGGGTCTCCAGCCGCAGCCAGGGTGGAGGGGTGCTCCAAGTCACAGCGCTCACGTCCCTGCTGAAACCCTGTACAGCCCTGCTGCAGGGGCTGTGGTTGACTTTCAGGTGTTGCCAGCAAATTGAAACCACTTCATCAGCATAAGGACTTTCAGGGCATCACCCCAACCCTGTACCTTGGGAGGGATGGGCTCCCCAGGGGCACAGCCATGCTTTCCTCCAGAGCGAGAAGGGAAGCTCATGCCACCTCTGTGCCTGTTGCCCAACTCCCAGGTAGCTGCATGAGAAGACTGGGACCTCGTAGGGTCTTCTCCTTTCACTGCTGCAACTTTGTCTCACAGCTGGGGCGCTTCCAGCCACGACCAGGCAGTCCAGGTCTGCCAGACCTAAGCACAGGGACGCTATAGAGATTAGTGTTTCTCCTGACCTGAGCAGCTCACTGAGTCTTACTTTTGTTAAGGAGAGAATGGATTAGAAAGTCATATTTCTTGCTTGTAATCCTATTTCAAAACCCTCTCTGATTCCCGTGTCCCTGAGCAGAGGGCACTCGCCTCGAGCTTCTTTCCCAGCTGATACACCAGGGCACCTCTCCCCCAGCTTTTTGCACCCACGGGTGCATGCCTGTGATAGCACATGGTGTGCATGGGAACACTCTCCCTTCCCCTGGGGCTGGCACCCAGAGAAGTCTTCCCACTCTGTGGATCAGCCCCAGTGATGGTGGGTTTGTTGTTTCAGGCTCTGTACAAGCTCATCCTTACCCATGTCCAACCTGAATCAGTCATGCCTCTGGGGTCAGGGAGGTGTCTCCCACCCTTTCTTCGCCCACCCAGAGCCTCCTGGACTCAGTTGCTTCCCCTTTTCCATCTTCCTTACCAGTCACTCAGTCTTTTCTCCTACACCCTTTCCCTTGCAGCAGCTGAAACACCAGAGGAGTGAAACTGGAGCAGCAGGGCACTATCCCCACCCTCCAGACACATCTCCATCTCTCCCTGTCCAACACCACAACTCTCCAAGCATATGTCCCTACAAGCACAGCCAGCACCTGGGGCAGCTCAGTTCTTCACCAATAAGATGATGTGTGGAAGGGCTTGAATTTCCACTCATTTGTTCTAACCAAAGGGGAGATATTGGGCTGGAAAAATTAGGAAATGTCATGTCTTCTGAGCTGCAGAACAAACCACAGTGTTGCTGGAATTGCAAACCATTAGGTGGGATGTGCCTGCAAAGCTTTTTCTTAGGCAGGGGGTAGCAGCTCCTGGGACTGTCCCACAAAACTGTTCCTGCCCGTATTGCTGCTCCCTTGGGACGGCAGGCTGAGACCCACAGCTCCAGGGACACTGTGGCAGGGGTGAGGAGCTCAAAACCCTTCCACACCTCTTGCCATGGACTGCAGCTCCCTTGCTCCTTTGTCTTCTTTTGTCCCATCCGATTGTTAATACAGGGAGGGACCGGTCTCTTTTCCAGAGATCTGCCCCTGTGCAGGTGACTCAGTGCTGTACAGCTGCTCATGGAGGAGAGGACACTCCTAGATGTCTTGCTAATGAGACAAGGCAGGAAGATGAGGTAACGGCTTCACACAGCAGCTCACGTGTCAAAAGTCCCAGGGGTCTCCATCATCTGCCACGTCCCCCTGGACCCAGGGCGATTGCCACGGTGAGATGGGACACCACAGAGAGAAACCCTAAGGAGATGTGGGACTCTATGAATCCACTCAGATTTTTCTGGAACTCCTGCAGCAGAATGCAACTGTGGCAACACTGGCGTGGAAGTTGTAAAAACTGGGGAGTTTCCCCCCATCTCAACCCTGCAAAGTCCAGTGGACCTTTCCAGCTCGTCTGGGAAATCTCCTGACCACTGTGAGTGCCCCAGCGTGGGGTGGGGGATGTGGAGTCTTTGCAAAATGTGGTGGTTTCAGTTCTGAACCTCATAACCCTCCCACTGGGATCCAGAGCAGGTGTGAAATACGGGATGCTGTTTGTGTGTCCTGGAGCTGGGCAGGATTTACCTGACACGACGCTCTGGATGCACATTCTTTATCTCATTGACAAGATTTATAGAGGCCTTGGGATTCATTCTGTCTGTAAAATTCTGTTAAATGCAGGGATGAGTTGCACAATGCTGATTGTTTGGGAATGAATCGTGTCTGCTGGCAGAAAAACGGTCCTGTCTCTACCCGATCCCACACAACCGCCGGGTGAGCTGGGACGGTGGTGAAGATGCACTGGGAGGGATGCAAGGAGCCAGGAGCAGTGGTGGGGCATCTCTGGGGGCTGCACTGCCATCACACCCTGGTCCTGCTGAAGAGGGGTGCATGGGCAAGGAGGGTACCCAGCCAGACACCCAGCAAGGGAGGGTGCCAGGGAGAGCATCTCTTTGACCGCGGAGGAAGTGAGAGGCTCAGGATGAGCACATCCCCGTGGCGCATCGTGAGCTCAATTCTGCAGCACGGGTGAGGACATCCATGGCTGGACGAGGGCAGATCGCCGGTGGAAACAGCTTCCTGGAGGACGGGCTGCAGGCACCCAGCTCCCCAGGCTGGGCTCATTAGCTGGCAGCCTGGGTGCTGGCTGGGGGAGGTGGCACCGGGGTCTCCCAGCAGAAAGGCTCTTTTGATGGAAACAAAAAAAAAAATTTTTCGCTTTTGAAAAACCTGGAGTGGGGGAACGAGCCTTGGGGTTACCATGGAAACCCATCACCGAGCCGTGCCGCAGCAGGAGACACAGCCACAGTGTCTCTGGGTTTGCGGTAGCGAAGCTGACGCGAGCAGGAGCCGAGGGCAGCGTGCCTCGGAGACACCCCGCGTGCCCACGGCCACCGCCAGCATGCACCCCCTGAACCCTGCACGAAGGCAGCCCTGCGCCCCGCCGGAGACTGGGGAGGTGGGGAAAGCCGCCAGCTGCCCGCCTGGATTCAGTTTGCCACGGTGGGAATAGGCTGAGGGATAGAAGGTGACCACCCTCATCAGACCCCGGGGCCACCAGCCTGGTGGGTAAACACATCACAAGCGAACAGCAGCAGCGAGCTGCACGCCGCAGCCTGGCTGCAGCCTGGCTCTGAGTTATATCTCGAGGAAGATCAATAGAACAAATTACACCAGCAGAACAATACCAGAGAGCCCTGAAAAAAAACCCCAATTACCCGAAAACCTAATTAATATGTTTTTAAACAAACATCCTGGCAATCCTTCAAACGATATTAACGCGGCCACAAAAAGTTTCACAAGGGCAGCAAAGCAATTTCTTTAGCCCGTGGCAGTAGGGTGGGAAGGAACCCAAAACAAGAGCACGAATGGAAAACAATTCCTTCGATGCAGCCACAGCTGGGGAAAAGCAAGTGCTCTCTCCAGCACACAGCATGGGGACTCCCATATGCTACCCCAGCACCCTGCAGGGCTGCAGATCAATAACCCTGTGGAAAAATAGTCGGAGCACAAGGATTGGAGAAGGGGAAAAAATAATAATCCCTTGCACCAAGTCGCCCAATCCTCCTAGGAAGAACGTAACCAGACAAAGGGATGCGAAGCCCAACCTTCCTGAAAGGAATCTGACCAGGAAACCTGACCCCCCCTGAAACAAACCAGTATCCTTGGAAAAACAATGACACTTCAACACACCAGGGATTGCTCCTGGGACCCCTGACGCAATGCAGGAGCTGAAGGGAAGCCTTAACCCAGCCCAGCAGCGGAAGCCGCGTGCCCCAGCGCAGCCGGAGCCGGGATGCTGCCATGCAGCCCTGCACCCCATCCAGGATGCCATCCTTGGCTCCTGGAGCTGGACGCATCCCCGGGGGGCAGCAGCGTGGTGCCAGGGTGCAGGCAGCTGGAGTGACCCTGCCTGAGCGACAGCACCGATGAGCAGCCCCGCAGCAGCAGACAGCGTCATCCATTAAAGCCCAATTGGATCCCTCCCTGGGAACAAACCGGCAGCCACATCTCCAGCCTACAGATGTTCAATTGCAAACAGAGGGAGGTCTTTGCCTACTTCAGAGGTTGGGAAAAAAATTTTACAAAGTAGAATTGAAGGAACTGGGTAGGAAATCATTCAACAGCACTGAACCTGTGCACTGATCCAGCAGGCATGGGCTAAAAATGAACGGGTCCTGGGGCTGGTGGCAGGAGGACCCCCAGCCTGGCACACTGTGCCAACACAGACGACTGCCCACCCTGCAGAAACACCACCATCCCCCCCAAAACAAAGGGCAGCTGTGTGCCAGCGAGGTGATGCAATTGTTAGGTGAATGAGAAACCTGGAGCAGCACACCTTTCAGGGGGTGCTGGTGAAAACAGGCGTTTCAGGTGGCTCTTGGAAAGCTTCCAGGCTTTAGGATAGAGGCTGATAGAGACCTCAGCCTGCATCACACAGCATCGGGGTGCTTCTGCCTTGCACCGCAAGGAGGGGCTAGGTCAGAAAGAAGGCAAATCCTGCCCAAAAAGCCTGCTGCAGAAAGTATTCATTGGTACAATTTGTTGTCCTGTACTGTATGGCCAGAGAGAGGTATTAATATGGGCAGAAAACCATCACAGCAGCCCTGTCCCATGCAGTGTCCTCCTGATTTGTGCAAGAACCACTGCATGGCACGCAGGCACCAGAGCAAAAACACTTTGTGCAGGAGAGGGGGAGCTACATGGACCAGGACACACACCCATACAGAGCTTTCAGTGCAACCATTTCACATCAGGGGGAAAAAACAACCCCAGGAGCTGACCACAACGGAGCCCATAGTGGATACACGCAGGATTTCTTGTGGATGCTGCTTGGGAGTGTTCACAGAAGGCTGCAGGAGTAGCTAAAGCAGCTCAGACCCAAGGCCCACCCAGTGCAGGCGCTATCCCTGGGGTATAAACCAAGTGATATGACTTTCCCCAAGCCTCCTGGTCCTGCCATGTGGCACGCAGACACTTCTTGAGACACTCACTGTGCTTTGTGCTCGCTCAACTCGGCCAATTTTTCTCCCAAGAATTTCTGTGAAGGCTTTTAACACTGCCATGCATTTTTCAGACCGAGGGTGGATTCTGTGGGTAGGGAGGGAGGATCCTGGAGGATATACCATGTTGGTGGCCTGCTCTGTCAGCTGGAATGGGGTGATGGCAGTTTAACCCTTGCTGGGAGTCGTCTGTACCTCTCCGGCCCAGCAAGGGGGCATTTGTCTCTGCAAAACACAAGCCCAGCAGTAGGAGGGTCTCCAAGAGGGACTTCACTGCCCAGGGCCTGACCTGACTTCTGAACTGTTTGTAGCATCTCATTTCTTTTGGAACCATCCTGCAAGCTGTGAGATGCTGCCTCTTGCAGTGTTACTCAGGCCAGCGACTGACGTTTTGGGAAGCGAAGGTCTTTTTGTGCAATGGCATTGCCATTGCTGCTAACCTTCACAGCCAAGCAAGCAGCCTGCCTCTGCCAGGAGCCCACCAGAAGGCAAGAGCTTTCTTCTAGCTTACCACGGGGGCTGGTTGTGGGATGAAAACTCATCAGCTGGCAGGCATGTCCCACCATCACTGCACCTCTGGTCTTCACCTCTGGCAGGGTGGTCATTGGGATGAAGCCGAACCAATGCTGTACCCAGAGTTTATTTTTCAGTCAAGCTAACGTGCTGCATTCTGCTTTTCCTTGTGCTGGGGTTTTTCCTCTTGCTTCTGTGCATCTGCCTACAGAGCTTGGATGAGAAGGGACACAGGAGGGGAGCTGTCCTGCAGCCCACCCTAAGCCTCCAACCTGTTTTCATCACCTGGGCTCCCTGCTCAGTGCCAATGTGGCAGGCAACAGGTTCTTGGCTCCCCTTCCCTCTTGATGGTCCTGCCTGGTGCATGGGATTACCCAAGCCCCATAAATCTCATTTTTTAGGTCATCTGCCCCATTCCAGCCCATTCCAGCCCTAGGACTGTCTCCCACAGCAGGAGATCAGGGCTAAGCCCCTACCTTTACCCAGCTACCTACCTTCCCCAAGTCTCCATACGGCTTCTACCTGCACCTGAATCTCTTGGTCCCTGCCAGCCACGGGGTCTGCATTCATCACACCCACCCACCCACCTTCTCTCTGGTGCTGTAAACCGCAGAGCCCTCAGAGCCCAGGGCAGGTGGGGGGAGTGCATTACACCCCTTGTACCCGAGGGACTCGTCTCTCAGAGCCCAGGGCAGGTGGGGGGAGTGCATTACACCCCTTATACCCGAGGGACTCGTCTCTCAGAGCCCAGGGCAGGTGGGGGGAGTGCATTACACCCCTTGTACCCTTGGACTCGTGGGTGCCCGATGCAGAGGAGCCACCGGGCAGTTAATTAGACCCAGCACCGTGCTCCTGCTCCAGTCCATTAACAGGGGTTTAGCCCACCGCTCCCTGCTTGGGATAACTGATGTGAGAGGGGTGGGGGAGAGGCAGCAGGAAGCCCCAGAAAGGAGGAGCTGTGCTCTGCCTGGTGTGGGGGAGTGAAATCGCACGCTGCTCCTCGCCGGGGTTTCTCAGCGGCAGAGCGCCTTATTCATCTCCTTCCCTCCTGCTCACAGGGTGATGTCCCAGGCGAGGCAGGAAGCAGCTGCAGCCGGGATTACCTGGTCTGGTTCAGTGCCCTGATAAAAACCAGCTCCTCGGCAGCCCTCGGGGAGGAGGAAGGAAGCAGCACAATAGCCCAGGGCCGGAGGAAGGGTCCGCGCAGGAAGACACCCCTCCCTCCTTCCTATCCCTCGCCTCGCGTCTCGGGACGCCCTTGAGCAGCCCCTTCCCTTGGCCGCGCTGGAGGAAGGGGATGTGCCTCGGCTGAGAACCGAATTGCTGCTCGTTTCCCTGGGCGCCCGCGGGGATGGAGCCCCCGGGGCGCGGGCGAGGGGCTCATCCTCGAGGCGCCCCCAGCAGATGCCCCTCCACAAGCAGCCAAAGGGCGGCGGGGAGCTGGTGGGGCAGGAGGAGGCTTTGCGGGGAGGGGGGGCAGGCAGCGAGTGCTGCTGCTGCTGCTCTGGATGGGGTGGTTTGCCCCCAGACCACAGCAGCTCAGCTGGCAAGGAGTGACTGAGGAGGAAATATGAGGCCCCACGAGGTGCTCCAGCACTGCGGGACACGTCCCACCTCCTGTGGGTCAGGCTGCTGGGGTCCCCCAGAGCCCCTGCCCGCAGCCTGGCAGGCTACACACAGACAGAAGCCAGTGCAGACCCCACCTGCCTGTCATGTCCCACCCCGGGGGCTTTCATGCGCTCCTCTCCTCATCCTCCCTCTTCGCTTCTCCTGCTCCTCCCTCACATGCTCCCATTCATGTGGATCTGCAAGTCTCCCTCTCTGCTGCCCAGCTGCCTCCAGGCCCCCCCTCTGCTTTGTGGAGATTATCACTTTTCAAATTTCCTCTTAAACAATGGCAAACCCACCGGGGAAAACAGCACTCCAGGTAGGACAGAGCCTGCTCACCTCCACACAGGTTTCAGAGGTTCACAGGATCACAGGGGTTGGAAGGGACCTCCAGAGCCCATGGGGTCCAACCCCCTGCCAAAGCAGGGTCCCTAGGACAGGTCACACAGGGCAGTGTCCAGACGGGGCTGGAATCTCTCCAGAGAAGGAGACTCCACACCCCCTGGGCAGCCTGTCCCAGGGCTCCCTCACCCTCACTGGGAAGAAGTTCTTCCACATGTTGGTGTGGAACTCCCTGTGCTCCAACTTGAGGCCATCACCCCTTGTCCTGTCCCCACAGACACTGAGAAGAGGCTGCCCATGTCCCCCTGCATCCCCTGCTTAAGATATTGATAAACATTAATCAGGTCCCCCCTTAGTCGTCTTCTCTCCAGGCTGAACAGCCCCAGCTCCCTCAGCCTTTCCTCATAGGGGAGATGCTCCAGGCCCTTCAGCATCTCCAGAGCCTCCTCTGGACTCTCTCCAGGAGATCCCTGTCCCTTTTATACCAGGGACCCCAGAGCTGGACACAGTATTCCAGGTGGGGCCTGACCAGGGCAGAGCAGAGGGGGAGGATCACCTCCTGTGACCTTCTGCCCACACTCCTCCTGATGCCCCCAGGATCCCATTGTCTCTCTCAGCCCCAGGACACACTGCTGGCTCATGGCCACCCTGTCACCCACCAGCACCCCCAGGTCCTTCTCCACAGAGCTCCTCTCCAGCAGCTCCCCCCAGCCTGTCCTGATTCCAGCAGTTATTCCTTCCCAGGTGCAAGACTTTACACTTGCTTTTGTTGAACCCCATCTGGTCTCTCCCTGCCCAGCTCTCCAGCCTGTCCAGGTCTCCCTGGATGGCAGCGCAGTGTTCCTGCCTGTCAGCCACTCCTCCCAGCTTTGTATCATTGCTGAGGGTGGACACTATTTCCTTTCCCAGGTTTCACTTGTGAGCAATCTACCCTGAATTCCCCTCAGCCCCCTCAGTGGAAACTCAGACCGGGTGCTCTCCCAGACAGCTCCCAATGAAGGGCATCAAACAGGAGGGAAATACAAAAGGGGAAAAATAAAACCTCCTGTTGCATCACTGAAGGTGGGAGCATCGCCTGCCTGAACGTGATGAGGAAGGAACAGGGAGAACAGGCGGATTCACCTGCCCTGTGTCTGCACCAGTGGGAAGTGATGAATCAGGAGGTGCTGTCCTGAGCAACCCCACTTTGCCCTGGCCTGCTGCTCCTGCCTGGAGACACAGATGCAGCCTGTGGTTGGAGCAGTGCTGCTGCCTGTGGGAATCTCCGATTGCTTCCTGAAGCGTGCTCAGATAAATGGCACCGTGGGAATTTGCAGGAGGAACCCGAGGACAAGCTCAGCCTGGCTCTCAGAGGCTTGGCTTTCCTGGGATCGTCGCTGGAGGACTCGGAGGACATGTCATTATCCGCTACAGAGAGCCAGCAGATATTTGCTGGGATTCATCCATACGTTCAACCCCATCAGATCCCCTTTCCCCTGGGATGGTTCTGGCACGGCGGTTGTTTCCTGTTTGGAGCAGGAACAGAGGAGGGGTGGGAGGTACGTGCTGAGCATCCCAGCCGCCCTCCTCTGCTCCTGCCCCGTGCCTTTGCTGGGGGATGGCAGCGGTTCCAGACCCATCAGGCTTTGGCAGGATTTACAATCTGAGGTACTGACTGTTTACATCTGTTTCCTCCTGCGGCGTGTGTGCAAAAGCACCCCAAACCAGAGCCCGCCGGACAGCCTTTTGCAGGGAGGCATCCTATGCTACAGGCTACTCACCATCAAGCACAGCCACAGCAGAGGGCATGTTCATTCCAAGGACATCTGCCCCTACTCTCAACCTCCTCCACCCCGAGCCCCTTCCCAACCCATCACCCTACCCCCTGCTATGCCCCCTCCTTGCTCAGGGATGGACCAATTGGTTTTCCTTCTTTCCCCCAGCACACCCCCCACAGCAGTTGCTTGCTTTGACATCCGAGAGTTATTTAATGTATGTTTTGCTTCTAGTAAATGCAATTTGGTGGCTAGAAATGGGGAGGAAACCACGTGAGCAGCAGCAGCATCCCTGCGGACCTCTGGCAAGCATTCAGGCCCTTCCCTGGAGCTCCAGGCACCTGGGCTGCGAGCAAGGCAGCCGGACGCTCAGAGCATCTCTGCTGTGCAAGAGTTAATTGCTGGTGCAGAGCCTCTGCCCATCCCCACAGACACCCTGTGCCTTGGCACCTCATCACTCCCCCTGTCCCATGGCACTCAGGGTTCAGGAGGAGAAGTGGGATGAGGACTGAGAGCATCGCTTTCCCCAAACACACAGCACTGAACTTAGAGGCAGATTCATTTAGCGTGAATGAAATGCTATTGCAAAACAAATGCCCTGCAGCTATAGGGACCAGGCATTCCTCAAGCTTCTCAGCTGGGTTTTTTTGGGGGGTTGTTTTGTTGCTGTTTTTCTGTTCCAGAGAGAATGTTAGTCAAAGCAGAGCCACCATCGACGTGGGGGGCTGCTGTGCCAAGGGGCACAGGGATCAGCCAGAGAGCTGGGACTGCTTGGGCAGCACGGGGGACGAGGGAGGCAGAAAGCAGAGGAGGGTCACTCAGAGAGCCTGGGAGAGGGTCTGCAGCCGGTCCCTGGTGAGAGCTGCACGCGGAAATGAGAGGCAGGCAGACAAGCGATGCTGCCAATAGCTATTACTGCAGCTCACAGTGCTAACGCAGGGCGGGGGGAACGCAATCCCCAGATGAGCTGGGCTGATCCAGCCTGAGTAAGCAGGAGGAGAAGGGTGCAGGCTCTGCCCCAGGGTGCGTGCCACGGGTTCACCCTGCCGCTGGGCAGAGCCCAGCTCTGGGTTGTTTCTGGGTGGCTGTAGAGCTGCATGCATTATCACTCCCTTCCATGACATAGCCAGCCCACAGCACAGCACAAGGCAAACATGGCAAGTGTGAGCGATGGACCTGACAGCCAAGTGAGTATCACTGCAGAACAGCCACACACAGCTTCCCAAGCGCCGTCCGAGTGGGCTCATGCTGGTGCTGAGACAGCCAGCATCTCCCCAGTCTGGAACAGGGGGCTGGCTCTGTGTGCTGAACTGCAGTGAGCTCAGAGGAGTTAGCTGAGGATAGACCAACCATAAGCAGCTGTGAAGATTCACTGGCAGTCCAGGCGTATGAGCAAGACCAATTATCCAGCACACACATCCATCAGGCAGGAGACCCATGGATCAACGTGGTGTGTGCTCTCAAAATACCACCCTATCACCCTGCTCTCAAAACACCACCCAAAAATATTTACCCTAGGGTCAAACAGCTGCTCTGAAGGGAGAAAAGGAGTCAAGAACATCACTGCAGCTTCAGCAGACCAGGAGCCATAGGTGCTTTCCCACACTCCCCCTGCATCCCACAGAGGCTCATCCCTGCAGAGGCACCGAAAGAGTCTAAACTGAGCGTGGGGAGGGAGGACACTGGAGGGGACAAGTGTGAGAATGGGACTGGGAGCAGCTCTTCAGAGTGCCATGCCCAGCGCGCTCGATGGGCAGCAGCCCCCAGCGTACCAATTTGTCCAGTGCATAATTAAAACCTGGAGCTCGTTGCCCTGGAAGGTGGCAGGGGCCAAAACCATGAACAGATCTGAAAAGAGACTAGACAAAGCCACAGCGATGGACGTGACGATCTGGGTACAACTTCCAGTTCCGAAAGCTCCTGAAATGCTGTTCACAGGATGCTGGGGGAGAGCTGAGAGGAGAAGGAGCTCCCTAAACCTCTCTTTTCTTTTTGTCTTGCACCCCTGCATCCTCTCACATCTCTCTGCAGGCTGAGCGCTGGGCTGCACCAACCTTTGGCCTGAGCCGGCGCGGCCGCGTCCTGCCCTTGTGATCTTGGCCGTTCTCAGGCCTGCTCCGTGTGAGAGCAGCTCTCTCCTGGGAGCTTTCCCCTCCAGCCTGCACAGCGTGCTGGAGAGCTCGGGAGCAGGGATTGCATCAGCCCCAGCGTGACCATGACACATTCTGGGCTAGGCATGGCTGCTGCAGCAGAGGCAGAGCCACCAGCATCGGCTCCGCGCCGATGAGAGGCCAGGGCCCTCTGAGGCATCCCCTTCGGTCACACACACTGCTGTAGCCCCAGGTTAGCCTCTCGTGTGCTGAAAGGGAGGATTCAAATCCAGATCAAAATACTGGAAGAGTTGCAGAGGAATGGGGTTTGCCAGCCCAGCCCAGAGGGGAGGAGAGGGATGTGACCAGCCTTCCAGTCCCTGAAGGGAGCGTACAAACAGGAGGGGAATCAGCTTTTTGAAAGGGTAGACAATGGTAAGACAAGGGGGAATGGATTAAAGCTAAAGGAAGGAAGGAAGGTTTAAATTGGATATTAGGGGGAAGGTTTTTACAGAGAGAGTGGTGAGGGGCTGGAACAGGCTGCCCAGAGAGGGGGTGGGTGCCCTGTCCCTGGGGGTGTCCAAGGCCAGGTTGGCTGGGGCCCTGGGCAACCTTGTGTAGCTCCAGGCCTGGAGGTTGGTGTCCCTGCCTGTGGCAGGGGGTTGGAGCTCTGTGCTCCTTGGGGTCCCTTCCAACCCAGACCATTCTATGATTCTATGACTCTATGTTTGCTGGGAGTAGAGTTACCCCCAGGTATAGCTTTTACAGTTCAACCTGGAGGGAAGAAACCCACAAGCCCTCCCAAGAGCCAAGCAGCATCTGGCAAACCTTTCCAGAGGGGTGAAGACAGATTAATTTTTGCATGGCATGCATGAGATTGTATTTTTCCTGTCTCAAATTAGAGATTAAACTCCCTGAAACTTAAGAGACAGTGTCCTTCTTGGAGACAGCTAACTGCTTGGCAGCACCCTCTTGCAGCATCAGGCAGGTCCAAGCTGAGCATGGGGCACATCTCATCGATGTGCCAGGTCCTGGTCTGGTTCTGGTCACACTAAGTATGTTTTAATACATAGCTTTTTTAAACACTTGCTCTAAAACTCTTGACTTCTGGGTAATTGTTGCTGCTTGTCTTTCCTATGCAATGTGTGAGTCCTCCACCTCGTTCCTGCTCAGCCCTTCAAAGCTGGCTCCACTTTTCATTTATAAAGTGACAAAGAAAAGCTGTGTGTTGTGCTTTGCATTTCTTTCATGGTGCCTCTCATCACTGCCTTTGTTTTCCTGCCACCGTCCTGGATTGAGCTGATTTTATGTCTTTTTATTTCCCAAAAGCAGGTGCTGTTCCTCCAAGGTCCCTTCTCCATCCTTGGCACGTCGAGGTGAGACGGTTTCATCTCCCCTGCACGTTACTTTCCACCAAAGTCAAATGCCACCAGGACATTTTTCTGGCCCAGCTACTCAGTCCCACAACAGCATTTGGCAGCTCCTCACAGTCAGGTTTTGTTTGCCTTCCCAAATTAATTTCGTGCCATTGGTGAGTTCTGCAACCTCACTGCTCCCTCCTTATAGAATCATAGACTGGCATGGGTTGGAAGGGACCCCAAGGATCACAGAGCTCCAACCCCCTGCCACAGGCAGGGACACCAACCTCCAGGCCTGGATCCACACAAGGTTGCCCAGGGACCCAGCCAACCTGGCCTTGGACACCCCCAGGGACGGGGCACCCACCCCCTCTCTGGGCAGCCTGTTCCAGCCCCTCACCACTCTCTCTGTAAAAATCTTCCCCCTAATATCCAATTTAAACCTTCCTTCCTCCAGCTTCACTCCATCCCCCTTGTCCTTCCAGTCTCTCCCCTTTTAAAAAGTTTGCTCCCTAATGGAACATACAATCAGGAGGGGAATGTATGTAGGGTCCTTCCCAGACCATTCTTGCTCCTCGTTTGACTTCATGGCCCAACTCCCTCCCACCTGTAAAAACCAACAATTTTTGTATCTTTTCTTTCCTATTTTTCAACTGGGAGAATGACCAGTGTCAGGAATTCCCTTTTCTGACCCATAACGGGTTCGTTTCCCAATGACTCTCTGGTGAGGGGCATCACCCAAAAGTGGTTTGAAAATCCTAACAGCTTACATTGACCAGATCACCCCTGTGCACATATTGATCCCTTCAGTGAACATTAATGGATTTCTGATGCACGATTTCCTCCCACAGAACCTGAAGCAACTTTCTCCTATTACCTCCTATTTCTTCCCAATAGCTCCATTCTCTGTGACAATTTGTACCTATTTCCTTGACACAGAAGTCTGACCTACTGCTCTGTAAGAGCCTGCATCCCACTGAATACTTTAAAAAACCCAACTGAACGCCACAAAACCCACAGTGTCACATTTGATACCTTCCCTTGCTTTACCACAGAGGCCATTTGGAGCTACAGGTTGTGGATTACAGTTAGCAGATGGGAAAAGGCAACCTTTTCTTTCAGTGCCATTTTTGGGGTGAATCTTCCTGGTTCTGGGAGCTCCTATTCATGCCACCAATTTACTCTATCTTCTCTCTTCTAATGGCACTTCCATTTGAATCAATTACTTTGTATTTTCTAATATCAGCCTGTGACTTTACCTGAGGCTAAGCCAGCTCTGGGGACCTGTCCCCTCTTTCTTTCCCCTTTCTCTTTAATTTCCACCTGACTCTCCTAGATGAATCCCTCCCCCTCCCTTTTTCCCTGGACTGGGTTTCTCTCCTGCCAGCCCCAGTATCTTCTCTGGATTTATAGCCTGACTGTGTTCTCAATTAGCATGTTCCTTCCAGCTTTTATGGCTTCCAAGTCACAACATTTTCAAGACTATGGCAACATATTATAGACTGTACACGTAAAATAGGTATTAACTGCACCTATATCTACTTAGGCTCATAATTCCCATCTTCTGTTGAGCACACCAAAGACTATACAAGACTTGGAAGCAGACAAGTTCTCTCTGAATTACCTTCCCTGGTGCATCCTGGTGAACAAAAGACCCTCCTGCCATTCACCCCACACCCTTTCTCCCCTTGTGCGACTGTACTGAGATGGAAGTAAACACAGATGCCCTTCCAACACCTTCCCTCCTGCTTCCCTCCTCCTCCTCAAGACCTGTGCAAGGCTGCAGAGCCCTGGTTGGATGCATCCCTCTTCCAAGGACAACCCTCTCTGCTCTCCTCCAGGAGAAGGTGAATGTGGTGGGAAGATGACTTGCCAACTGCTGACCAGCATTCCTGGACACCCTCAGCACCCATAACTAGGCTGCCACGGGGAAAGGAAAGGAGGATTTCGGTTGGAAAGGCATCCCTGTAGCTCTCCTGGCTCCCCCCATGAGGGGCTCAGGAGCAGAGTAGCATCAGCAGGCACTAAAGGGACAATCTGGATTTCCCCTCAGTCTTTGTTGGGGGGTCTCCTCTAGACAGCCTGCCTGCTAAGGGACGATTCGTGAATGCAGCTTTTCTCCTGCCACATCTCCTTCCCCTCCCAGTGCCCAGCTTTATTAGCTCATGAAATGAAGCTGAACATCCCTTAGGAAAAGACTGTAAACCCTGCCTGACTCACTAACTTCCTCCTCTGTAAACTGGGGTGGCGTGACCCGGCGAGCGCGTGGCTTGATGGGCCGTTTCAAGGCTGGAGAGATAAATGCCTGGGAAGGTTTCCCACTCTCTCCCCACTCCAATGCCTGAAGCGTTGTGTGCTGTGGTGGGGAAGGAGCGGCATGTGAGACCTCACACTGACACCTGATGTGAGGCTGAAGCTTCTCTGTGGCTCTTTGAGACCCTAGGCTTGCAGTGTGTAGTGTACTTAAGACCTTGCCTTGGTGTCTGAGCAGAGCTGGAGTGCAGCAGGAGCCTGGGCGGTGCCATCCACGTGAGGACAGGTGGTCCAGGCAACCACCCTCCCTATAAGCCCAACTTAAATCCAAACATGACAAAACTCAGAAATCCCAGGGTATTGGGAAGGCAAAGCCACATCCACTCACCTGATTGACCTGGCCAGGCTGGAGAGCTGGGCAGTTAGAAACCAGATGGGGTTCAACAAAAGCAAGTGGAGAGTCTGGCACCTGGGAAGGAATAACTGCTGGAATCAGGATAGGCTGGGGGTGAGCTGCTGGAGAAGAGCTCAGTGGAGAAGGACCTGGGGGTCCTGGTGGGTGACAGGTTGACCATGAGCCAGCAGTGTGCCCTGGGGCTGAGAGAGACAATGGGATCCTGGGGGCATCAGGAGGAGTGTGGGCAGCAGGTCACAGGAGGGGATCCTCCCCCTCTGCTCTGCCATGGTCAGGCCCCACCTGGAGTGTTGTGTCCAGTGCTGGGCTCCCTGGGATAAAAGGGACAGGGATCTCCTGGAGAGAGCCCAAAGAAGGGCTACAAAGATGAGGAAGGGCCTGGAGCATCTCCCCTGGGAGGAAAGGCTGAGGGAGCTGGGGCTGTTCAGCCTGGAGAAGAGAAAACTAAGGGGGGACCTAATTAATGTTTATCATTATCTTAAGCAGGGGATGCAGGGGGAATCAGCCAGCCCCTTCTCAGTGTCTGTGGGGACAGGACAAGGGGCCATGGCCTCAAGTTGGAGCACAGGAAGTTCCACACCAACATGGGGAAGAACTTTTCCCCAGTGAGGGTGAGGGAGCCCTGGGCCAGGCTGCCCAGGAGGTGTGGAGTCTCCTTCTCTGGAGAGATTCCAGCCCTGTCTGGACATTGACCTGTGTGCCCTGTCCTAGGGACCCTGCTTTGGCAGGGGGTTGGACCCGATGATCTCCTGAGGTCCCTTCCAACCCCTACAATTCTGTGACTCTGTGATTCATTCAGAGCTTGTAGATAAAACCAGAGGCTGCAAACAAACCTCATTCACGTGTCTCCCAGCAGCCCTTAAGGGTGAGCAGCAGGCAGCGAGGGCGTTATGGAAACAGCAGGGAGGCTTGCAGGAGGAGCACGACATGCACTTTGGCAAGGTGGGAGACAGGGTGGCTACCTGGAAGCTCGTGGCTTTGGTGAAACCACATGGACACGGGGAATGCGAGCGAACGCCCGGTGGTGTTAGTTCTGCTCCCAAGGCGCTCGAAGGAGTAACAGCACTGATCTTGGAGGGATTTCAAGAGGCTGAAATTAGAATGAATGCCATTTTTAATTTGGACTAACGAGCTTAAAGAGCAAAATGAAAGACTCCCAGCAATTTTGCAGAGTCAAGACACTTAACACTAGGCTGAGGAACATCACAATCTGATCTTTGCAAGCGTTTTCCATCTCACCCAGAGAAAGAGCAAACAAGCCCCGGCCTCTGATTCAGATTAAATAGTTAATTATTGCTGCTATTGTTGAACCCTGACAGTGTAGCAAATCAGTGATGAACGAGAGAGAAATACAGCCAGCCTGGATTTGCACAGCCTGGGATGCAAGGGAGGATACGGGGAGCAGCCGAGACTCGCAGCATCGCGAGCGTATTTATTAGTGTCATCTCACTTCTCCTGAGATTGACAGAAGATGGGAATCTTTAGCATGGACTTGACTGGAGTGAGATGATAGCCTCGGGGCCAAGCACAGGGTGAGTGTTAATAAAAAAATAAAATATAATAGGAAAAAAAAAAACCAACAACCAACCCAAACCCCAGAGCCACAGGAAATGCCCAGATTTATTGGGATGGTCACCTGCACTGCAAAACTCACTCCTGTGCTAGAGGAGCCCTGAGGGATTTGCTGGACGGTGACATTGTCTCATTCTGAGCAGTCACACTGGTATTAAGTTAAAATTAAAATACCTATTGCCTTGCAACAGCAGACTTCAAGGTTTGCTTGGAGAGCATCTGGCTGTATCATCTAAGGAAAAAAAAAATAGAAAGGAGAGAAAGTGCAATTACAATTGCAGGAGGTGTCTGCAGCAAGGTGCAAAAAAGACAATAAAACATCCCTGGCTGTGTCAGAAAGCCTACCTGTGTGGAAGAAGGTCCACCAGCTGTCTCTTTCCTGAGAACCAGCTGCTGCTTGGACTTGGAGAATGGAACAAAAGGTTCCATTCTCCAAGTGGTGGACCTCTCTGGTGGGGGCTTTGGGTCCCCTCGCTCGTGGCCGCTGGCTCTTGGTTCTGTGTTAGTTTTGTCTCCCACATGCACGTGCAAATCACAAGGGTGTGCAGGGGAAAGGGGCCAGTCCCAGGTGCACACTGACCACCACAAACATGGCACAAGTGTCAGCAGGCTGGGTTGTTTTTGGAGGGGAGGGGATTGTCCCTTTGGAGAATGACTTGATCTTGTTCCAGCCGATGCTCTCCAGGGGAATATTTAATTGCTCTTCCCACAGAGGCTGAGCTAAGTTTTGGGGGAGCATCCAGCACATTCAGCCAGGGTCCACTGGTGCCTCTTCCCACCTTTTGTGGGGTGGAGCAGATTTGTTCTGCTGCTGCTGCTGGGAAGGGACACAGCCGCCCTTGGCCAAGGCAAGAGTCCTGCCAGAGCTCAGCACTGCTCCCAGCTCCTGCCTGGAACAGCACATGGAGGAGCAATGCTGGACCCACCCTTTGTCCCCAGACCTGGCCACTGTCCCTCTCTGCCCCAAAGAATCCCCCAGCTGGCCTCTTTGGCAGGATGGGGATGAGGCACATCCCGATTCCTTATGATTTAACCCTGACTAAACTGTAGCTGCAAGCCACTCATTTTCCTCTGAGCTCCATCTGCATCCCTGCTAGAGCTTCCTCCTTCCCAAAGGAGGAAGCCAATGTCACTCCAGTCTTTAAAAAGGGCAAGAAGGAGGATCCCAGCAACTATAGGCCAGTCAGCCTCACCTCTGTCCCCGGAAAGGTAATGGAACAGCTTGCTCTGGATGCCATCTCCAAGCAATTGGAAGAGAAGAAGGTCATGAGGAGTAGTCAGCATGGATTCACCAAGGGGAAATCGTGCTCGACCAATCTCATAGCCTTCTACGATCTCATCACCGGCTGGGTAGATGGAGGGAGAGCAGTAGATGTCATCTACCTTGACTTCAGCAAGGCTTTTGATACTGTGTCCCATGACATCCTGATAGCAAAGCTGAGAAAGCATGGGATTGATGAGTGGACAGTGAGGTGGGTTGAGAATTGGCTGTCGGACCGAGCCCAGAGGGTCGTGATTCGTGGAGTGGAATCTGACTGGAGGCCTGTGACTAGCGGTGTTCCCCAGGGCTCGGTGTTGGGTCCAGTCCTGTTTAACATCTTCATTGACGACCTTGATGAGGGAATAGCATCCACCCTCAGCAAATATGCCGATGATACAAAGCTGGGAGGAGTGGCTGACACGCAGGAACACTGTGCTGCCATCCAGAGAGACCTGGACAGGCTGGAGAGCTGGGCAGGGAGAAACCAGATGAGGTTCAACAAAAGCAAGTGTAAAGTCTTGCACCTGGGAAGGAACAACCGTTTCTATCAGTACAGGCTGGGGGATGACCTGCTGGAGAAGAGCTCAGTGGAGAAGGACCTGGGGGTCCTGGTGGATGACAGGTTGGCCATGAGCCAGCAGTGTGCCTCGGTGGCTAAGAGAGCCAATGGGATCCTGGGGTGCATCCGGAGGAGTGTAGCCAGCAGGTCAAGGGAGGTGATCCTCCCGCTCTACTCTGCCCTGGTCAGGCCCCACCTGGAGTATTGTGTCCAGTTCTGGGCTCCCTGGTATAAAAAGGACAGGGATCTCCTGGAGAGAGTCCAGAGAAGGGCTACGAAGATGATAAAGGGCCTGGAGCATCTCCCCTATGAGGAAAGGCTGAGAAGATTGGGACTGTTCAGCCTTGAGAAGAGAAGACTAAGGGGGGACCTAATTAATGTTTACAATTATCTTAAGCAAGGGATGCAGGGGGAATCAGCCAGCCCCTTTTCAGTGGTCTGTGGAGACAGGACAAGGGGCAATGGCTGCAAGTTGGAGCATAGGAAGTTCCGCACCAACATGCGGAGAAACTTTTTCACAGTGAGGGTGACAGAGCCCTGGGACAGGCTGCCCAGGGGGGTGGTGGAGTCTCCTTCTCTGGAGATATTCAAGACCCGTCTGGATGCCTATCTGAGTGAAATGTCCTAGGGAGCCTGCTTCGGCAGGGGGTTGGACCCGATGATCTCTCGAGGTCCCTTCCAACCCCTACAATTCTATGATTCTATGATTCTATGAAACCCATCGACTCTGCTTCGCTCTTCCAAACCCCGGTCACCAGAAAGTGTGGGGCACAGAGCAGCAGAGGAAGGGATGTGCACTGGAGCCACAGGCAGCGACCTGCACTTCCCACCTTAGGGGATGGCAGCAGCAGAGATCCGGCTGCAGGCTGGAGTGGGAACCGTGCTCCTGCACGGGATGCCACCACGCTGACACAGGAACTCCTCTGTTTGCTCCAGCATCCTTCCTCTCCTCGCTCCCTAAGCCCTCCTCCAGCATGCACAGCGTGCCACAACCTCCCACCTGCTCGAATCCCACTGGGAGAAGACATCAAGGTAAGGATGGGGAGCCGGGCGGGATCTGCTGGGCTCTCGGGGCCAGCGAGGAGGGGAGGCTTGAAACAATCCAATTTAGCAGGCGCTGCTCACAGGGACATGAATAATGGGAAGCTGATGCTAAACTGGAGCCATAATTTTCATACCAGTGCAAACAGATCCAAATTGTGATAAAAGGTTTTCATCTGCAGAGGCTTGGAGAGGCCCCCGTGCTCTGATTTACTGCGCCTCTTAATGTCCCATCTGACAGCACTTTGCAAACAAAATGTTCTGGCCATAAACTAGCAGGGGAGTGAGTTAGTGAGGCTGGGGGAGGGGAGGGGGGCGAGGGCAGGGGGTGGGAGAGGGGCGCAGGGGATGCCGTTGTTGCCCTGTCGCTCGGGGCTCCCTGCAGTGTTCAGTGACAGGGCAGTGGCAGAGCCCGTCGCCAGGGATGGAAGATGAGACCAAAGGCAGAGAGGAACCCAGAAGCTCAAAGGGAGGCACCCAGCTCTTCCTGCCAACCTCCACGGGAGCTGCACGTCCAAACATGGACCTGGACTGTCCCCATCCCTGAGAGCAGACCAGGGGTACTAGTGCTGGCTCCTGCTCTCCTGAGCCAAGGGAGACCCGGGGCAGGGGACCTGGCTGCTTTCCCTGCGAGGATTCATGGCTCAGCAGGGGCACACGTCAACCAGGGCTGCTTCGCTCACCCTTCTCCACCACCGCCTCTGTGCCTACAGTGCCCCATCCTCTGCCCCTGCCACCTTCCCCTTCTTCTGCTAGGGTGCCTGACCCCAAGCATCACATCTCCAGGGGCAAAAAAATCCCCTCCAGACCAAGACAGAGTAAGCAAGAGAGATCATCCACCAGGAGAGGTGGACATCTTGCCTGTTGCTTGGGGAGGGCTGTCTTCTGCCATGATGCCCCTTCTCAGACCCAGACATGGCCAGCTGAGAAGCCTGCTGCTGGGAGAAAGCTGGTCTCAGCAAGCGTGAGATGCTTCATGTCCTGGGCTGGAGTCTGGCAGGGGTGCTGTGTTAATTGGGAATATGGGTAAAGAAGCAGGAGCTGCAGGCTGATGGATCACAGCCCCCAGGCATCTGAGCACGCAGGCTGCTACGTTTTGCACCAGTGGAAGCTTTCTCAGCCTGCTTGGCTCCCTTCCCAGATATAATGAGCTGCAGTAATTGAGCCCGGAGGTCAAAAATGTGCAGCTCAGTGTTGCCAGAGTGTAGAGGGCACTGTCTTCTGCACAGGAAAGGCTTGGCGAAGGTGATGTCTTGTCTCCATGGATATTTGGATGTTGAGCAGCATGGGTGGTGCTGAAATGACCAAGGAACCTTCTGGGAACAGTAGTGCCAGGCAAGCTGGCCAGACATAGAGTCAATATGCTGGTGCTCAGCTCTGGCCACAGCGCTGCCTGGGCAAGCACCACATCAGAGCGGTGCCAGCAGGTCTCCAGGCTCCAGCCTGTGGCTCCAAGGTGCATGCAGGGGCTGTGGCACCTGGCTCGCAGGCAGCTGGGGAGCTGGGGAAGGGGGAGAGCAGGCAGCCCACCCGCATTGTTTCCACTTCCCCTTCTCTCCCTGCCAGCTCCAGGGGAAGGTGGGATCTCATCCAGCTTTTGTTGTGCACAATGCTGGGCTAGAGCTCAGCTCTGCTATCAGGCTCAGCTTCCTGAGCCAGCAGCGAGGAGCAGGGGATGGCTGGTCTGACCTACTTGAGGACAAGAGAACTACATACTCAGCAAGAAGGAGTAGATCTCCACTGGAGCCAAGTCCATGCTGAAATTCAATCAGACGTGTCCCTTGACCCTGGATCATGGCTTTCCTTCCTCCTCAAACCTTGCAACCCAGCTCAGTGTGAGTTGCTATGCCTTTCCTTGATCCCTCAATCACCTTTCCCTTTCTTTATGGCCTGGGCAGAACATCCTGCCAGGTGAACATCATCCCTTTCTTAAAGCATTGAGACGTCCTCTCATTCAGTTAGTCCAGAGCTGAGGTTCCTGGAGGGTTCCCATGGTCCAGACCCGTGACATACCAGAAAGCATGCAGCCCGCTTAGCAAGTGACCTACCCAGCAATGCTCTGACTAAGCACTGACACATTTGTCATCCGAGCTGCCTCCTGTCCCCTGGGAGAAGTAAATGACATTATTGTAACCTAGGTGGTTAGTATCAGGCCCTCCTCCCCCTGCATGTGCACTGACAGGCAAACAAGCATGTTCTTGATGACATTCCCGGCAGCACATCCTCGCTCCAGGGGACTGATCCCTGTAGCCATTCATAATGTGCCTGAAAGCAAGCAGGCTGGGATCTGCTGCCCCATCTTTACATGTCAGGCCGTGCTCTGTGCTGAGGAAGCACCGAGCTCAGCAGGGAAGGAGAAATGAAGGGAACTACTCCAGGCGAGCAGCCTGCCGTGGGTCCCTCTGCCTGGGGCATGTCCCTCTCTCTCAGCAGCAGCAAAACACTGCTCCACGTCAGACCTTGTCCCCTGAGCTGGGTCCTCCATGCCTGTGCCTGCCCCCTCTTTCTCAATTTTGAGGCAAGATCTCCCCTGTCCTACTTGTCCTGATCTCCATCAGCAGGCTGAGATGATCCCAGGCTACTCATGATCCCAAGCTCCTCATCTCTTCTTAACCGGGCCAGTGGAGGTGCTGGCTGGAGATCAGATAGGGTCTGGAGCAGATAGGGTCGCGCTCTGTCCCAGCCTGGTAGCTCTGGTGTCCCTGTGCACTCTGGCATCTAGAGGACAATTCATCTGGCAGTAGATCTCTGGAAAAATAAGGAAGCTATAAAGACAGGACTCAGCTTCCAAGAAGCTGGTGCACAATGAATCTCACTGAGCACTGCTGGGTAGTGAATGAATTGGAGACTGATGTGTTCAGTGCCCCAAAACAACCGTGGCTTTTCAGTGCCAGGGTGTGGAGTTGTGAAGGCTGCACAGCCATGCCCAAGAGCCAGGTACCACCACACTCAAAGTGACTTGGGAACCAAGCACATAGGCTTCCTGTGCTGTGAATGGGGACGAGCAGCACTACAGATGGGCACTCCCCAACCTTGGCCAAGAAGAAGAGATCATGGTTTCCAGCCCTGCTGCACTGCTAGGGATAATGCTTCCCAGACATGTACTCTGGTGGTGCCTCCAGACCTGTTCTTTTATTCAGTCCAGTAGTGAATGACTGGTGGGACCCAACTATTGAGATTTTGGGTGTTTCTTTTCATCAGCTTGTCCCTACTAACAGGCCCTGGGTGGGAGACAGGAGTCCCCAGAGACATTTGGGTTCACATGATACCTACTGACCAAAGAAGTGTGGTGTGGCTGACCTGACAGCTCGGCCACCCTGGAAAGCAAGGGTTTTATTTCAAGGACTGGAGCTTTTTATCCCCCTGTGGTACAGATTGCTCCTAACAGCAGGTATTCACAAGGCCAGAGAATTCCTTGTCCAGGAAAAGCACATCCTGTCTTCAAAGCCAGGCTCATCAACAAGTACACCAGAGCTGATGGTACCGGTAGACACACTCCTACAGCTCACGCCAAGCTCACATCCCCCTCACCTAGGGACCAGGCTGCTTCGGCTGTTGTCAAAGCAACAGCAGCTGTTCCACAGCTTCTCCTGGCAATAAAGTTTTGCACTGAACCTCAGTGCCAGTTACATGTACTCCCAGCCCAGATGCTTTCATGATATCTCCCTCTCATGCTGCTGCACAGAAGAGCCAGCACACGTGGCCGCGTAAGGCATGTTTCCAGTTGCCCCCAGTGAGACACCTCACAGCAGAGATCATCAGGCCAGGAGAAACAACCCCATGCACCAGTTAATTCCCCCTATAAACCCCACCACTATCACACAGGGCAGATGATACTTCAGTGCCAGCTGTGTTCCCCACCTGCACGCTGCTTGTTGCCGTGGGAAGTCAGAGGTGATGGGACCAGCTCCTTGGAGTCAGCTGAGTTTCAAGCATTGAGTTTCATTTCACTGCTGAGGACGTGGCCAGTGCTTGGTGTGGGGACTTGTTTGGGTACTGGTTGGGGCTGGCAGCTAATGCAGGAGTTCCCCATTCACACCAACACCCTACGGCATTGCTAGAGATGGGAGTTGGATGTCCTGTCCTCCTGCCACCACCTGCAAAAAGCTTTTGCTCCTCAGGGTGCTCAGCATCCCTTAGGTGCCTGTGGTGACCGTGACACTGGTGCCCATGAGGGGACCTGGCCCAGTGAGAATACTCTTGTGTAAATAGCCTTACTGAACATCCTTCTGCAGTAAAACTTACAACCAACAAGGACATGGGCACCTCATGATCAAAAAAAGGTTTTAAAAGATCCCTCAGCCCTAGAGGGGAAGCACAGCCAGCCCTGCAATGTCTTTGCACCAAACCCAACCACAGCAGAGGTGATGGGCTCACCGCTTCCCCCAGCCTGTTGTTGGTGTCCCCTGGGGACAGTGCCCCACGCAGCTTGGAGCAGCATGGAGAGCTGTCAGCCCTGAAGGCTAAAGCTTTGCTGTAAGAAAAAGGGCACATACCTACAGGGAGCAAAGCAAGCACTAGCTTGATTTTGGGGTGACTCACGCAGGTTAAACTGGAACAGCTGCCTTGTCTCCAGGTCCTGCTCTGTTCTTTCCTAGTGCCTCTGCCCCTCCAGCCCTTGTGCCCCTGGTAAAACTGATGGATCCAAACAGAAAACCCATACAGGTGGGCAACGTGAAGAAAGATGGTGAAGAGACAGCCCCTATTTCTGCCAGTGGCAGTGCTCAGCACTGGCCAGGACAGTGGCCAGATAGGAGAAATCCCCCACGTGTGGTTGCTCTGCATCCAAGAAAATTCCTAATCCACCTGCTCCTTGGAGCTGCTGGCCAGAGAGGGCTTAAGGCTCCTGGCACAGAGAGCCCTGGAGCCCCGCCACCCACCTCCCATGCAGCACCAAGTCCTTCCTGAGCAGCACAATAGCTGGCTACAATAGCTCTTCCTCTGCCCCTCTGAGGACAGGGCTGCAATCTTTCTAATGAGTTTGTTCAAAATGAATTTTCCAGGGTTTTACCACAATTGCTCCTCCCCACCACCACCTTCCCCACCCCCTCATTCCCTGTTTCCAGCTGCCTGACTCCAGCACTCCCCAGCTCAGCCAGCGCCCAGGCTGTTTCTCTCTTCAGTCACAGTTTAATTATATGAAATGCTTTTTCCCCCCCCCTCCCTTTTTTCCACTCCCCCCTCTCTCTCCTTTCACTTGCTATTTGGTGTGTGAATTCAATGTTCATCATGTACCCTGGGAACCCCCAGCTCTGCGTGTGCTCCGCTGGGTCCCAGCGCTGCTGATTAGAAAGAGATCCTTTATCCGTGCCGGAGAGGCTGGCGTGTCAAAGGCAGCCCAAACTTTACCATTCACATCTCCCCCTTTCTGAAACGCCTGTGGGTCCCTGCCACACTCAGAGGCTCTTTGAAAACCCCTACAATTCAAACAGCCAGCCTGACGCTTTCATCGCCGGGGTCACGGCTCCTACCAAGAGTTATTAGTGTGCCTTTCTCTATTCTTTTAAAGCCCTTTTATAGGACGTCCTGTCTGTTTGTGTTTAGAAAGGGGTTTGTATGGGTCTGCCTCTGGTGAGGCTTTCTCTCTGTGGAGCTTTCTCTGGGCTGGGGCTGGCTGTGCCCTTTGCTGGAGGGATCACTGCCTGCCATGGGCATCCTCCCCCGAGGGGCTGTGGGACCCAGAATTTCCCCGGTGCCCATCTCTGCCCAGCACTGAACTGCACAGTCCCAGGTGGCCCTGAGGATGTGTCAGGGCTCCTCCCAGTGATATCAGGCTAAATGGGTGCTGATACCTGCAGCTCCCAGGCACGGGCTCTGCTGCCTGCCTTTTGTGCCAGGGCTGTTTCCGTTCACATTTGAGGTGCTGGGGTTTCCTACCTTGGGGATTCCTAAGTGCATCTGTATTGTCCTGTCTGCATCAGCCTGCCCCCCAAAGGGCTGGGTCCTCCTGCACCTCTGGGCTTGTTCCCCTGTGAGACAGGCACATCCCACTTAGAAAACAGCTCCTGACCCTTGCTCCCTCCTGGCCTTTGTGGTCAGATCCCCGTTCTCATCTCTCCACATCTCACCCAATGACCAGTTGTCCCCAGAATGAGGGATCTGGCAGCCCTTGGGGTCCCACAGCAGGGACGAGGCACCTGAGGAAGCAGTGATCAGGTCCTGTCTCCACAGGGACGGTCCAGCTTTGCTGCTCTTCTCCATGACACTCTCATTACCTGTCCCATTCTCAACTGCTACTGCTGCAGCCTTCACCTCCTCTTTGGACTGTTGTCTGACCTCATCTCCAGCCTCCAAATTTCTGCCATATCCCCAGGCACGGATCCCTTTCCTTGCAGATGCCTGAGAGTGTGAGCTAGTGGTTGGTTTATGGCCCAAAGCATGCAGGCTTATCTCCTGGCTAAGCCAAATGTGTGATCCCATCCAAGGGTGGCCTCCAGGGACCTCATCTAACCCATTTACAGATCTAACCCTCTTCTGATCCCTGTTAAATCCACATCCTTAGGCATGCCTCGTGGCCATGAGTCCCTCCAGCTAAGCTTTTGCTGTACATATGAAACTGTTTCCTTTTATCAGTTTTAATTAGGTTGCCTTCTGGTTTGACGGTCTGGTGCTTTCTTTTTCACTTTGAGAAGAGGTGATGGGGGGAGAGGCTGTGCATTACATGAGACCTGTAAGGAACCGGTCCCTGCACTGCTTCCCCACTCATCATCTCTTCTCCAGAGTGATCCCAGCCCCTTCCAGTTCCCTGCACACCATGTCCCTGGAGTGATGTGTTCCCATCACCCTGATGTTGTCTGCTTCCCATCGTGGCTGCTTCCAGGTAACACGACAGAAAGGGGCATTGAGCTGTTCCTTATTATTTGCCTGGAAGAAAGCAAACCTGTTGAGCTTCACCTGAGCCTGTGGTCAGCTCCAACTCAAGGACCATGCCTGTGGCAGCTTTCACCCAACCACCAACATGAAGTCAGAACCATAGTGCCTGCCATACCACTGTCACGGTGGGTGGGTTCCTGATGAAAGAGGATGCGAGTGGAGGAGGACATCCATGGTGAACCATGGCTCTGGCACACAAATTCACAGTCATGCTCACCTCCTTTTTCAGAAGCATGCTCTTTCTCTTGCAGAAGTGCATATTTACACTCTCAGGTCATTCTCCTCATACTTCTTCCCTTAATTATTCATGTCATATGCAAGGTCACTGTTCATAGAATCATAGAATCATAGAATCATAGACTGGTCTGGGTTGGAAGGGATCACAGAGCTCCAACCCCCTGCTGGTAAGGCAGCCCCAGTCTTTGAGCAGAAATCTCTCCTAATCAACTGTACTCACAGGCAAGACCTGGAGCTGGCAGAGCACACCAGCTAAAACAGGATAAATGGAGTAAACTGGTGAGCAAGCATCAGCCAAAGAGCAGGAGAGAAGCGCCAGGGCTGACCCACAACAGGAATATATTGGGCTTAATCCCTCACTGGTTGAAGTCCCCTGTATGGTGCAAGACCCCAGTGGCTGCAGATCACAGAATCACAGAATCCCAGCCTGGTCTGGGTTGGAAGGGACCCCCAGGGTCACAGAGCTCCAACCCCCCTGCCACAGGCAGGGACACCAACCTCCAGGCCTGGAGCTACACAAGGTTGCCCAGGGCCCCAGCCAACCTGGCCTTCAACACCCCCAGGGACGGGGCACCCACCCCCTCTCTGGGCAGCCTGTTCCAGCCCCTCACCACTCTCTCTGTAAAAACCTTCCCCCTAATATCCAATTTAAACCTTCCCTCCTCCAGCTTCACTCCATCCCCCTTGTCCTGTTGCCCTTCCTCCCCATGTTAGGAGCTAAGGCTTTGTGCCACAGCTGCTGCCTTGTGCCACTAGTCCAAATCTTCCTGATCTTCCTTAGCAAGTGAGGAAACATTTAGCCTTGGGAAGGCAAGGCAATGCCTCTAGAACAAGGGACGTGTGGACTGGGCGCGGGTGAGAGCAGGACATCTATTAGCTAAAAGCCTGGCAGGAAAATCAATTGGCTGCTGCTGAGTTCCCCTCTGCAGGTGCTGATATTGTGCTGTGGTTCCTGGAAAAGCAGATAGCCCTGCCTGTTGTGGGGGGTGGAGGGGGGTTGGGAGGGGGAGTGGGGGATGAGTGTACCAGGAAAGGATTGTGCTCAGGCACCCAGGCAGAGTTCATCTCACCTGACTTTAGATGTGTGTGGTGTACATCTCACCGGCTGGGCAACTCATTTCTGGTTTGTTTGCACTTACTGCAGAGAAAAAATAAACTTCTAGGCAAGATATGGCTGATTTACTCTGGCACACACCCCAAACCTGCTGTAAGAGCAGCCCAGGGTGATTAGCTGAGATGAAGATGCTTACCTCCAGCCAGATTGGGCTGACCCTGTGCCTAGTTTCATCTTTCCAGGAAGCATTTTGCAAGGAGACCCAGTGACCAAAGAAAAAAAATCATAAAATAGGCTGCATAAACACTGTGTCAGAGGAATCTGGGAGCTCTTCTGCCTAAATAGAGAGGAAGCAAATAGCTGAAGCATATGAAAAAAAAAATCTAGGAGGGCTGGAAGGAATTCAACCTCTGTCTGGAGGCTTTCTAGGAGACACAGAGAGATGCCCTACAGCTACAAAGAGGTCAAATCCAATTGCCTGGAAGTAGAAGCTCTGCTGTGGGCTCAGATGTTCAGGCAGAATTTCAAGTGCAGCCTTAAACTGCCCAGCCACGGCTGGCAAAGGGGGTTGAGGAGCTGACCCCCAACATGTCTCACTGGAAACACGAGGCTACATAAAACCAGAGAGAAGCCAGCATGCCCTGGCCTCCCTGGCACTTGCTAAGAGATGAGGGGCCCAGAGAACTGCCCGGTGCAGAGCCCTGAGGGCTGGCAAAGCACCGGCAGCCATCCAGCCAGCACACATGTGGAGCCTGGTGAAGGCACAACAGCCCCTGCTCCTCCTGCCCTCTCTGCATCCCAAAGTCGGGCCATACCCACTGTTGTGCAGGGCATCCCCTCCTCTTCCACTGCTGCTACCACACAGTAGCAGCTCAGGTCCATGTGGTAGTTGAAATGGGAGATGAATTAGGCAAGGGCAGACCGGGGGGAACCAGGCAGTGGAATGAACCAGGCAGGGAGGTGAAGGAGGCAGTGGGATGAACCAGGCAGGGCAATGAACGAGGCAGGGAGGTGAACCAGGCAGGGAGATGATCAAGCCAAGCAGCCAAGCCATGATGATGTCACATAGTCTATATGACCTTGATTGTGCAACGGAAATGATTAATTAGTACTCAGGAATGAGCTTCTTAGTGGATTAGAAGGAATCATGTAGCCAGACGCAAATAATAAAGACAGTTTTTGCAATTAAAAATGTGCCTTTTACCTGGGAGAAGAATCACAGCATCAAGGAAGAATATGCAGACTCCATGATGCTGTAAGAAAGAAAAATGAAAGAAATACATTAAAGGGTGAAAATGCTCCACTGTGTTCTCCAGTACTCCCTACAAGTGTTAAAGCAAGAAGTTTTAGCAAGAGAGACTGTTGAGCAAGTTCCCCTGGACTGACACATCCAGAGCTGGCTCCCATCCTTGCACGCTGCCTGGGACCAGGTGACAAGCCTGCATGGGTTGGGACCCTGCAGCCGTCCAGGCAAGGAGGTGCAGAGGACTTCCAGCTGCTGAGGAGTACGGCACTTTGGCACAGCCAGGTCCCAGCAAGGAGCCCAGGCTAGAACTCTGTGAGCCACAGGCAGGACGGCAGCCAAAGTCAACAGAGAGGAGCAGGCCTGAAGTGAGGCCTCTGCTCTGCCCTCAGGAGGCCCCAGCTGGAGTCCTGTGTCCAGAGCTGGGGCCCCAACACAAGGAAGATGTGGGGCTGTTGGAGAGGGGTCAGAGGAGCCACGGAGATGATCAGAGGGCTGGAGCAGCTCCCCTAAGGAGAGAGGCTGAGGGAGCTGGGCTGGTTCAGCCTGGAGAAGAGAAGGCTGTGGGGGGACCTCATTGCAGCCTGCCAGTCCCTGAAGGGAGCAGAGGAACAGGAGGGGAATGAGCTTGTTCAAGGGCAGAGACTGGCAGGACAAGGGGGATGGAGTGAAGCTGGAGGAGGGAAGGGTTAGAGGAGAGACTGGGGGGCAGTTCTTTGCAGAGAGAGTGGTGAGGGGCTGGAAGGGGCTGCCCAGAGAGGGGGTGGGTGCCCCGTCCCTGGGGGTGTTCCAGGCCAGGTTGGCTGGGGCCCTGGGCAACCTTGTGTAGCTCCAGGCCTGGAGGTTGGTGTCCCTGCCTGTGGCAGGGGGTTGGAGCTCTGGGATCCTTGGGGTCCCTTCCAACCCAGACCAGTCTGATTCTATGACGTGCTGCAGAGCTGGAGCTCAGCCATGCGAAGGGGAGGCTGACTTCCACGGGGCTGCACCCAGGGCTGTGCCTCGCCTGCAGCACGGAGCAGGGGCTGCTCATTTGATTAATGGCCCTTTTGGACAGTTAGAGAAATTGTTAGACTCGGCTAGTGAAACAAAAGAGATTGGCAATCATGTGAAAAATAAGGAAAAAAGGGTTCACTGAAATCCTGGCACTGTGAAATGAATGTTATTAATTCAAAGCGAGCCAGGCCAGGGTGTCACAAACATCAAGGCCAGGCATTGCCCTGCTCAGGAAACAGGCAGGAGCTGTGCATGGAGAGCAAAGACCAGAAACGTGGGCAGCAGCCCCACGGTCTGCCCACAGGTCCAGGCAGCTGAACACTGAGGGTAGGAGCCTGGCTGCAGCATCCTCCCCCGCGCCCAGAAAGCGCCTGGGAGCGGCAGCTGGTGGGTAACGGTGATGAGAGGGGACCTGTGAGAAGATGCTGGGGCAGGGCAGCAGAGCGTGAGGTGCAGCGGCACCCCCAGTGCTGCAGGGAAGGAGTGGTGAGATGGGGGAGAGCCAGGAACTGCCCCTAATTTCCTCATGGCTAATTTGGCCTAGGGACAACGGGGAGCACCAGGCTGGCTGGTGGCTGCCCTTGCCGTGAGCAGACTGGCCCACCTCCTGGTGCTCCAGTACCAGTGACACCAGTCAGGGACACGCGTGGGCAGCGGGGTCAGGCTGGGAACCAAGAGCTGCATCACTTGTATTAGCTGCTGTTGTGTTTGTAGGCTCAGAGCAGGTCTGGGTTCCCGTCTGGTCACGAAATGATTCAGTTTCACAGGAACTGAAAGAAAAGCCCAAAGCAAAAAAACCATCCAGGGACAAATAGGAGTTGTCAGCATTTTGAAAATGAAAAGGAAACCAGCAACAGCCATTTCCCAGGGTGCCTGACCGACTCTTTCTCCAGCAGAGGTTTGCAGGAACAGCAGGACATCTGGATGGTTGGACAGAGGCTTTGCCCTGGATAGGGAGGGGGTGCTTTGAGGTGGGGCACACAGACCCGTGGGCTGGAGCATCTCTCACTCATCACCTCAACGTGCAGCTCAGCAGGAGAAAGGGAAGCTCCTAGTTTGAGTGGGTGTTATGGTCCCTCCTGGACAGAAAAAGACTTCTGTGGGACTCCCCCAAATACCTCCTCAGATATTAAAATCCCTTGCTGCAGCTAATCAGTTTTAAGCCCTGCCTGTGATTTCATCCAGACTCTCAGTGTACAGCTTTCCATCCACACATGGCCAATGACAAGCCAAGGGAGCTCCTCAGCCCACAGTCCCGTTGGTGGCAGTTCCTCTGTGAGAACCAGGGCAGGACCTGGCAGGACCCGGTGAGCCTCGGGGCAGCACAGCTGGGCACAGCTGGGCACAGCTTCCTGCCACCAGTGAGGACACTGCCCTTGGAGCCCTGCCCACGGGAGGGGGTGAGGTGGGTCCAGTGGGTTCCGCAGCCTGTGACGTAGAGCAGAGAACAGGTTGGAAGGGAAGAGAAGCACTCTGGCCTCCAAATTGCAGGGGCCTTGAGGAGGAAGGGCACCTTTCCGTGTCCCTCTGAATGCATGTGCCTTTTTTTAATGTCTTTTGGACTTGAGGCTGTCAAGCTTCTGCAGGAAGATGGGCAAATTGCTTGGCCTGGGGAGTTCCTGGTGGCTTTGGAGGCTCCGGGAAGCGGAGCAGGAGTATGAGGTCAGTTTCCAGAAGCGTGCCAACCTGGGTTTAACACATCACAGCTCTGCACACTGTCGCTCACCACTCGTGACCCAGAATGCTTCTCACCCCAACCAGCTCGCTCCTGTCATCCCAGAGCTGGCTCCCCTCTGAGGGGGCTATGCCTCCAACACAAACATCCCTGCAGCCACTGACAGATAATGTTTAGTAAAAATCAAGCCTTTAGATTGATGAGAGAATTGCACCCAAGGCATTTCCAAGCCAGAAACTCCAGAGACATTTGTGCCACATCTGAGACCTGGGACCAACCTAACAAACCCGAGATGTATGGGAGCTGTGTGGGGGGGTGAGGTGTCTGCGAGGCTGAAGTCCTGGGCTGGTGTGAGGGAGTAGAGAAAAGGGAGCCTGGAGAACCTTAAACCCTCAGATCCAAATCACAGACAACTCTACAGAAGCAGGGTTTCTGTGCTGGCATCAGCTTCAGTGATTTGGAGGACTTCATGTTCAGAGTTTGACAGATTGTCATGAAGAGACTGTATCTAAAATAGCTGGTGGAAGTACATCCGTGCTAATTACAATCACAAGACCTGAAGCAAGGATTGTAGGCACTCCCTCTCTGTTCCTGCCAGTGACCATGTTTTACAATTCTTTAAGTGGATCGTGGGTTTTAACGATCTCTGCCAAAGGAGAACGAGCAAAAACCTCCAGAGTGTGCAAGAGCAGGCTTGGCAGCTTCCTGGGATGGGGGGACCAGCTAGGAGCATGGAGGCAGAGGAGCCCTGGGTGCTGCACCTCGCCCAAGCACGGCTCTTGCCTCCTGGCAGCTGTTTCCAGCCGTGGGGATGCAAGGCTCCTCAGCTGCTGTGGGTGAGCCAGGGGATGCAGATGTCACAGATAGGCTTTGACAGGCCATCCCAGAGGAATTCGCTTTCCAAAACCTGTCTTCGGGACCTGAACTGAGAAATCTGCCTCCCTCCTGGGAGTTAGCTGCCACCATGGGATCCTGCCTGTGAATCGGGGTGCAGGGCCAAACGGGTCTGTGGGTCAAGGAGCTTGTGGAGAAGGAGGCTCCTCTCTCCTCCAGGCCCACAGACCCTGCCAATTTCCCCTGATGTCCCTGAAACTCTAGTGAAACCGTGCCCTTCAGACAGGCAGCAAGTAGCTGCAGTACCAGGCTGTCAGGCTATCTGCTTGGGTTGATCATCATTCATTAGTGAAAATCAGAGAGACAAAGGCACGTGGGAAAGGTTACCATGAGCAGGCAGCTGCCACTTGACCAAGGCTAGCATCACAGTTAGGCTACTGGTTTTATAATCACCTCACTGGAGATTTTCAGGGGGAGGAGAGCCTGCCCTCCAGTGCTGGCACGTTGTGGGGAAGAAGCCATTTATTCCCACCACAGGAAACCCAAACCAAACCAGCAAACCTACCCCCTAGAAAGCCCCTTTCTGCTGGTCCCGCTTCTGCAGGAGGGGCTTTTGGGACCCCACACCATCCCCTCTCCCAGCAGCCCTCCAGCCTGAAGATGCCTGCGGGGTCACAGCTGAGGAGCTGCAGCAGTTGTCATCTAACACTCAGGAGCTCTGCAGAAGGAGACCTTGAATTTGACACACCCCACTCCTGGAGCTGGCTCCTATCCTGGGCAATCCCACCAGCTGCCAAGGTCCCTCAGAGCCAGGGCTGAGCACAGGCATGCACCATGGGTGGGAGTGGGACACTCTGCTCCCACCGGCTGCGTGGGAGCGCTGGTGGCTCTTGGGCAGTGACAGTCGGGAGCAGCAGGAGAAGGCTGGAGGCTGCAACCTGAACCAAGAGGCTTTGAAAGTTGAAGGTTAGGGGTGACCTGCTGGGAAGCAGCTCTGTGGAAGAAGCCCTGGGAGTGCTGGTGGACAGCAGGCTGACCATGACCAGCAGTGTGCCCTCGTGGCCAAGAAAGCCAACAGCATCCTGGGGGGTATCAAGAGCAGGTCAGGGAGGTTCTCCTGCCCCTCTGCTCTGCCCTGGGGAGGCCTCATTGTGTGCAGTGCAGGGGTCCCTGGTGCAGGAAGGACAGGGAGCTACTGGGGAGGGTACAGAAAAGGGCCACAAAGGTTATGAGGGGACTAGAACATCTCTCTTACAAAGGGAGGCTGAGGGACTTGGAGCTTTTTAGCCCAGAGAAGACTGAGGTGGGATCTTACCAATGCTTGAACCCCCACCCACTTGACGGGTGGATGCCGATTGGGTGGGCTCAGACTTTCTTCAGTGACGCCCAGGGACAGGACAAGGGGCCATGGGCACAAACTGGAGCAGAGGAAGTCCCACCTGACCATGAGGAGGAACTTCTTCCCTGGGAGGGTGGCAGAGCCCTGGGCCAGGCTGCCCAGAGAGGTTGGGGAGTCTCCATCTCTGGAGACACTCAAACCCTGTGATCCTGGACACTTCCCTGTGCAGCCTGTTCTGTGTGATCCTGCTCTGGGTCACAGGGGGTTGGACAGGGTGATCTCCAGAGGGCCCTGCCAACCCCCATCATTCTGTGACTGTGATTCTGTGAATGGGAAGTGACAAAAGCCACACTCCCCTTGCCGAGGGAAGAGATGCTCTTGGCACTAATGTCCCACCCAGCGTTTCTCAGGGCTGCTGCTGGAGGCCATGCCCTGGAGCTGATGCCACTGCAGCACAGGCAGAATCAGAGCATCCCTTTCCTCCTTCCAGAAGACTTGTTTCTGCAGCTGGTGAGGCACAGCACGTGCGTGCAGCAGGCAAGGCAGGGGGAAGGCACAACTCAACCGCTGATTCTCACAGGTTACAGGCTTCTCCCACACCTTTTCCCAGCCAGGCTGCAGAGGAGCTTTGTGTCTGTAGCCACAGCACATGGTCACAAACTCCAGAGACAACCAAGGCATCTGGACAAAACTCCAGAGATGACCAAGAGGCTCTCTGGGGTATGGACTTGAATTTTCCCACTCCTCTGGTCACCCATACTGGTGCGTACTGGTCCATACCACGTCTCCACATTTCTGTGTTTAAATGTGATAGGGGCAAGGAGGTGGAGAAACGGAAGATGATCCATGGGGAGGATGGAACACCAGGCCAGGGATGGAGGTGTGCCCCTATAGTGGTGGAAGAGCTGCTCCCCATCTTAGTGTCTGAAGAACACAAATAAGTAAAAGGTGTCCAAAATTCAGGCTCTGGAGAAGCTCCAGGAACTCCTTTGACTCTTTCATTCCCTAGTTTGAAGACATGCAATGTTTCCAGCACTTCAGGCTGCTTTGGGAATTAACCAAAAACTCCTAGGCTGCTCCTCATTTGTATATAATCTGCATCTGAGTTTTGCTCTGAGAGAAATGCAAGCTGGCAAGAGGACACAGTTGTTTACACACCAGGGCTGGTAAGCACAGATCTTTGCAAACACAGACTTTCTGTGCAGGGCCAACAGGCCATCAGGGTAGAAATGCAGCTTTCTCAACCTCTCCAAACAAATGTTTGCTCTCCATTTTCCCCTTGGGTCTGCAAATTGTGGAAAGAGGGTCAGGAAAAGGCGTCCCTGCTTTGGTCACATTCCCATAGGAAGCATCTGCTACTAAACATATGTTGCTGGGGAAAAATACCCACCAACATAAATGCAAACACAGTCTTTTAGTTTGTTTCTGGTTCAGAAGCACTTCTGTCAGTTCAGGGTAGGGTTCTCCAAAGCTGGGACATGACCCTGCACAGTGATCCCAGTCAAGCCTGCTGGGATCTGGGTGCAGAGTCCCCATGGATCCATCAGCTGAAGGTCAGGAGCAAGCACAGCCAAGCTCTCCTCCCCCAGCACCCATCAGCATCACAGTGCCTTGTACCAAACCCAAATATCTTTTGGGGATTGATTTCCACCCCCTCCTGGGAGACAGTGCTGGTGCCTTTAACCCCTCTGCTCTCCCACAAAGTGACCACCACCTCTGTCCCTCACAGGCTGCACCCACCTGCATTCCAGGGAAACTTCTCCCAGCAAAGAGTTTAGGTATTTAAAATATTTTTTCCTTGTCCTGATTGAACAGAGGTCCCAGCGTAGAGGAGAGCAGTTCCTAGCTGTTGCCTACAGGAAAGAAAAATCCCCCTTTTCTTAAGCAAAGACAAGGAAGCCCTGGATTGACAAGGCAAGTGTGATGCTCACACATGGTAATTCCAAGGGTGCTGGTACCCACAAGTCTGAGCTCCACAAGTCAAGCCTCCTGGGGCATCGATAGCATCTGAGTAAGGCTGAGGGATGGGGAGGGGGGCAGCAGGGCTTAGTGGAGCTCCTCCCATGTAGACCCCTGGGGTCTGGCACCCTGTCCTGCAGCAGAAAGGCTCTGGGCCAAGCTCTCCTCGCTCCCCTCAGGAGGATTTCCACAGCCACCCTGATCTTCCAATGGCTTCAGCAGCTTTTCCTATTTCTACCCAAGATATATTCATGAATAGTTTATCCCATTTGCTCTTGTGCCAACACTGGCCTGTAGTTTAAATAACAAGCTGCTGTGCTGATGTTTACCTTTCCCTGCCTCTCCTTCTCCCCCAAAATATTTGTAGAGAGCTCTCACATGTCTCTCAGCCATCCCTTTTCTGGGTTCAACCTTATGGGGCAGACCCATAGGCAAGTGTACAGCAGGGTCAGTGGCTCCAGTGCTCACAGACACTGAGCAGCCTGGGGCACACAAGGAGGAAAGCATCCCATGGCTGGAGTGGTTCAGTAGCCTGGTGAAATGCCAGCTCAAAGGGGCAGAGCAGCGTTACCAGCTGTTAATGAGATGAACCCCATGGGCACAGACATCCCCAAACCATTTTCAGAAGGTGGAAGGCTGGGAAGGGGGCTCAGGCCAGGAGTCTGGCAGAAGAGGGGGTAATTTCATAGCATCCCATCTCAGATGCTGCACAGGTTTCCGTGGTTCCTCCTGCCCTGGGTTCCTTGCCTCCCCTCTCCATGCCCTGCAGGTCTCCTGGCTGGGTTAGACACAGGGCTTTCTGCAGAAGGGATCTACCTGGGTGTCCTTACAACTGTACACACTTTCTCCTAGATGTCCATTCAATCTTTTTCTTTTTTTCCAATTATTTCTTCTCCCTGACTGTTGAAATCAGAGGTAGAGACGATGTGGGTCCTCCCAGTCTTACTCCAGCATCATCTGATGTTTGATCCTGTCAACCTTGATCCCGTGAAGCCTTCTGGTGCCCTCAGAAACCTCCAGCCCAGACACGTGTCTGCACACATGTGACCTTTGCACACAACAGCACCGGCTGGCACTGTCACCTCCTGGGGACACGTGCTGACCTGGGCTCTGAACTCCTCCATGCAGTCCCCCTGCTACCTGCACCGCACGGTGGGGAACCACCGCTGGACCAGAGGCTCCATCCTGGGAAGGATTAGATGTTTGCTTGTGGGGGCATCATAGTTCCTTTGCCCAGGCTGCATTTCCAATAGCTCTCTCCTTACAGATCACTTCGGTGCTCGTGCCCACACGAGCCTTGTGCTGGGATGAAGAGTTGGCTGACCAGAAGGAGTCAGACCTGGAGAAGGGAAAACCTGAGACCTGAAAAACAGCCCAGGCTTCAGAATAAATTTTAAAGGGAATTGTAATTAAAAGCTTTGAAGTAAACAGAAAATGGGATTAAACAGGACACGGATTTACCAAAGGCATAAATGGCAGGTTGGCTGGAGAGCTTTCTTTAAGGAGGTATGTGTCTCCCAGACAAAGGAATTTAAGTAGATCTCATCTCCCTGAACCTCAGTCAAGCATTTGATGTAATGCACATGAGAAATTATTAATTAAACTGGTTAAGATGGGGATTAATGGAGAAATGATAAGGGACGGGGGGTAAGATGGGAAATGGCTGGAGGGGAGGCAGCAATGGGTAGTGTTAAGACAGCAAGCGCTGAGCTGCAGGCAGGCTGCTAATGGAGTTTCTCAGAGATCCATTTGGGGTCTGATTTTGCTTAATATTTCCACTAATGATCTTTGCACAAAAGGTAGGAGTCTGCTGATAAAACCTGCTGATGATTCAAAGGAGGAAGCCAGTGCATGGCGGCAGCGGAATATCAAACAGAAGCGATTGGGTGACCTTAAAGACTGCAGTAAGAGACCTGGAAGGAAATCCAATAGTACAAATGTGAGGTCAGGTACTTAGGAACCGAGGCAGGAACTCCAGCTGCAGCTGGAAGTAAATGAAAAGCACGAGGAGCTTGCTGGGGGAGTCAGTCACCAAACGGCCCTTAACTGCCAATTTGGTTCAGCAGTGGAAAAGGCTTGTGTGAGCTGAGCTGTGGTATCTCCTGGGGAGAGGAGCCCATCAGTGCTGCAGATGGTGCCTCATCAGGAGCGGCCTTACCAGTCCTGCTTGCTCTGGGACTCCCAGCACCATCCCCTCCCCATCTTTGGAAGAGTTTGGTCTGCCTGCCCACCGGGATATGTCTCAGAGGGCATCCTGCTCCCCTGGTGTGCTCCAGGGATGGTCATGGAGGAGAATCATTTGGGTTAATGGGTGACATTGGCACAAAGTAAAACGGGTTTGCACAAGCCACAGGCCCTCTGGGACAGGTCTGGGAAAACCTGTGGGCTTCAGGGGGGATGAAAAGTCACAGCAAAGGGTATTGAACAGCTCATGTGATGGGCAGCACACCGCGGTGTAAAGGCTGGAAGGGGTCTGGGACCCCACGTCTCTGCTGACCCCCACGAGATCTCCAGCCCTGTGACCCCACAGAGGGTCGTGCTCCAGGCTGGTGTGAATGAGCCAACTGGAATGATGCCTTCACGCATCACTGCCTTCTTCCCTGCCTGCTGCCCAGAGATTTGGCACTGAGCTGGGTGATAAGGACATCTCTCAAAACGTGTCCCTCGCCAAGCCTGACGAGACGGGCCTCTGCGTGATGTGGTGGGCAAGTCTCAAAGCTGGCAGTGGCCAAGTCTCCTCCATGGGCACTCACTGAGAGCAGGCATGCCTTGGCTTCTGCTGGCGGGTGATAAAACACCAGTGAACCTGTGCAAGGATGAAGCCTGGCCATCACCCATCCCTGCTGAAAACCCCACTCCCCTGTGCAAAGCCACTTCAGGAAATCATTTATTTTGCCCCCCCTCCCCCTCCCCTGCTCCCACAGGGCTCTGCAGCTGGTGAGAGCCACTGCTGACGTGCCATTTTCCCCTCCCTGATGTGACCTGATGAGGCTGATGTGGCACTTCTCCATCTGACCTGACAGCTCGGGAAATTCAGTCGGGCTGGCAGGACGCACATGCCACTCGCCGAGCTCAGCGGGTCCCGGCACCCCGCGCCAGCTGTCCCTGCTTCCACTTCATCACTCCTCTTGGACCAGCTCTGCAGCACTGGCAGCAGCAGCAGCAGCTCCTTGACTCCAGACCTCGCGGACGTCAGCTCTTGGAGAAAGCCTGTGCATCCGTGTCAGGCTGGTGACAGGGATTGCCAGGCTTCCTGCAGTGACGGGCACGGCAGCTGCCTGGGCGGGCTGCGAGACGGGCTGCGGGGTGCCTGGAGAGAAAACTGCTGGGAGACGGTCCCAGGAGCTCACAGCTCTGGGGGTGCCTGGCTCTGCAAAGCCCAGCCCAGAAGGGGTGGGGAGCCCCATAGCAGGTTGGAAAGAAAGGGCAGAGGATCACTGCTGATGCTGCATCCAGCTGAACTCCTGGAGAAAAGCCACAAGGAAACTCTCACCTCCTCCCAGGAAGGTCTCTCAGCCCCTCTCCGAGGCGTATTTACTCTGGGTATCAGGGCTGGAAACACAGCCCAGCTCCTGGGCTTGTGAGCAGAGGGTGAAACCAAACTGCCATCATCCTTGGGCAAAGAAAAGCACCGTGGACTGCTGGGGTTCTGCTCATGGGCACAGGCAGAGCAGGCACGTGACAGAGGGAAGTGCCCCAGGGCTCCAGTTTGGTCCTGGGAGATGTACCTCAGCTGCAGGAGGAGCCCCAGATACCTGCTGAGACTCATCCAGTCCCCAGGTCATCCCCATGGGCATGCACCCCTGAACTGCCTGCAAACAGGCATCTCCTAAGCAGCTTGCCCTGCAGCCACCACATCTGCTTCCCGTGCTGCTTGCACCAGGGACGGTTTGGGAATGGGTGTGGGCTGAGGAGCACTTCTGGCTCCTGCTGCCAAGGGCACACAGCGTCCTCATTCACCCTTGCAGCTCCCTACCACCCTGCATCCCCCGCAGATGACCCCAGCTGCTGCTGCAGGTGCAGTGCTCCCTGCAGACACAGCAGCACTTTCTCCATGCTGTTGGCTGTGATAGCATCCAGAAACCTGATTTGAGATGCTCGAAGCCCAGCTGCGAAGTCAATCCCACACCACATCAGCTTCATTTCTCGCTATATACCCCCAAGTAGATGAGAAGAAGCAGGGCAGTCACACAGCACTGAAACAATCTCTGCCACGCTGACGTGCCTGTGAGTGCTGGAGGAGCAGGCTTGCAGCTGGGGTGAAAGGATATGCCCTGGGAGCACTCAAGAACCAGGACCAAGCCCTTTAAAGCCCATCCTGGGGAGCTGAATGCTTTTCCAGCGTGTTAAATATCGATTTGTGGGTTGAGAGGCATTGAAACAGCATCCAGCTGCCTGTGCCGGGGCAGGGAAGGGCATCTTGGTGCAGGGCATGGCTGGTGACGCAGGCACTGCCTGATGTGACACCTGCTTGTCATCACCGTGTGCTCACTCCTGCGGATGGGGACGGCTGTTCCTTGGGGTCAAGTGAGCCGTGATTCAGCCCAGAGAAGTGCTTTCCTGCTTCTTTTGTCCTCTTGCCTTCCACTCTGAGTCTGCCTGGTTAGATGGTTGCTTCTCTCCTCTCTATAATTAGATCTTCTCATTGTCTGCTCGGTGTTTGTGCGACCGTAGCAGAGGTTGGCTTCTGCTGTCAGGCAACCACAGGGCATTCCAGTCCAAGTGCTGTTGATTTCTGCTTTTATCCATCTGAAAAAAATAAAAAAAAGGAAATAAAATAAAAGCTGAATGCAGTGACATGCCAGCCCTGGCCTGGGTCCACGCCGCAGCCGGACGCCTGTCTCTCAGTCCCGCTCAGGAGGAGCACTGGGAGGGGAGGAAGCCAAGCTGCCCTCACGCTGCCCAAGCCAACTCTGCTGCTGGAGCTGGAAACAAGACAACACTGTGTGCTGCTGCGTGGGGCTGTGAGGGAGAGAAGGTCTTTGCCCTCAGCCTCTCCGTTCCTGAGCTCGTCCCTCTCCCATTTGCCTTTCGCAGGAGTACTCTGGGAGTGGGAACTGGCATCTCTTCAGCTCCACACAAACCGAGATGTGGGGGTGCATTGATGGCCAGTGATGAAATTACAACGGCTCATGAGGGGGGACAGGCTCTGGCTCTCCAAAATACATCTCCTCTGGCTCCTGAGCAGGAACCTGACCTCTGCGAGGCGAGCGGTGCTGTCACTGGGTTGGGGCAGGACAGTGGAGGCGAGGATGGGACATCAGTGGGCTGGGTAGCACAGCACCCTGGGGCTGCCAGGCACACAGCCCTGGTCTGTGTCCTACAGCTGCTACTTCAATGAAAAAATTCTCAACACTGCAGCCAAAGCACGTTGGCTAAATACTGAGCAACTTGGGGGCGAGGGGGGAACCAAGCAACAAATTTGAAGTCATGTTTTGGTCAACAGATAGAAAACCTGGGGAGCTGGAAGGTGGAAAGGCATAGCAGCTGGAGATAGGGATTTTTGATGCCAGGAGTCCTTGTGAGGGTGGCTGAGCCCACAGCAGATCGAAGGGAGCAGAGCGGGAAGGGGCGAGGTGCCTCAAACCTGGGGAGCAGTCCTGGAGGGGAGAGCAGGGACCCAGCACCCCCTGCACAGGGGCAGCGAGCACCCCAAATGGGAGGGGCTGTCAAAGGCTGCAGCATGGGGAATCGGAGCAGGGAGAGACCTAAAACATTCCCAGGCCAACTAGAGAGTGGAGGAGCCCCAGCTGCTGCCAACCTGACTCCATCTCACTCCCTTCCAGCCATCTGGGGACCCGCTCTGTGCTTTGGCAGTTCCAGTTCATGACAAGATTGTGCACTTAATTTTTGCCCCGAAAGGAACTGATGCAGGGCTTCATCAGTCCTACCAGGCAGCACCCCTCTGAGAGAGGCAGCTCTGGGGTGAGACTCCTGCTTTGGGGTGAGACTCCTGCTTTGGGGCAGGCTGCAGGCGTGTGATGGGATTTAGCTGCAGCGCTGATGAAAGATCTTGCAGATCCCTGGGGTGTCCCAACGAGGGATGCTTGCTTGGTTTGCAGGCAATGCCCATACAGTGAGGCACGGCTGCTGCACCCATGGGTGCACACGGGCAGAGCTGGCACCCCCAACTCAGCATCCTGCAGGAGATGGGGTGGTGGAGCCCAGTAGATGCTTCCCCTCTCTGCAGCCCCAAATGCCTCCAGCACTGAGCAGGGGTCCCATCACCTTGTTTAGAGCACCCCTAAGTATTATCTCACAAAAACTTGGGGATTTTATCTTTTATGGTAGGTTTGCCCAAATGGAAAACCAGAATAAAAGGTGTCTATTCCCATCTTGGTTTATTTTAATAGGATTAACTATTCTGGTGCCATCAAAATGTCTGTTCCAACATTTCCAGGCTGAGGAATTTCTCTCTTTGTTCAAAACGACACTTAGGAAGAAATTTAATGGAAGTGCTCTTTCTACTTCTGTTTGGAAGAGTCCAAATGGCAGTGATGTGGTTTGGCTTTGTTGATGCTGAACGTTTGGACCCATCCAAAAGCCAGGCTTCCAGATCTTCCCCAATAGAAAGAACAGTAACTCAGGCTTTGATGTTTCGCTTGCAGATGAAGAGGGACAAACAAAAGGAGTCACATCCTCCCCCACCCATCCCCACCGTGGTCTCTGAGGCTGCACGGGGCAGATGTGAGATGCCATCTCTGTGGTGTAACCGTCTGCTGCCTGGCTGTGAGGGGCTTTTGGGTGCAATCGGAGATGGGGGTGTGGGTGCAGAGTGGTGAGGAGGGTGTTGGGGATCTGGGCAGAGCTGAGGGGTGGAGATACTGTGGGAGCTGGGCTGACCTGGTCCCCAGCAGCGCCACAGCCCAGTCTGATCCAAGAAGCCACCCCATCAGATGCCACCCCTCCTTTTCCCAGCCAGCTCTTCAGCAGGACCTGCTCCCTACAAGCTTGGTCACCAGTGGATCAGTTATTACCACAGGGGTTTTCGGGGAGCCCTGTTAGCCCCTGGAGCAAGAGAGGGGGTGGGTGCCCCGTCCCTGGGGGTGTTCAAGGCCAGGTTGGCCGGGGCCCTGGGCAACCTTGTGTAGCTCCAGGCCTGGAGGTTGGTGTCCCTGCCTGTGGCAGGGGGTTGGAGCTCTGTGCTCCTTGGGGTCCCTTCCAACCCAGCCCAGGCTTCTATGTGATTCTATGATCTGCAGCCACTGGGGTCTTGCACCATACGGGGGACTTCAACCAGTGAGGGATTAAGCCCAATATATTCCTGTTGTGGGTCAGCCCTGGCGCTTCTCTCCTGCTCTTTGGCTGATGCTTGCTCACCAGTTTACTCCATTTATCCTGTTTTAGCTGGTGTGCTCTGCCAGCTCCAGGTCTTGCCTGTGAGTACAGTTGATTAGGAGAGATTTCTGCTCAAAGACTGGGGCTGCCTTACCAGCTTAGTGAGGGATGCACCTTTGCTGGGCTGTAATTAATAAACCAGCAAGCTACAGACCCTCATCATGCCCCCCCCCCACACACACACACTCTCCTCTGCCTGCTGGCAACAGACAGGGGAAGGAAAGGGTGTTATTTTGGGGAAAACCTGACATATTCCCTCAACAAGGGAGCAGCTTCCAGCAAGTCACCTAAAAAGAAGAACACAAAGAGCAGGCAGCAAAGCCACTGGGAGATCTGATGGGATGGGACGTGACCATCTTGGAGCCAAGGAGCACAGTGACTGACTTGAACCTGCCAGAGATGGGGAGGAGAGGCAGAGTGAACTGATGTTGCCAAAGAGGTTAAGGGGAATAAGATGGTTTTTACAAATATACCAGGGGAGTCTCAAATACTGGAGAGAAAGTAGGAGCCATTAATAAATTAGGAAGAAGATTAAATTAATGATGACTCTCAAATGGCTGAACTGCTGCACAGCCTTCTAAAAAACTGCCTTTAACCAAAAAAAAAAAAAGAAAAAAAGAAGAAAAGAAAAGCTTAAAGAGCACCTACAGACAACAAGAAAACAAAGAAAACCTTGTCAAATCATCAAATGTAATTCCTGAGCAAAGGCAGGGTGAACCTGTGTGGCTCAGCGGGGCAGGGGGCATGCAGCAGGGAACGGGGTGGGACTGAACTGATGAAATAAAGCTGGGGCCCACAATAGAGTTGTTTAAGTTACAGAGAAGCAGGAAATTACCAGAGGGTTTGGAAAAAGGAAGTACACCAGGCTTCATGAAAAGACAGCGATCCCAGCAGCGATAACGTTACGGCTCCATCTTCAACCCAACAATAGAGCCGATAGCCAGGGAGACTTCTGGAAAATAACAAAACTCTGGCAGTGCCCAGGGGGGACTGTGAGGGCAGAGGGGGACCAGGGACACAACCAGCAGTGTCTGCAGGCTGTGTATGCTCTCCCCCCAGTGCCCCAGCCCTGGGACTCACCCCCAGCACTCCTGCCCTCTCCCCACATCTTCTTTTGTGCCAGAAATCGGAGGGCTGGTATCAAATGCAGCCCTGGTGATGGGAGAGATGTGTTTTCAGCTGCCAGGATCCTTCCCGGTGGAGCAGGTAGGTCCAGGGATCTCAAAGACACAGCCTGGCTGCTTTGGGTGGAGCCACACTGGGCTTCTGGTGCTGAGAGGGATCCTGCTCAGGTAGAGAGGTAGGAACACCACTTGTAGGTACATCTGTTGGATGAATCTGGGATGGAAACGTTGAATTCAAGGTTTCTCTGGATGAAATGTCAGTGCACAGGGATGGGAGAGGAGTCCCCAAAGCCCTGAACCAGCAGAGATCCCACCCTGTGACCCGCAGCCCTGGACCCTGTGGGATCAGGCAAGCTTCAGCATATCAGTCACACCCTGTCATGAGATTTTTCTCCACAGGTACAAGAAACAGCTCTGGGTTTAGCCTGGAGTAGAGATTTTGTCCCAGATTTTGCAGACAGAAAATCCTGCCGCAGTGAGTACTCACCATAGCAGAGCCCTGGGCTTTGCCCAGGAGAAGTTTTCCAGTCCCCAGAGCTCTGCTGGGGATGGAGCAGATGCCAGGGGGCACAGAGGGCTGTGCCAGAGGGGGACTGTTGTGGCACTGACACAGGGAGCTGAGGGATTTCAGCCTCACTCCTCCTCTCCCTGCCCTGGTGCTTCCTTCTTTGGAGCAAGTCAAGGAGCAAGTGCTAAGAGGGGTCTGCCAGGGGCACTGAGGACTGTCCTGCACATTGGAGGGGCTTGAGCTACAGGCAGAGGGGACAGCCAGAGGCATGCAATCCCCCACACAAAAGGTGCCCCTGAGCATCCTTAGGGACCAGCAAAAGGGATGCTGGCGCAGCAGTTGTGTGCCTGGGCGCAGCTGGGCACAGCTGGAGGCACTGCTGTCCCGAGGAGATACAGACACAATAGAGAGACACAAGGAAAATGATGAAGGGGCTGAAGGATGGGATTTAGGAGGCAGATTAAATGAACTAAATCTGTCTAGCTTTGCCGATCAATCACGCAGGCAGGAGCCGGGTAACTGTCTCCAAGTGCCTGAAGGGTGCAAACACTGAGGGAGAAGGAAATTGCTTACGGGACTTCGGGGTGTCAGAGGGGGAAGAAGGATGCCAAAGGTGCTGACTCAGCTCATCCTGCTCCCGGTGACGGCTGCGCAGGGGCAAGGTATGGGACTGAGCCCCAGCAAGACCATGCCTGGGCTGCAAGGGGAGGTTCGGGCTGGCAGGTCAAGGAGGAGGTGTGCAGAGGTTGTATCTGGGGTGAGGGGAGGGTGAGGGAGCGAGTGCAGCACAGAGGGGTAACGGGGCTGTGCAAGGAGAGCAGCACAGAAGGTGGGACAGGACTGATCCAACACTGTGTTCCTTCTGGCAACACGCTGCCATCATGTCTGCATGGAGTTTGTCCTGGAGGTCTCTGGGCAGAAGCTGGTGGGAGAGGGTGGTCACCTGCACAGCAGCACTCAGTCCCTGCCCATACACTCTCCGCAGGGATGGAGGACACCCAAGTCCTCCTTGTCACTGAGAGACCTCCTCCCTGTTGGCGCTGGGGAAGGATGGTTTTGGGTACCCTCCTTGCAGAGGAGACCCATCGCTCCTCCCCAGTGGCATCCACAAGGCGCAACCGCCAGCCCCATGGACCAGACCCGTTCCCCTCCATCTACAGAGCTGGCAGCAGTGCTGCCTTGCAGGATGGATCATTTTAACTCCCCCCACCCCACATCAGGCTCCCCCCTCAGCCCAGCCTCCCAGTTTATTAGGGCCTCTGGCAGAGCTCTGCCTGGTCCAGGCTCTTTATCTGTTTTCATTTTCTATGCACACCTCTGGGGCACTGTACAGATATAAAATAATCACAGTGACAGTCCCCAGATAAAGGCCACTTTGGTTATGGGAACACACCACGTCCTCATGTAAGAGCAGACAAGCGGCAGTTTATTTCCTATCTCAGCACCTTGCCAGCACTGAGTGACTTCTGAGGCTGAAGGAGAAAAAAATGAAAATATAAAATAAAAATAAAATAACAACCCTGGTCAGCTCCTCACACACACGAAACGTGGTGCAGGGCCTGAAGTTCCGAGCCCAGAGTGAGTATCAGCGACTTTCATTAACTGTCAAGTGAAACCCAAGGCAGGCTGAAGGGCTAATTCCAGTTGGGACCCGCTCAATAGCAAATTAACCTGCCAGTGATCTCCCAGTAGGCTACTGAGCAGAGCAGGAGGAATAATTTGAAACTAGGTTTGTAGAGGTAGGTAATATCTTTTTTATTAGATCAGCAGATAATTTGCAGCCGGGTAGTTATTCATGGGCTGCCCGCCTCTCCCGCTGCCCCTCGCCTCCCAGGGAGGGATGTGGGCATACCTCACCCCAGCATCTGCAGTGCTCCCATCCCCATGCCTTCGCCTGCACAGACCTGCAGTCACCAACCGTGCATGGGGGGCATGGGGGTAAGCTGTGGGGTGGAGTTGCACAGCCAGAGACCAAAGAAAGAACAGAGCTGCTGATGGACCTTGAGCTTTGAGGCACAGGGAGAAGGCAGAGCCTGGAGGGATGCTCTGGAAGAGACCTTTGGCTGAAGGCAGGGGATGGATGAGGACATACCTTTCACCCCCCAGCAGAGAAGCCACAATGTTTTGCATCCCTCTCCCTTTGTGGGCCAGAAGGTGAGAATCTGGGGTGCTGGAGGACTCAGGTATGTGAAAGGGGCTGGCAGTGGCCTGGGCACCCAGAGGAGACACCAGCCCTGCCCGGACCAGCCATGGACCAGCTGCACGTAGGGTGATTTGCTGTGGACCATTTGCAAAACCTGAGCTGGGGGAGCATGGGTGGGGGGAAGAATCCATGATGGGCCCCCCAGGCTGGGAGAGGTGGGGATGCCAGCGGTGGGGGTGCGAAGCCGGTTTCGGCAGCGCCCTTGCTCCCCCCACACACACAGAGCTCACAGAGGGAGCAGGGGGTAGAGCAGGGCAGGCTACAGCAGTGTCCGTGAAGGCTTTGGCGTTTTCCCCTCCATCCTCAGCAGGGAGAGGCAGGCCAGGAGGAGGATTACGTCACCAGCGCAGAGCCGCGTTGGCTGCGCAGTGCCCGAGGAGGAGGATGCTGTCTCCTGGCAACCCCCGCGCCTGTCACATACATCAGCATCAGCGGTGGATGCCACGCAGGACCCATCGCCTCTTGCAGCACTCTTCTACCAAGGGGGAGCTCGCCGCTGTGCAGCGAGGGTCCCGGGGCTTCGCTGGGCACTAATGGGGTCTCCCCTCCGCCCCCGCCCCTCTCCCGATGTGAGCTCCCAGCTGCAATTCGACTCCCCACCACCCCTGGAAATGGGTTTTTCTGGCGCTGCCAGCAGGTGTGAAGGCAGCTCTGGGCAGCGACGAGGCTTCTCAGCCAGCAACGGGAGGCAGCAGGGTCAGGAAATCACACCCTAGACAGGATGGCTGGCTCCCAGACCCGGGCACGGTGCTGGGCACAGCTGCAGAAAGCTGGTGCTTGCCCTGCATGGAGGGTCTTTCCCACAGCACCAGCCCTGATTTTCTCCACGCTGGGAGGCTGGGACAAGGATGCAGGGAGCTGCCAGATGCAAACAACACCAGGGTCATCCTCCAGGGTCAGAGGGGAGCAGCAGCAGAGTGGATTCCACCTCCACATAGGGCTGGTGTCTCCTCTGGGTGCCCAGGCCACTGCCAGCCTCTCTCACATACCCGAGTCCTCCAGCACTCCAGATTCTCACCTTCTGGCCCACAAAGGGAGAGAGATGCAAAACATTGTGGCTTCTCTGCTGGGGGATGAAAGGTATGTCCTCATCCATCCCCTGCCTTCAGCCAAAGGTCTCTTCCAGAGGATCCCTCCAGGCTCTGCCTTCTCCCTGTGCCTCAAAGCTCAAGGTCCATCAGCAGCTCTGTTCTTTCTTTGGTCTCTGGCCGTGCAACTCCACCCCACAGCTTACCCCCATGCCCCCCATGCATGGTTGGTGACTGCAGGTCTGTGCAGGCGAAGGCATGGGGATGGGAGCACTGCAGATGCTGGGGTGAGGGGCATAAAGGCTGTGAATTGGCCAAGGGCTCTTCTGGCAGCTGGCAAGCTGCCTTTGGTCTCACAGACCAGCCCTACAGCACCCACCTATGCAAGGACTTCCACTTGGAAGGGGAATGGGGATGGGGCACAAGTGTTTTTCCAGTGGGAGGATGCATGTCAGGATGGGGTGGAGGAGGAGCAAAGGGATGGGGCAGCAGGAGCAAAGGCACAAGCCTCCAAAGGGATCTGCTCCCTCTCAGAGAAGATGTGGGCTCCCCTGAGCTGCTTTGAGCCAGGGGCTTAATTTGCAATCAATCCAGCAGCAGAGCAGCATCCGCAGCAGCGAGAGGTTTGGGGGACAGGAGGGAGGGTGGCAGAGGCACTCAGCATCCCCAGGCTGCTCCAGGCAGCTGGGAACCCCCGGGTGCCTGGCAGTGGGGGCAGCGATGGAGCTGGAGTGGGAGCACTCAGAGGGCTGGCAAGCTGGGCAACCACCAGCTCCAGGAAAAGAGCCACAACAGCCCCACGCCTCCTGACCACCCCAGGCTCCCAGGCTGTGGCTCCCAGGCTCCCACAGCGGTGGGGAGGGGGAAGATGAGGCAGGAGGAGGGAAAAGAGTGCGGAGGGGAGGTGGGGGCGGGGGCGGGGGGCAGTGCCTGGTGAGGTATCCAGGAACGGGAGACAGGCAGAGAAGGTGATGGGGGATGATTGAGGGAGAGCAGGAGGACGGGTGAGAGACTGAGAGTGATAAAGGGTATGACAGACAGACAGGAAAACTAATAAAGAATAATAACCACCCCCAGCTGAATGCAGCACACGCACCTGCCCGTGGCTGGGTGTGTAAGCACAGGCAGCGTGACCCCCCTACCCCCACCCTGTCCAGGGAGGGCACATGGAGATGTGCCTGTCGCTGGCCACGCTCATGGCTCATAGGGTCACAGCATCCCTGCCAGCACAGGCTCACCCAAAGCCCTGTTGCCAGCCCCAGGGAGTGCTGGCGGCCGTGCAGGGAAGAGGAGGAGGAGGAAGAGGAGGAGGAGGAGGAGGAGGAGGAGGAGGAGGAGGGGGCATGTGTGTGCAAGCCCAGGCACCACTGGCAGCCGCCGTGCTCGCTGCACACACAGTGTGCGCACACCATGGAGGTGCTGCCCACGTGCTGATGCCGGTCACTTCTCCCCCAGGTATGTGCCCTGTGCAGTGTGCTGTGTACCCCCACGGTGCTGCTGCTGCACCCTCTGTCCCAGGACAGGCGCGGGATGAGGGTGCTGGAGGAAGGTTTGCCCTCAAGGCATTATCAGGCACAGCCCAGCATGCAGGACCCCACAGGGTCCATCCTGCCCAGCTTTCCTTCAGCAGATACACATGTGCCAGCTGGTCTCAGCCCATCTTTGCAGCAGGTACATACACTGGCTGGTCATGGCATCGCTTCTCTGTTTCTCTTACGGCTGAAGGAGCATGGCCATGCCTGTTCTGGCAGCCTCCCATGTTTTCCCCCACCCAGGCCCTTCCTCTGACACCCTTCTTCCCCCAGGGAGGCTCTGGAAAGGGGAAAGAGAGCCTCTCTGCCTACTCCTCCCTATGCACAGTGCCAGGCTACAGAGAGCAGTCCCAAAAAAGGCTGCATGCCGTGTTTGCTGGCGGGGCAGACTCAGCCTCCCACTCCTTTGCTGTCTGCACTGAGCCTTGCAGGCTGCTGGGTTAAACAGGAGCTGACAGGGTAAGTGGAGGATTGCTCCTGGAGCAATGTCTCGCCTGCATCAATCCCCCCTGCTGCCACCACTGCCCTGGAAAACTCCCAGAGAGTGTCCAGCTCCAGCTGAAGCAGGAGCTGATTAACTGAGTCCAGCTCCAGAGCATGTGGGAGCTCTGTTGTCTCTTGCTTTGGCTCGGGGAGGTGGGAGGCTGGTTTCAGACTGGCTGAGAAACTGTCTGGTGCCAGAGGACAGGAATGAGGAAGGGCAGAGTCAGGCTGGCCAGGCTGATTCCAGGTCACCAGGACTGGGGACATGCTGCCTGGGTGACCAGGATATCCAGGCTCCAGGGGCTGGCACTAGGCTGCCCTGGAGGAAGAGAAGGAGAGAACAAAGAGGCAGGATGAAGAAAAGATGTCAGGGAGAAAGCTGGACGAGACAGCCCACAGTTTTACCGTGAGAACTGTGGTATTTGGTGTTTCCTGGTAGCTCCCAGGCAGGGCGAGGATCTCACAGAGCTTTGCCAGGAGCAGGGAAAACCAGCTCCCAGAAGGCTCAGCCACGGCCTGTTTTATTTCATGCCTGTGACCCATCTGGGGGTCTCACTGCGCCCCAAAGGGTGAGGGACGGGCGGCATCTGAGAAGGGCCCAAGCGTCGGCTCCTGCGTGCTGCCACGGCTGCGCTGCTGGAGCGTGAGCCAGTCTCACGTCAGGCTGGAGGCAGGGCGCTGGAACAGCAAGTAGGATTTTATCAGCTCCTCATCTCCTGCAAATTTGAGTCATGAGCATAATTCAGCAGGTTTCGGGCTAGGCAAGCCAGGGGAAAAACAGCCTCTCCTTTGGAAATGGCTGGTCCTTCCCCAACCCGCCTCACCCCCAGCAAAGCATTTTGGGGTGCAGGCAGTGGTGGTGGTAGCATTTGGGATGAGCTTGCCCACGTGGGGAGGGAGCTGTGCCGTGGCAGACCTAAGTCTGGCAGCCAGGGAGGCCCTGGGAAAGATGCCATCCTCTTCTAGCGAGCTTGGAAAGGGCCAGGCCGAGCACATCTCATCCATCCCAGGGAAGGAATGCTGTGCCCTCGCAGCCCTGCTCCTCTGGCTGGCTGCTGGGCCGCAGGGGAGGGTGCTGAGGCCGGGCCTCCCACCCGTGAGGGCCGGGCCTGCTGGCAGTGAGCACGCACAGAGTGGGGGAGCCAGGCCTGACGGGGCTGGAGGAGAAGGTCCCCTCCAAAACCTGAGCCAGCAGAAATGCTGGGAGCAGGGAAGCAAGTGGGACAGGGTGGGCTGGAGTCCGAGGCTCTGTCCCTTCTGACATCTGCCCACACTGCTCTGCATCTCCCCTCCCTCTCACACAACCCAAGGCTTTGCAGGTCCAGCCGTGCCCAGCACCATCCCTGCCCGTGCTTGGCACAGTCCCAGCCCAGCACCGCTGGCACACACCCTTTGGCTTGCTCCAAGGCCTTCCTGCTGTTTTCTGTCCCCCTTGCAGCAGGGTGATACCTGTGTGGGGGCAGGAGGAAGTGGTTGCTCAGAGTGGAGCACTGTCAGGGTGTCGGCAAGGCAAGATGGCCTTTATTGTCCATTGCCTAATGACAGACACCTTCTACTTGCAAGCCTCCACTGCCCTTGGGTTGGAAGCACTGAGCTCTGGGGGTTTCCTCAGCTTTGCCAGTGACTTGAGTTTGCCTGGGTGAAGGATGTGCCCCTGGGCTGTGGTATCACCACACAGGCGCCAAACGGTGAGTGGGCAGAGCTGCCAGCCCAGATGGGTTCTGCAGATCAGACCCATGGGGAAACTAAGGCCTGATTCACTCCAGCTGACTCCAGGGATGTTTACACATTAAGTCTTAGAAGAGCCCTTCATCTGCTGGACCAGCAACGGACTGTCCCAGGTCTGTGTGGAGTCACTCACTCCCTGATAGCCGTGTGAGTCCAGAAAGCAGCCTGTGTCTGGAGCTATTCCATATACCCTCAGGTCTGGAGCTATTCCATAGGGCAGGAGGGGAAATGAGAAGCTGTAAGGACATGGCTGGGAGACACAACAGCAAGATACCTGAATTTCCCCTTCTGACTGCAAAGAAGCTCAAAGCTCCTCTCTGATGGGTACAGAGATGCTGCAGCAGCTTGCCTCCATGATCGTGCCATTCAGGCACCTTCTCCTGCGTGGTGGGATACCCAGGAGCACTTTCCACAGCAGCATCCCTCCATCCTTTCCAAGCTGCAGCAGCCAGTAGCGGGTGGCTGGCACCACACCTCCAGGACACTGCCCTGACCACAACAGCCTAGAGTGACAGGCACTATCAACTTTGTCTCTTGGGGCCCCCTCCACCCAACAGCCACCTCTGTGCCATCCCCAAGAGCTCATCCCTGCTGCGGAGTTACAACCCCTGATGCCCAGGTTTGGTCTACACATGCAACTGCCAGGCAGCAGAGCTTCCCAGGCAGGGTAGCTGGTGGAGAAGGTGGCTGCTTGGGGTTGTGGTTGTGTGGGTTGATAATCTGCCCACAGCCCAGCATATGCATGTCATAAATCACATCAGAAGCAAACATCTCTGGTCTGTGTTGTCTGAGTGTAACGCTGCAGTGGTTTGCTGCAATGCTAACGAATCAGCAGTGGGTGCTGATGGTCCTCTGGACCCTTCCTACACTGCTCATTAAGCCAAGCAGAGCATCATGGGGCTCCAGAGCACCCTGGCTCTTGCAGCTACTGCAGCTGTGACAAAGAGAACTGAGGACAGGTTCGGTCCAGCCCGACATGGCAAAGCTCCATCTTCAAGCCTGTCAAAAAATCCTTCTGTCTCCAGAGCCAAATCTGGCAGCTTCTCAATTTGAGGCTGTATCACAAGTGAAAGTGGGACCCGACCAGGTTCAGCAACAGAAGCTGGCTGTCCATAATGAGATCAGGGGGAAAGATAGGCTCAGGGAGCTGAGGTATCCGATGCATCACGTCTGGTAATTTGGAGGAGCCCAGGACGACGAGCTTCCTTTTCTGTGGAGTATGGATGCTGAGAGACCTGTTGATTGGCATCCCACTTGGGGTTGATGGACAGGCAGGGAGGGAAAGGCAAGATCAGGGAGGAAAGGGCAGGCACGCTTCCCTCTCCACTAGAGAGTCCCGGTTGCACTAATCCCATTAGGTCTGTTTGCACTAAGCCCCCCTCCCCGTGAGCGTTCCCTTTTCAAGGGGGTCTCTGCCTTTGTGCAGGCCAGGCTCAGCTCCATGACTGCCCTGAGCAGGAGGGGAAGAAGAGGATGGTCCAACCGAACATGCCTCCATGGTGCCTTCCCAGGGTGGGCACATGGGGGTTCATGCTGGGTTAAGGGGGCTGGCTGGGGTCAGCTCAGGGACAGGATGGGGAGGGCAGTGTGGGGTGAGAGATGCTGGGGGCTGATCATCCAGCCGGGGAGGAAACCGGCAGAACCTCTCTCTGCCTTGGATGATGCCAAATCCCTGAGAGCAGAGGGGGAGAAGTTCCTGCTCTTAGATTAGCTGCAGTTAGCAGCACCCCAGTCTTCAATGTGCCTATGGGAAGAAACTGAGCTGCGCATTGGTGCTGGGGTTTGAGCTCCAGAGCACCCTGGGGAGGGGGCTGGGCTGGCTCTAAATCTCCTAATCCCTTTCATCACTCTGCCAGACATCCAGAGACACTGAAGCAAACTGCCTGGGGCTGACCTCCCCCTGCATCCCCTGAGCTGCTTGCAAATCCCAATCATCCGGTGGGTGATTACAGGGGTTTCTCCTGTAGCACAATATCCAGTGTCCCCCCCACCCCCTCAGAGCCACTGCAGCATATGCAGGGCCGGGCTCCATGGCTGCAGCAAGCAGAGGCCACCCGGCTCATCCTATTAAGGCACAGCACGGGAGGGATGAGCAGGGCAGGGGTGACATCCCCACAGCCTGGAGCCAGCTGGGGAAGGCGGGTTTGCAGCTTCCCTGCTTCCCCTGCCCCGTGGGCTCCATTCCTCAGGGGATCTCACCATGGGGTATGGTTCTTGAAGCCCTTCACCACCGGCTCCTGGACAGCTCTGCTCATGTGGCTCCACAGCTGTCCACAGCTGCCTACGGGCATGGTGGCAGAAAAGATTCCCTGCCAGGAAGGATGGCATCCGCTCTTCAGCTGCTTTCAGCTCTTTTTGAACCTCCACCCCAAGCATCAGTGGCGCAGCACCCTGCTCCCATTCCAGGGGTGGATCTGTGGCCACCCTTACAGCACAGGTAGGCAGCACAGGCTGTGCCATCCCATCGCTTTCCAGTTTGTAGAAATGCCCATTCCTCTAGAAGTGAGGAACTGAGACAAGGAATGGAGCAAGCACAGATCTTCTCTGGTGCCTGACAAGGCTGCTTTAAACTTCACAGTGCTTTTTAGTCCTGCTTGAGAGGAAGCCTCTGTGAGGAAGATGGTGCCTGTGCCCCTGGGCACTCCTGGTCAGAGCCAGGAGGAGATCCCAAACCTCATCCGCTTCTCCATGTAAGCACTGAAAATGAATCTGCCAGATCCATGCAGGCAGCTGGAGAGCTGAAGCTGCAAGGTCAGGCCCTCAGGAGACATGAGAATTAAGTTTTCCATCAAAATGGATGTCCCTGGCCTGGCACGTTCCCAGTTCCTGCTGTAAGCCCAGGACCCTATTAAACCAGATGTACTCAAAAAATCTAGGTTGGAACAAAGCCCGTGCAGCAAGCAGGTCCCTGCCCAGCCCACCTCCCTTCATGCACCATCCCCACCTGGCAGCCAGTCAGACCCTCTCTGCAGCTGCCCCCAGCCCAGGGAGAGCTGCCAAGGAGCAGCTTCCCATCCCCTCCACCTTAGGCTGGGAGTGAATCTTGTGCAGACCTCCAAGTGGAGGTGGACGTGGCAGGGACACTGAGGCCATGCCACTGATGCCATGCTTGTGAGGGCCAGCTTGGTGGTACCATGAAGGGATGGAGGGTACCCCTTCTACACCCTCCTGCGGGGCTCACTGGGCACCAAAACCCATCCCCATGGAGATGCTGGCCAGGTGTCCGAACTCCAAACCATGCCAGGAAGCTGCAGCATCCTCACCAGCAGCATCCTCACCAGCAGCATCCTTGAGGCCCCTTCCCACCCTGGGTAATCAATGTGCATTGCCATGGAAACCAGTTGGTTTCCAGAGCAGCACATAGCTGGCTGGGTGTGATGCTCAAGGCTGTGCCTGAGGACCAGGAAGGCTTGCTGCACCTGGGTGAGGTGTGGGGAGGGCAAGGGGTGCAGGGGGAGCTGGGCACAGTGCAGTGGGGAGGAGAGGCAAGGAGGGAGCAGAGGACATCAGGGAGCAGGTGGGGTGGGACATGCTGGGGGGCAGAGGAGAGTCAAGCAGAAGAGGGGAGGATGTGTGAATGAGGGGTGCAGAGGGGGGATCTTCATAACCTGGGCTGCCTGGGGAGGAAGAGAAGGGGGAGGAAGCATGAGGAGCGACTCTAGGGCATGGCAGAAGGCCAGGCTTGTTCAGGAGGGACAGGGAGGTTCTGGGACTGTGTCTGTGTTTAGGAAGATGCTTTTTGGTAATCCCAGTTACCCTGGGAGCAGGTGAGTGCTACCTGCCCCCCTGTGCCAGCTGTGGCAACATCCTCAGCGTCTGGATTGTCTTTCCCTGAGGCAGGTCATCAGCAGGCAGCAAGGCCGCTTGCTTCCCTAGGACCCCTGAAGACCTGTCCCTGCTGCCCCACTGGCATGTGTCTGCACAGAGGGACAGCTGAGAGCCCCCACTCCCTCACCCATCAGGACATGGTCCTTCAGGAGTGGGGGGCAGGGGGCATCGGTTCCCCTCTGCATGGGGGGATCCCAGGGAGAAGGGGGCTGTAGAAAAGGAGTCTCTGCAAAACCCCACCAAGGAGACAATGGTCTCCACCTTTACTTGGAAACTCCTCCTTCCCAGGGATGCTTGCAGGAGTTTCCAAGCTGGGGGCGAGCCTTCCCCTGGCCTGGTGCTACATCCACAGCAGGCCCAGGGCCTGCAGCTCAGCAAAGGCCCAATGCTGCCTGAGAGCCCAGCGCAGCCAAAGACACGTAGCACCCACACATAACCCAGCTGATGGGGGAAGCATCTCTACTCTGGGCTGAGAGACTCCCCCGTGCAGCTGCTGATCTTGCCCAGGCCAAGTCCTGTGCAAGCAGAAAAACAAAACCAGCCACAGCTGAGCAAAGCCCCTGAAGCCCCAGTAAGAAGCAGGTGCAAATATGCCTGGTTTGAAGTGGCCCAGGTATTTATAGAGGGTCTAAACTACCTAAAACCAGCCAGCCGTGCTTGGTGAAGGTGAGGCTGCACCTCCAGTGCTGGGTCCAGTTCTGGGCTCCTCACTACAAGGACATTTAGGTCTTGGAGCGTGTCCAGAGAAGGGCAACCAGGCTGGGGAAGGGGCTGGAGAGCAGCAAACCTGGGGAGCAGCTGAGGGAGCTGGGGGTGTTCAGCCTGGAGAAGAGGAGGCTGAGGGGAGACCTTCTCCCCACCTCCACTGCCCTGCCAGGAGGGTGCAGAGAGGTGGGTGATGGTCTCTTCAGCCAGGGGACAGGAGATGGGACAAGGGGAAATGGGCTCAAGCTGTGCCAGGGCAGGGTCAGAGCAGACATTAGGGAAAAGTTCTTCCCCAAAAGGGTCATTGGACACTGGCACAGGCTGCCCAGGGAGGGGCTGAGTCCCTGCCCCTGGGTGTGTTTAACAGTTGGGGAGAGGAGGTGCTCAGGGATCTGGTTTAGCACAGGACAGGAAGAGTTGGACTCAATGATCTTAAAGGTCTTTTCCAACCTGGGGATTCTGTAAAGGAGATTGTGAACCAGTGGGGAATGGCATCAGGTCTCCAGGGACCACTGGTGGAGGTGGGAGGGAGCCTGGAGCTGTTTGGTGGGACTTTCCCTGGTTCCCACCTTACCTGGTGATGTCTTTTCACTGAAACACTTCGGTTTTAAATGCAAGAGACTGTCCCCATGGCAAACTGCTTCGTGGGGTTACCTCACTCATACCTGTGCAGAAATGTCCTTGAGGTGGAACGCAGAGACAAGAGCAGCCACGTCAGGGCTCCTCACGCCGGGAGGAAGGCAGCAGGAGCCAGCAGCTCCCCACAGTCCCCCAGGCTCCTCGCTGCCTCCTTCCCTGGGGATGCCCTGAGCCACCCCAAGGATGTGACACGGAGGGGGGAAGGGGTGGGGGGCAGGGAGAGGGGAGAGGGAAAGAAATCATCCAGCCCAGTCACCCGGGTTTTCACACTTTTATTGTAAAGCTTTAGGAAGGGCTAATTACAATGGAGTTGGTCATCTGACAGCTCAGCAAACAAACAGAACAGGAGAGAACGGAAAGGGGATCCACGACGGTGTCATGCTCACTGCTCTGAACAGAAAGAATTACAAGGGAATCAATTGTGCTCACAGCGCCCGGGGAAAACCAAGCCCAAGGCCCAAAGCCTTCCCCGCACAGGGAAATGCATCACACATTGAGAGCATTACAACCTTAGCAAGAGGCATCGCCTTAGACATAGGTCACCATCTGAAAAATAGTTGGGTACTTTTACTCTGCCATAGGATTTCTCCTTTTAGAAAAAGCTACACCTGCATGTACATAAAACTGTACAAAAAACAAGGCATCACAAGCAAGGAAATGAAATCTCGTATAAATAGAACCAACACTGAAGAGCTACAAAGGGGTCGCTTAGATCCTTCCCACGCAGCCCGCCTGCTCCCTGGCTCCCACCTTTGGTTTTACCCCTGGCTTGTCCTAGTGCAGTGAGATACAGTGAACCCCTCCGCAGGGGCGTTGAAGCCCCCCCCCCTCCTCCTCCTCCCTGTGCTTGTCTAGACTGGAGCCCGTGGGGAGCTTCACCCTCCCCCCCCACGTGCACAGAGGCTTTATCCTTCTGGCTTATAATTGTGCAAATGAGCTTCTTTCCAACAGCACCTCTTCTTTGCCCTCCCCCAGGACTGATCCCCAGTGACACTGTCAACTTTACCCCAGGACAAATCCCCAGCACCACCCCCCACCCCTACCCAGTTCCCAGGACCCAGCACCTTCTCCTCCCCAGGGACCCATCCCCACTGTGCCCCACAGAGCCTCCCACCCCTTGGCACCACACTGAGGAACCACTCCCACTGCCCCCTCCCACCCCCCAACATTTTCCCCACAGACCCACCCCCCATCATGCTCCCCTTAGACACCCGATCCCAATTCACCCCAGATACCCATGTTCTCTCCCCACTGTGCTCCCCTCCAAAGTCCCACCCCCACCATCCCCACGTACAGCCCAACAAAACTCAGCCCCCTAACCCCCTCTTCCCATGGCACCCATCCCTCCCACCCCTTGGGAACCCCCCCTCTGCACACACTCCCCCTTGCACCACGCTCGCACTGAGAACATCGCCAGGTGCTCCAGGAGACAAGACGGCAAAACTCCAGCCACAGGGCTTTGAGCTTCGGGGTCCCTCTGGTGACCCCGAGCAGAAGGTAGGGAGCCCACCCGCAGGCAAGAGGCTGGGGGTGGGGGTGGGGAAGCTGGTCTTGGACAAGCACCCCTCAGATGTGGCTCTGCCGCTCTCCTTTGGGGGGGGTCCCCAAAAGGGGCACTGGACACTGCCACTGCCTGAGCCGAGGGGAGGCGTGAGCAGTCGAGTTGGCAGTGGAATCAAAGATCCTGGCCAGCGTGGCCAAATTGCACATTCTGCCCAGTTTGGCCCTGAAACTACAGAGCTACAATAAAAACAAGTTCAGGAGCGTGACCTGCTCAGGCAGCCAGGCCAGGGGGACGCCGGCCCCGATGGGCGGCCACCGCAGGCAAAGGTAGAGCAGGGATGCCTGGACGGGCGGACGGACAGACATCCACCAGGAGCATCGCGCCCGCCTTGAGGGACACTCCCGCCCGGCCGGTTGGCGGGAATCAGCAGCAGGAGACCGGGAGGAAGGTCCTGCCTCCTCCGGGTAGCACCCCGGGGTGCCGGGGCTGCAGGCGATGCAGCGTGGAGCAGTGCCGCCCGGGGAAGGTGAAGGAGCAGGGCTGGGGCAGGAGGGAGCAGCTGCGAGCGGGCGCCTTCTGCCACCCTTCCCTTGTCACCCGGGCTCAGCTCGCTCCGCATCCCCTTGGGTCAACCGGAGCCACGCCGGGGAGCTGGACGCATCTCGCCATTGCCGCCAAAGCAAAGGGAGAGGAGCTGCTCAGAGAGAGGGATGCTGGAGGGGGAGGAAGGAGGCTGGGCAGGGCAGGGGGAGCTCCCGGCACGCTGCACCCCAACAGGCACTACAGCTATTGCGGGGCAGCCTCTGACCCACGGCGGCTGGGGTGCCCTGGCCCTGCGGTGTCCCCGTGCCGGTCGCGCCCGGCAGAGCCACCCACGAACCCCGTGGCGATGGACCTCATGGACCAAAGATGAGCCACGGGGGGCAACCATCCTGCAGTTACCACTGGCCTCGCTCCCTAAGGAAGATCCCAGAGATGAAGACGATCGATGCGTGCGCGAGTACGGGAAGAACGACGGTACGGTGCAGCACAGCCCCTCCCCGCGTCCTGGCGGGGGAGGACCGGGAAGGGCTACCCAGGAATGAGGCGCAAGTCCCCAGGACCCCTCCTGCCAGGGGTGCACGTGGAGTCCGGCTCCCGAGGGAGCAGAGAGGCTCAGGAAAGCAGCCACACGTCCCTCTCCAGGGAGTCCCTTGAGGGGTGAGAGGGGGGTCTCGTCCCCACTGCCTGCGCAGCGCTGCCCCAGCCGGGTACCCTGCGCGGGAGCCGAGCATGCCCAGGCAGCGGGGACCTGCCAGGGAGACCGGTCGACCTTTGACAATGGAAGAGAAAGCTGGACCCCGTGAGAGTGGCCCTGTGGCCTAAGGGCAGCGGGAGTCCAGCGGGCAGGGGCTCGGCAGCCCCCGGTGTGACCCTGAGACAAAGCTCCTCCTCACAAAGGCAATGGTGGCTTACAGGCGGATGGGACGGAGGTCGAAGGCATGGCGCAGCCGGCCTCATGGGCATCCCCTGCCCTGGAGGAGGCACAAGGCGATGGGCTGAGATGCCACAGCTGATGACGACCTCCCTGATGGCAGAGTCAGACTGAGGGCTTCTCCAGACCCAGCCGGTCCCTTGCCTGGGGGCTTCCCCATCCCTCCTCCACCCGCCGGGTGCAGGGCCACCACCAGGAACGCCCCCTCCCCCCTCCCTCCCTCCCCAAAAAGCAGACCCCTGCCTATGGCACCGGGCAGTCCCTAGGGACCCTGCAGCTTGTGGGCACAGTGACAACGTTCAGAAAGAGATCCAGGCTAAAAGATAGCAAAGTCCCTACAGTCCGGCGAGGACGCTGCCCCTCTCCTCCAGCTCCCCAGTTGCTGTTTCAGGGACTGGTCACATCTCTATTTACAATATAGAACATGAGTGTGGGCCGGACGCTGCGCTCCCGTGGGCGGGCTCTTCCACGCAGCAAACCATTCAAAGCTGGAACTTGCTCCCTGTGGTTTGTTTCTTTTTCTTTTTTTTTTTTTTTTTCATTTTTCCTTTTTTTTTTTGGGTTTTTTTTTTGGTTTTTTTTTTTGTGGTGTTTTTCTGGTTTTGTTTAAATGTCTTTTGTTTCAAGGACAATAAAAAGTTTCGATCAGGCAGGACTTGAATGTCATTCCTAAGATTCGTATTTACAGGAGTCTACAGCAAAGAGACAGGCAGCTCACCCCCCCTGCCCCGTGCATGGGGACACCCCCTCATCCTATGCCCAGGAACTCCACCAGCTCTGCGTGGACCTTTGGTACGTAAGCCCTTCTCCCCAGCCGTGCCCCTCCGCACCAGGAGCCTGCCCAGCCCTCCCCGGCGACGCAGCAGTTTGGGGACATGCACCCACAAGTGCTCAGAAATCAGGTTTGGGGATGCTTCCATCCTTCCCACCCACCCCTGGCCCCGGGAAACAAGGGGTTAGAAAGGCGCTCCTCTCATCCCTGCCTTTGCCCTGCTCTGCTGTCCGCCGAGCCCACTGCCTGGAGAACCGGCCGCCGGAGCGATAAAGCATTGAAGTTTAAAATGTTCCTCTGGACACTGGCCTCAGAAGCGCGTCTGCTCCCTGCCCCTCACGCCCAGCCTCACAGGTATATCTCCCTCTTGGTGGTCTGGGCCGAGGGGGTGGTGGCTGGCTGGAAGTCCGAGGTCTGGGTGAGAGGAATTTCCTCCATGGGAGAGTCCTTGCAGGGCTCATGGCTACTATTGGAGAAGGCACTGTACGTGGGGAGCAGGCGGAGGTTGGCCATTTTGGTGCTGCGCTCTTCTGAGAGTCTGGGGCTGCCATTCCCGACTTGCTCTTGACTCCCTCTGTCTTGGTAAGGCACAAAAGTGGAGAGTTTGAGGGCGTTCTTGGGCCTGCGGCTGGGGGAGGACTGGCCGGGCATCCAGCAGGTATCGGAGTGGCCGAACTCTGTGCATTCCCGGGTGCAGGTCCCAGTCATGGCTACATCGGGCAGAGGCCGGAGATCTGCAGAGGAGCAAGCAAGAGCAGGGTTACACACCGGCTGGGGACGGGAGGGTGGAGCACAGGGATGAGCGGCACAGCCTCAGTGTCTCCATCCTGCCTGCATCCTGCTGCGGGTGGGACAGCCAGACCCATGGACATCCAGGGAGCTGGACCCACAGCCATCTGGGGAGCTGGTCCCAAGGCCACCTGGGGAGCTGGACCGACAGCCATCTGGGGAGCTGGTCCCAAGGCCACCTGGGGAGCTGGTCCCACAGCCACCTGGGGAGCTGGTCCCACAGCCACCCAGGGAGCTGGACCCACAGCCACCTGGGGAGCTGGTCCCATGGACACCTGGAGAGCCAGACCCATGGCCACCTGGGAAGCTGGTCCCATGGCCACCTGGGGAGCAAAGGCAGAGCTGGGAGGAGAACCCAAGGCTCCTCCCATCCAAGCCCCCAGCCCCCTGGACAAGCATTCTCCCTGCAGTGGGTGTGTGCAGAGGAACTGGAGGCAGAGCATGGGGCAGAGCTCGCCAAGCACAACCTCACTGGAGATGAGCATGGCACAGGAGGGGCTCCACAGCCTGTGCCTGTGCAGCAGGAGACAGGCTGCGACCAGACACATCGCCCCAGAGCTGTGGGCACAACCTGGACCCTGCTAGGCTCCAGGAACAACCTCGGTCCAGCTCCTTCAGGCACCACTGACAGCTTTCCTGCACAGAGATAGGGAACTGCCCTAAACACAGCCCCCTCACTGCCCTGATGTACAACCACATTTCCTGAGCACCATCCTCAGGCAGCTCTGCCCTGCCCACCACCATGTGTGCCAGCCCACCTGCAAGCCTCCCCAAGCACAGACAGAAGTCCTCAGACATGGACTGGTCTCCACGGGACCCTGAAATCCCCAGGTGGAGTGAATGACACCATAAGCAAACCCATGTCTACCCCCAGAGAGGCTGGGGGTATCTGATGCTCATGAGTCCCTGCCCCAGGAGCACCCAATCCTCTCCACACACCAGACACCTGCCTCTGGAGGTATCTGAGGGCATCAATAGCTCATGTTCCTGGGAAATTCTGACCACCAGCTGCACCAGTTTGTGATCTGGTGTCCTCAAATACTGGCCACCCCCAGCCCTGGCGGGGCCCTTGGCCATGTATCTTTTACATGAGGAGTAGCTGTTGTGAATATTCAGAGGCTGAAACTCAGCATTTCCACACAGAGGTGAGTATTCCTCCACGAGACACCCCAGACACAAGCCATGCCTTGCCATCAGCCCCAGTTTGGGGCACAACGCAGCCTCACTGCCACTGCCTGGGCTACATCAGTGCCCAAGCATCTCCTGGCAAATCAAGCCTGGTGCTGATGCTGGGATGAAGCGGGGTGTTGGAGGGGGCTGCTCATGACCTTGAGACTGCTCTGACTTGCAGAAGGTCCTTCTGGCTCACAGAAGTCCTCTCCATCTCTCCACCGAGGTGCTCATTCCACTTCATTGCTGACAAACAGCCCCACGGACTGATGGATGGAGATATAAGGAGCTTTGGGAACCTGAGACATGGGGCCGAGCTCAGGGCATGCCCCTTCCCATTAGATACACACCAGTACACGTAACCCCCTCCTCCCAAAAAAGGGCAGGCGTTGTGGCTTCCCTCAGCCCTGGGAAGAACTGAACCGGAGCCGTTGGCACTGTGCTGGGGGCTCTGCCCTCATCAGCACGTCACCACCAGGTTGGGGCTCTTGGACACAGGCATCCCCGAGTCACCCTGGCACAGCTTTCACACACATGGCAACCCCGGGGTGCGAGGAGGGTCTCTGCAGGAGAAGGCTCCATGCAATGCCAGGAACGGTTGGCAAGGGAGAGCTGAAGAGACAGGCACGGAAGAAGGGGCAAAGTTAGCAGCAGACAGGTGCGTGAGCATTTCTTGCCCTAAACCAGCCCCAAATTCCCAGGTCCTCTGGGTGCTGAGGCACCTCAGGGGTTTCCCCCTGGCTCCCGTGCAGGCTGTGGCACCCACACTGCTCCCCGTGCCGGGAGCCGCCTCCTGCACCCCGGCCCCTGGCACACGAGTGAGCTGCGATATCCTGGCAGAAGCCATACGGACATACCTCAGCGCAGACCCCTTCACAGCCTGCTCCGCTCAGGGGACTCTAATGAGGAGCAGAAAAAGGAGGAGAGGGTCACATCATTGCACAGCCCCCAGCCTCCACACCCGCCCCTCGGATGCTCCTGGCTCCTTCAGCCTCCCCGTTGCGACGCACCGAGCCCCACAGCACCCCACTGGCACCCACTGCCTCCAGAAATCCCTCAGCCTCTCCTGGCCCTGCTCCAGCCTCCTCGAGGCTGCTTGGCCACCACTGCCAGCCTCTCCCTACAATCTCCAGGCTTATCCCAGCCTCCCTGGAGCCCGCTGGCCCTCGCAGGACGTGCACACAGGGACCTGAGGCAAAGCTTGAAGCCGCCTGGCTGGTGATGCAGAAGCGCGGTGGCTGTGCATCAGGCAGCCACGGGCACACACACACACACACACACACACACACACACACACACACACAGACGTGCTCATGCACCACGAACAGACACGCACAGCCGAACTCGTGTGGGGAACAGCCATGCACTCGCTGCAGGGTGTGAAAGCAGGAGCCCAAGGGGAGGGGACACGATGCCCAGGGAGGTCAGTGCAGGAGCTTAGCTCGCCAGTGTGTGTCTTTGGGGTCGCTCGCAGAGCTGGCCGCAGACCAACTGCCCTGTTTCCTGAGTGGGTGGAAAGTTGCCTCATTTCTTTCTCCCAGCTACAGGCAGAAGGCAAGATAGGAAACCAGAGGCAAGGCAGCTCAGTTTTCATCTCTACTCTGTGCAAGTCAAAGCAGAAACTGGAGCCTGTGTCCGAAATGATCCCCAAGGTCTTTCCCCCAGGACAGTGGGATGTGGCCACCAGCTTGGTCAGTCTGAGGTCACGTTATGCCATCTTTCCCTTCTGTTCAAGACACGATCTCTTTCTCCTCTCCCCCTCCTGCTTTCCTAACGGGATGGCTCATCACCTTTCCCACTTCCAGAAATGCCTTGGTGCTGCCTGGTCCCAGGGTGGGAAGTGGAGGAGTGCCATCGCTTCCTGCTCTGGCACAAGGTGCTCTGCTGAGCCTCTGGAGGGTACTGGCAGGGCCAAAATAAAAGCTACCTCTTTGGTGAGAAAGCTATGGGGATTTCCTTGCCCAAATGGCAGCTTAGAAATCGCAGGATCAAACAGGAACGCTGTGTTCAGGGGGCTTTTATTCTGCTTTTCCCATTGTCTGCTCCTGGCACTAAAGGCTGTTTCCAGCGTTGTCCCTTCTCTTGCAGTGAGACGCTGGCATGGGAGCTCTGCTGCTGAAGGAGTGCATTATGTGCCATGAGCACAGCCCGCTGGGCTGTGAGAGCCCGGGGAACGGGGCAGGGGGTAACTCCTGAATAGCTGTGATTTAGAGCAGCCACCACCCTACGGCCTAATTCCCAGCACACGCTGGGGGTTCAGAGGCTTCGCCACCGACAAGCAGCAATCTGTCTTTGGGGGCCAGCCCTGGTGGCAGTTTTGCCCAGCAGTACCCGTTCTGGATGCCCTGCAGCGTGGTGAGGAGGGACACCCCAAACCTCACCTCGGCGTTGCGTGCCCGCTTCGTCTTACAAAGTGTGCTCGAGATTTTTGGGTCCCTCCTCCACCCCAGGAACAGCTTTATGCCTCTGAATGCCCAAAACCTGACAACGTTCCCCGGTGATGAAGAGGATGGCCATGCCCTCTCCAGCATCCCATCCCTCCACATCACCCTGGCCATGAAGAGCACAAGCTGTTGGTAGAGCTGCCATGTTTTCCTGAGCTTTGCCCCCTTGCCACAGCCTTTTGGGTCCCATTGTTGGCATTCCCATGCCAGGAGACTGCACTTCACGGCCAGGAGGGTGGCCTGATTGTTTGGGCTTCCGCAGTCCTCATCACCTTCTGCCTCCCCTCCTTCTATAGCTTTGCTTTTCTCTGGCATCCTCTTGTTAGCTGCCTCAGGACTGCTCTGCTGCAGCACATTGCAGGGCAGTAAAGTTGCATCCCTTTGAAGTTTTGAGATGAAAAGGGGGCACGGTTGAGGCTTTCCACAGAGAGGCACCCTGGGCCCTTGTTTGGGTGGGAGGAGGGGAAGCTCTGTTCTCCACCATGCTATGGATGTTCTTGTCTCCTGCCATCCAGGGCACCTCTGATCTGTGTGAAGGAGACTGTGCCAGGCTGCCTCCTCCGGGAAGAGGCACATATCGGTGCCTGCTAATTATTTCTCTCTGTATATCCCCGTGTGGGGCAGGAACACATCCTGTTGCAGCCACTTGCAAGGGCTCCTCTAACAGTGTTATTGCTCTTAGGGGGGATTTCAACAGCACACTTGAGTACTGTTAGATGGGAGACCAAAGCAGGCAGCCTCACTCTGCAGGCACTTCCATCTCCTGCAGTGGATGTGCAGAGGTCCACTCGCCCACCACAAGCCAGATAGCTCCAAGCAGAGGCTGAGAGTCAGCCTCAATCACTCTTTTTTTCCCTCTTTTGTTGTTTTTTTTTTTGGGGGGGGGATTACCATCTGCAACATCTGCTTTGATTCTCCCTGTCTTCCACCCATGTCAGACATCAGCACCATCCATGTGATGTGCAGCGCCGGGCAAGCAGGGGTGATGCAGCACAAGAGGCCAGGTCTTGTGGGTGAGGGGATGTAGTGGAGCAGCACTGGGAAGGAAGACGGTGGGACCATGGGGTTGTAACACAGCAGAGCACAGCAAAGGATGCAGAGAAGCCCAGAAGGGAGGAGAAGGAGGGAAGCGCAGCATGCAAGGAGGGACTGGAGGGGTTCAGTGGTACAGATAAACGGGGAACAGCGTGGGGAGAGCAGCTTGGAGGCAAAGCAGGGCGTTTTCCAGAAGCATTAGATCAGAAAGACTCGTCTGCCCTACCTGGCAGCATGGAGAACACAGGCCACTAATTGCAACCAGCTACTGCCATTCAGAGCCCAAAAGCACTGTACCCCTTCTAGCCTTGGATGGGGGGTAGGAAGGTGGAGCATGCCCCACGCTGCCAACTGAGGGCTGGGGCACAAGGTATTTATTTTAAAATGGCCTTTTCAGAACAGTGCTTGTTCCAGGGTGGCTCTTTCAACCAAGGAAGGATGCAATGTTCTCAGTGCAGGCAGCTTTACCATCGCTGTTGCCCCAGCGCAGGTGCCTGGAGACACATCTCCTCCTACGCCAAGCCCTCAGGCCTCTGCAGACCCCTCCTGGGACATCCCTTACTCGGTGACCTCCCGTGGCATCATTTCCCAGCAGCACTGTCCCTCCCTACCTGCCCTTCCAGCATCCACACAATCGGAACAGCCTCCGTGGTGCCGCTTTTCCCAGCAGCCCCCTTCCTACAGCCCAGCTCCTGGGAGCCAGCACCATTCCCCCACTCCATGCAGCTTACTTCTCCCGCACTGCCACTCCCTCCAGGTACTGCTCCCTGGAGCGCTCACACCTACAGCCACCACTGCCTCCAGCGCTCCTCCCTATGGGCTCCATCGCCTTGCCGCGGGCCCACCGACGGGTCCCGTCCTCCCATGCCGCTGCTCTCTACAGGCACCACTCCCCTACAGAGCCACTACCTACAGGTACCGCTCCCCTACAGCGTTGCTCCCTACAGGTACTGTCCCCCACAGCGTTGCTCTCTACAGGTAGCGTTCCCCTGCAGCGCCATTCCTGGGAAACACCACTCCCCACAGCGCTGCTGCCTACAGGTACTGGTCCCCCATGGTGCCAAGTCCTCCAGGTGCCATGTTCTGTGCTGCTGCTGCCTCCAGGTACTTGCCTCCCCCCCACCCGCTGCTCTCTTCCCTCCAGGCACTGCTGCTCTCATGGAGCCATTTCCTCCAGGTACCATGTTTTACAGCGCTGCTCCCTCCAGATACCACTCCCCTGCGGTGCTGCTTCTTCCAGGCACCACCGCTTCATGGTCTGTTCCCTCCTCGCTGCGCCCCAGCAGTACAGCTGTTTGGAGAGCGTGCCCCAGCATCCCATCCTCCTGTACCAGCAGCCCCACCAATATCCATTACTCTATTCTATTTTATTCTATTCTATCCTATCCTACTTTATATCCTATATCTATATATTACATTTATACTTATATCTATATTCTGTATTCTCTCTGATTCCATTCTTACTCTTACTCTTGCCCTTATCCTTACTCCTACTCTTACTCCTTATTCATATTCTTTTCTGTTGTATCCTATTCTTCACGTCACTGTGCCCTGGCTCTGCTGGGATCAGCCCCTTGTACCATCACGCCCTTTAACTCACCCCTCTCTGTGCCTTTCCCCAGAGCTGGTAGCCTGGAGGGGTGTCTCCACACTGCCAGCCAGAGATGCCCAACCACCTGTCCCCAGCTGCCCGCTGCAGCACAGGTTCCCTTCGGCGCACGGGAGCTCGGTGGCCCTTCCCCAGCACACTGTCCCATCGCAAGGGCTTTTTTCCACCGGCAGCTGGGGAGCCGTGACCGCCTTGGCAAAGCCCAGACCCAGGTTCCCCCCAAAACTCTTGGATGAGGCGAGCTATTCCCAGCTGGGAATGCCCACCCTCAGACACAGAGCAGCAAGCTCGCACCCCGCAGCTCCCCAGCCCGTCTCCTCTGCACTCTCCCACTCCCACATCACAGCTGGACGTGGCCAGGGGTCTCTAGCCCTGGCACAGCACGAGCACAGCACCCATTTCACTTTCCAGGCCTCGGGGAGGCTGCTGGGCTGCTGCCCATTTCCACAGCGACAGCTCCAGAGATCAATGAGTACAGACAGAACTATTGGAAGCTGGGAGCACAGGCAGAGGGCTGCCCGACGGTCCGTGGCAGTCCCTATTTTTCATAGACTGGGCTAACACCATCCCTGCAACCAGGCAGACGGTTTGCAGGACCATTCCTAGCACTACAACACCCAGGCAGACGGCTTCGGGGACCAATTCTAGCACTACAACACCCAGACAGATGGCTTTCCAAACTTAACACCGTCACTACAGCACGCAGACAGATGGCTCCCGGCATCGGAGGCCGACCCGACGCTGACCATAAAGGTGGTTGCTGCGGTTCAACGCCATACCTACAGCTCTCAGGGCGATGACAAGCAACACCCTCTCTTACAATAAACACTGAGCAAGATCCTCAGAACCAGCGCTGATGCCAGCACACAGATGGATTTCTCCTAGGCACCCAAGTCAAGAGGTGTAATGCTCACAGCCACCTCCCCCAGACCCTGCAGCACTGAGCATCTCTCCCCTCATGCTAAACAACAGGATCTAAACACCGGCACAGCCAGCCTGCTCCAAAGTTAATGGCCTGTCAGCCCCCAGACGCACGCACGGATCAAACCATGGCCTCTGGAGTATATTACAATGGCACACACTAACTGCAGCACAGGAGCAAGTGGCTTCCCAGAGCCTGCCAAGGGTATCACGGCAGAACCGGCTCGTAATTAATGTGGACAGATGCACCCACCAGCATCAACCTCACTGGCACAGGTAGCGCCGTGCTGAAACGCAGCGAGGGCCTGAGCCTGGGCTCCCAGGGGACGTGATCTTCCCTCGCTCGCTGGGGCTGGAGCTGGAGGAACCACCTCCACGCTGCCGTGAGGGATGCAAGCTGCATCGGTGGCAGGCTGGCTGGGAAGCACGGGCATCCCACAGCCGCATCTCCACAGCCACATCTCCGCAGCAACGGGAGGAGACCGGTTTACAGGAACACCCAGACAGATGGCTCTGGATGCTGACCACATCCCTGCAGGGACCAGGCAGGGCTAATGGGGCTCAGTGACACGCTACAGCACCCGTGGGACTCCCAAAAGCACCGTCTGCCCCCAGCTTCACCATATCCCTGCGACACCCAGCGAACCAAATCCGATCCCCCTATAACGAATTTTGTGCTTGTGGTGCCACTTATATGATCCCCTACTCTGGCACAGTGGGGCTTCAACCTTCTCTGGACTATAGAAAGCAGAATTATTACATTAAACCACTGAATAATTATGTTAAGAACCACCTTAATAGGATTACAGGGTTCAAAGGTTAGGAAATGCCCAAATTAGTATTGTCCACACAGCCTCAGTTTGCTCCGTGAGAGTCTGCTCTGTGATACAGACCCGAGTTACACTCTGGTGGAAAACATTTTCCCTGGGGTCCCTTTGTGTCTCTGGGGGAGAGGACAGAACCACCTGGGAGATAGAGCAGGCTTTTCTGGAAGAAGAGGTTTTGCCGGGGCGACTCTACCTCACGGGCTGCAGAAAGTGGGTACAAAGTGCAATGAAAGGGTCAAGGCATGGCAGAAGATTATTTCTATAAAGTGTGGGGCTGGAGGATAGGGGGGTTGCTTGATTATTGAGAAAATCTAGCCCTTTTCCTTCCCTACCTTCTTTTGGACGTGAAATGTCTGGACAGATTTTGTTGCTGCTTTTCAAAACACTTGGTAAGAGGCATATGTCCACTGTGGAAACTGCATCCTTGCAGCTAAAAGTCTGCCAAAACTTCAAGCAGCTGAAAACAAAGTCGTGCCAGGAGCATTACTGGGCCGTCCTCTTCACCCACCTTGCATAAAAAGCGGTAACATGTCGCACTCCAGAATGAATTCCTGGTTCCTGTAAGACTGGATCGCTGACCTCTGGCCAGCCCAGAACCTCTCATGACACCTACAGACATCAGACACCCAACAAATAACCTCCAGGAAGGTCGAGGGGTGTCACAACAGCCAAACCACACCGTGCAATAACCAAACCATCTCCCCAGACTCAATATCTGCTCCTGTAACACCTCGCCCAGGTGAGGGCCAACTCCCACGGGACCTTCAGGGGTGCCCAGCCACCCCCTCCAGAAGCTGTGGGGGGCAGAGGGATAGCCCTTCTTCCTCCCCCTCCCTGCTCCAAGAGGAGGGGCAGGTCAGAGGCAGGGATCTAAGGGCTTTTCAGTCCTCTCTGCAAGAGCTAATGATGGTTATGTAAATCGGAGGAGGAGGAACACCACCTGCTGTCCCCAGGGGCTGGCCGCTCATGCATGCCTTGTATGCGCATTCCTCTTACCCAAATACCTACACAATCGCTCTGCCTTCCCCTCCCATCCACAGCATTCCTCACACTCCCTCCCCACCCCACCCCCCACCCCGTGGGGGTCCCAGTCTGAGTCTGTGGGTCTGATCCCTCCCCTTGTCCAGCATCCCAGGGGGGACACGGACATTGCCCAGAGCTTCCTGGCATGCCATTGGTACCAGTACCGGTGGCAGCTGATGGGGGGACTGGGGCAGGGGGAGTCAGGGCAGGTGACCAAAAGGGGCCAGACCACCAGGGCCAGGAGCTCCTGGACCATATTATTATGGGTTGCTGACTCTCGGTGGTGCTTTTACCCCATCGCCCTCCTCCCCCTTTCAGAGCATCACTGAGACACTTCATGGCTTTTTGGGGGGGGGGCTAGAGGCCTGTGCCATGGCTCCAGCAGTTTTGTGCTCTGCACTCCTGCCACGGAGGCTGGGGACACATTTTGCACTGACAGCCTTGGGGCAGGGAGGTGGGGGTGCAAATACAGCATCCCAGATGCCCCAGGCCACCCCACACTGCCAGGCAGAGGATGTGTTAAAGCAGCAAATGCTTCTTACAGAGGGAACCCGAGTGACTAATCCTCCCTACCCTTTAAAAGGCAGGGGGCTAATCCTCTCCCCTCCACCCCCTCTGCTCAGGTTTGGGGAGAGGGCACAGAGGGCACAGCCCATACCCCACACACACTTCCAGGGAGACTGCAGCACCCCGTCCCTGGGGATGCACCTTCCATCTTGCTGCAGCCCATCGCTCCAGCCAGCATCCCTCCAAGGGTTAATCTTCCTCTCTAGACCTTCTCAAAGCTAATTAGAAAGAGCCTGGGCAAGTGTGGTGGCAGACACCGCTGCACTTCTCTCCCACTTCCGGGGCTCTGCCCTTATCATTTAATTAAAGCTGCAGCCCTGCTTCCCTTCCTGGCGGCAGCTAATCAGGGAGGGCACTGGAGCTTGAGGCTGCCACTTCACCAGGGAAGAAGCAGGAGAAGGGCAGGGAACGTGACGTGCCCCAGGAAGGACAATAAAAGGGAAAAGGAGGTAAAGAACCAGTCCCTCTGTGCTGGGAACTGGGCACCAGGAGGGTGGCAAGGGGCCAAACCCCAGTGTCAGTGTGCCAACAAGCTGAGAGGCGCAACAAGCGAGCTCCATCTTCCAGGGCCCTGCCCCAAAGCAGCTCTCCCAGCCAGATGCTCAGGCATACCCCCAACGCCAGAGCCCACGTGTGTGCCACACACCACACTCCATCCTCCCATAGGCAAGGAACAGCCTGTGCCATGCAGTACCCAGCACCCCCAAGAAAACTGGGGACCCCCCCAGCAGCATACCGGGGAAAGGGCACATCCAGCATGCAACAGGAGGGATGTCCATCAAGCAACAGGAGGGATGTCCATCAAGCAACAGGAGGGATGGCCATCAAGCAACAGGAGGGATGGCCATCAAGCAACAGGAGGGATGGCCATCAAGCAACAGGAGGGATGGCCATCAAGCAACAGCAACCCCAGCAAGCTCCAGTGCCAGGTCCCTGGGGGAGGGCAAGGATGCCTGAGCCCTGAGAAATGCTGCTGTTGGAAAGCCACACAATGGTGTGTGTGGGCGCAGCTACATGGGGGTGCGTGCAGGCATATGTTCCATGAGAGGCTGGGCCATTGTGGGGCAAACAGCCCCCTCAGCTGAGGCTGACAGCTTCTGTGCCAAACCCCACACCTCTTTCCCAAAGCATGGTGAAGCTAATGGGTCTTGAAAAAGCCATTTTTTTAATAACCAGTTTGTTTAGCAGGGCTGAGGCAGCAGGTCTTGTTCTCAAAAAAACAGCTGGAACACCTCTGCTAAAACTTAAGGGATAAGAAGAGAAAAAAAGAAAGGAAAAAGAAATGAACCTGAGGGAAACCCAGCATGGAAAATTTAAGCTTTAGTGTTGGAAATCTGCTGAAGTGATAAGCAATCGAAAATAAGTCTGTATAATACAACATGTCAGGCAGCCTGAGGCTGCGCAGTCTCTATAATGATCCTCATCGCAGGCTCCAGAAGCTGCTCTGGAGATGAATGTGTGTGTGCTTGGCTTGCTCCGAGCCCCAGGAACACAGCGGTTGTCTCTGCCTTCTGCCAACACACTGTGCAGTCCCTTCCAGCGCTCCTGGAAAGGGTGGTCCTCTCCCCCCACTGCCAGCTTCTCCACCCCCTGCTGTCCTAACCACACCAGTAAGAATCATCACACCATATTTTAAGCATTTCTGTTCTAAATTCATTTTCAGCATTTCTTCACCTCACCCCCAGGCTTGTGCAGGGAAGGGGGTAGGCACAACCTACCTGTGCATTGCAAGGAGCACCAGCTCATGGGACTTGGGAACACTGGTCCAGTTTTATGAGCCCTCTCTGTTTGCTCCTGGGTGTCTGGCTTTTTCATTCTAGGCTTGTATTAAAGCTCTTGTGTCAAGGAGAAAAGAACTGGCATAACCCGTGTCTGCCTTTGAACAAAACCATTGTTAAACCCCCATCAACAATTTAATCATCTCTCACTGGCTGGACAATGAATGGGGGGAAATTGTTCTTGCAGGGGGCCGGTAGCCACACGGCAGAGCCACACAGCAGAGCCTTGTTCCAGGCCTTTGAAGTCACATAGGTGTTTTAACTGACAAAAGAAACCACAACTTGATGAAAGGGGCTCGGCTGGAGGAGGGTATCTGGGAACAAAGGCAACAGAGACCACTCAGAGAGGAGCTGGGAGAGGGGGAGAAGGAAAAGCCCTTGGCAAAGAGTCAAGCCAAACCCCCAAGGAAACTGGGAGAGGAAATGACAGGATGGGTTTGCACTGTATGCTTTCCTTTCTTTCCATGGATCCTTCCTGGGCTGCTTAAGAGTAAAGCCAGCACATGGGGTTGTCACCTCAGCTTTTTTACAGGCTGTTCCGACTGGAGAAAGACACTGGTTGCCTGAACCGTGGTGCAGAGGCTGGGGAGGAAGAGGCCAGATCCTTGCCAGATCCTTGCCAGAATTTGGGGGGGTATTTGAAGGAGCAGGGGGCAGGAGTGAAACGTGGGGCTGCTGCTTTCAGGCTGCGCTGATGAGGAAACGTCTGAGGGAGGGATGCAGAGCTGGGTACCACACCCAGCCCCAGAGAACCCAACACAAGTGAAACCCAGCGTTGCTGGGAGCCAGGCCATGAGAATCCAGGGGAATGACACGGCACCAAAGGAGGCTGCCTGACTGCAGGAAGATCAAGAGCAACCCACGCAGGAGAGCCTGCACCTCTGAACTACCCAGCCCATTTCTCTGCATAACCCAGAGGGGGGAAAAAAATAAGATGCCATAATCCCAGCTGAAAAGGCACTTTATCGATGCCTCAAACACCCACGGACTCACAGGCTGAAAAATCTGCAGTGGAAGCTAAAAGGGGAGAGATTTTTATGGCTGGCACACGGCAGAAGCAGCGTACGCCCTGGTCAAATCCTCCTGTGGTGCAGCCAAAACCCACGCCAAGAAACCAACCTGGCTGCTTAACGCTTCTGAATTGAAGCAGTTGCTGGACTCATTCCCCACAGAGGCACTTGAAAGGATAGACACAGCTGGGGAAGGAGTCACACCCCCACCTCATGTAAAAATACGTGTGGACACCAATGCCAGTGGAGCAAACAGGAGGGGACCGGTGTGCTGCCACAAATGGGGAGGTTTGGGAACGGGGCAGAGCGGTTCTGGTTTGTTTGGGAAGACCCAGGGAATAAAAAATGCAGATCCTGGTGAACGCCACTCTGCCTTAGGTTTGTTGTTAGGATGGCAGAAAGCCAGCCAGTCTTGTGGGAGAGGGGGAAAAGGAAGGATAATGGCTTCCGATGGGGAATATCAAGCTCCAGCTACCCCTGGGTGCTGCAGTTTACAGACTGCTGGAGGTGAGATGCAATAAAGTTTGCACCGCTCTGGGGAGACCTGCCAGAGGCAGTCCTGAAGGCAGGGAATGAATAAAACACGCTTTAAAACACCAGCAAGGATTAAACCTGCTGCTGAGCATCCTGCCAGGACAAGGGGGATATATCCCTGCCCTGTGCTAAGAGGCAGATCAGCAAAGGGGATTTTGCCAGCCCTGTCACCACCCCCCAAAGCTCAGCACAAGAGAACAGCAGGCTGATCATGAGAAGCTTTTGATTTCGTGGCCCAACAGAGATGTAGGAAAACATCCAGATTCAGTCTGAGGGCATCATTTTTACAGTTTGTTTTTTCAAAAGGGAGAAGACAGCAAGAGCAGGTCCTTACAGCAGTAGAAAACGTGTGTGTAGAGCAGCAGTGCACCTGTTTGAACGGGACAGGTAGTGAGGATCTGTGATTTGAGAGGTCTAGGATCAGCGACTGACCCTTCCAAGAAAGCCATTAATCATCATTAAGGAGGAATATATCTCCCCAGGGACCAAAAGTATTAAAAACCCTCCCCACCAGTCCTGTGTCTTGCCAGGTGGGTTAGCAAAAAAAAAAAAAAAAACCAAAACCCAACAAAACCAGGGCTTGGAGAAAGGAAGATAAAATGTGTGTGGGCAGCAGGGCTTTACCTGCAGCCTGAGCACGGGGAGGGTTTGGCATCCAGCTGTGGAGGGAAGCTGACAGGGTGAACAAGACCCCCCCAGAGCAGCATTGTTTTCAGGAAAGGCACAGCTATCTCCCTGCCTCTCCCTGATTTATCTGCATCTCTGTGGGTGCCCCTTCCTGTGTGGCTAATAAGCAGCAAGATGCTAGACGTGGAATACACAATTCCTTTTGCTTTTATTCATTTTCTTTCTAGATATAATAAGCCTTGCTTTTGTCAGGATCCCTGTTGTCTGGGTAATTTCATCTAGAGATCCTCAAGGACCAGAGATCTCCATATCCCTCAAAGTTTAATATCTGGGGTTTAGCTGGCATATTTTCAAGTAATAACTTCTACAGCTGAAGAAGAAAAGGGGGAGAGGGGAAAAAAAAGAAAGAAAAAGATTACTTATGTCTAATTGCCATTATACTAATTACCCACAAAATACATTGGGCAAATATCACATCTACTCACTCTCTGCCATCTCACATTCCCTACTCCATCTTCTCTATCCTCAGCAGCTATAAACCAACACAACACACTGTTCTGACACATCCCTGAACAAATATCATATCCCAACCCTCTCCCCCTTTCTCTTGCTGCCTCCTTGTTTCTTCCCTTCCAAGCAAGGTCGTTTTGAAGCAGACACAGACCTATAACTGTCTGAGAACTGCTGGGTTTAGGAACCTGTGCCCATGTACTCCAGCATCCTGCTCTTACCCTTTCCCCAGCCCCTCCCAATGCTTCTTGTACAGGGTTTATGGCCACCTGTGCAGGAACATTTTTACCTGTTATATCTGAGTAGGCACATGGACAGGCTAATGCAGACCCAGGCATGTTCTCACACATGGGCTATCTGAGGGGGTTTATTCATAGAATCATAGGATCCCAGCCTGGTCTGGGTTGGAAGGGACCCCAAGGAGCACAGAGCTCCAGCCCCCTGACACAGGCAGGGACACCAACCTCCAGGCCTGGAGCTACACAAGGTTGCCCAGGGCCCCAGCCAACCTGGCCTTGAACGCCCCCAGGGACGGGGCACCCACCCCCTCTCTGGGCAGCCCCTTCCAGCCCCTCACCACTCTCTCTGCAAAGAACTTCCCCCTAAGATCTCCTCTCACCCTTCCCTCCTCCAGCTTCACTCCACCCCCCTTGTCCTGCCAGTCTCTGCCCTTGAACAAGCTGATTCCCCTCCTGTCTCTCTGCTCCCTTCAGGGACTGGCAGGCTGCAATGAGGTCCCCCCACAGCCTTCTCTTCTCCAGGCTGACCCAGCCCAGCTCCCTCAGCCTCTCTCCTTAGGGGAGCTGCTCCAGCCCTCTGATCATCTCCGTGGCTCCTCTGACCCCTCTCCAACAGCCCCACATCTTCCTTGTCCTGGGGCCCCAGCTCTGGACACAGGACCCCAGCTGGGGCCTCCCCAGGGCAGAGCAGAGAGGGACAATCCCCTCCCTGTCCCTGCTGCCACCCCTCTGCTGATGGAGCCCAGGATCCCATCGCCCTTCCCAGCTGCAGGAGCCACTGCTGGCTCAGGGGAAGTTTCTCATCCACCATTCCTGACTCTCAGCATTTTTTCTGGCTTACCCTAAATGATTTTAAGAGTGAAAGAAGTTAAACCTGATACCGCTGGATTAAGGGTCCTGGATGTAACCTAAACATCTTCAAGGCCGTATCTGAAGGGTGGATGTCTAGAGGAAGGGGCCAGAGTCTTCTCAGTGGTGCCCAGCAACAGGGCAAGGGGCAATGGGCACAAACTGGAGCACAGGAAGGTCCATCCCAACATGAGGAAAAACTTCTCCACTCTGCAGGTGCCTGAGCACTGGGACAGGCTGCCCAGAGAGGCTGGGGACTCTCCTTCTCTGGAGAGATCCCAAACCTGCCTGGATGCTGTCCTGTGCCAACTGCTCGAAGGTGAAGCTCCTCTAGCAGGGCTTGGACTGGATGATCTCCAGAGGTCCCTGCCAGCCCCAACCACTCTTGTGACTGGGATTTCTGCATGTTGAGGGCTGGCTAGAGGGCTGAGGTGTGGGAGGCGGTACCCAGGTCTAACCACGGTGCCCAGGGACTCCTCTACACCCATTCTGTGTTGGCGCTGGCCCCGAGCGCACTGCAGGGCTGCATCAGCTCACAGGAAACCAGCCCTGGTTCCTGCTGGGGAACCTCAGCAAGCTGGAAGGCAAAGGCAGGGGCTGACACGGTTAGGTAACCCCTGAGTCCAAGCAGCCTATCCCTGGTATCTCTCAGCAGATGCCATGACTAATGGGAGATTTATGGAGTGTCCTCTCTGCAAGTAAAGCAAAGAGCTAGCGTTACAGCCACTTAATGGAGGTGACTTGAAATCAGGATGGATGAGAGCTTGTGGGAAGGAGACAGGAAGGGAGATTCATTGATAGTGAGAGCACAAAGGATAAAATCCCAGGGAAGAGCGAGCAGCTGAGACTGACATTTGACCTGTCTGAATAGCAAAGCTCCCGTTGATTGCACTGGGGACAGGAATGAATCCCTTATCCTCTGCCTCATGCCTGCAAGAGAGATTTCCCACCTGAGGGATCTACACCTGACTGATCCTTCAAACCCAGGCACGGGCGGGTTTGATGAGAGAGAAAACTCAGTGTGAAGTCCTCAAGAAGCACAGATGGGAGACTGCACAAGCTGCTCCAGCATGAGGTTTAAACCCCACACCAACGCTGGGCCCTTTACATGGGAAGAGGTACTGCCAAGCAGGGAGGTTTACAGAGCCATTCAGGAGCACTCAGAGGCAGGTGAAGGGGAAATAACTGAGTTAGATCACACAGGAGCTGGAGATGGCATGCCAAATTACTTCAAAAGGGGCTTTCTGAGGAAGCAGGTCTTTGAAAACAACAAGTCGCCTGGGACTGCTGAGGGATCCTGGTTGTCTGCTGCTTTCAGACTTCCCTGCTTTGTCTGGTTTAGGTGGAGTCTTAAACCTGAGCACTCAGCCTTGCCTGGCTGCTCTAAACCTGAGCACTCAGCCTTGCCTGGCTGCTCACTGCCCCTCTGCAAAGTCCCTGCTTCCTGCAAGTTCAGCTCTTTGTGGAGGCACAGAGTAGTCCAGTTAAGTGCTCTGACTGAAGAGTAATATGGAAATAATAATAATAATAACAACAATAACAACAATAATAACAATAATAATGATGAAATAAAAGAACCAGCAAAATTTCATCCTCATCAGCCCCCTGATCCAGGGCACTGTGAAGCCAGACAAACATCTGTCCTGGCACAGCAGAGCACGTGGCACAGCGATGAGCAAACCAAGAGAGGAGGAGAGCTGTCTGGTTTGGTACCCTGTGCTAATGAAACACCCAGGCTGTCTGGGGTTAACAGGTCCATCAATGGGAACGAGTTATGAAACTCAGCTGCTGGCTCTTCCCTATGGATATCACACAGACCATCTGCAATTGCTCCAGAGAACCTGGCCAAAGGCAGGACACCAGGTCTCAAGCCCTGCCCAAGTATATATTTTAAATTGTTACAGAAAACACAAAAGAAGAATCTGAAGGGGTTTCATCCAACCCCTTGTTCTGAGGAGATGTCCTCTGGGGAGAGCAGCATGGCACAAACCAAGGGGGGACCCACCCTTTGGTTCCTGTTGTGGCTCCTAATCCTGAAAGCCTCTTCCTGTAACAGGGTTTGGTGAACTGAGGTTGAACCCATGGATAGTTTAAGGATGACATAAACTACTCCTTGGAAAACAGGTTTTCTACCAAAGGAGGGATGTTTGGATTTGGTTCAGATAAGAAAAGCTGTGCATGGGCATTTGCATGGGCATTTGCAGCCATTGCCAGGTAAAAGCAAAAGAAACCCAACTCAATCCTGTGCAGAGTGAGTGGCAGCCACCTGTACCTCACCTTGCAGCCACCTGGTGAAGGTGACAAGTTCCCTGTGTTAAGGTCACCAGGGCTGCAGGAGGGCATGTCCTGCCAGGTGAGAACCACAGCAGGCTGCTGAGATGGAATAGTGATGGAAAGTGTCCCTGCCCTGGACTGAAGGCAGTACATGACACTGCTTGGTCTCCCTGGGCTGGGAGACTGGGAAGTCCTCATTTCCCTGGGACAAGTAGAAGTCATCTTCCCTCCATAAGCTCATCTATAGCTCCTAGATAAAAAAACTACATCCCTGCACCTGTGTGCTCTTAGTTCCTGTAAGAAAAGCCTCAAAGCTTGCCTTGGAGCTGGCCAAGCCTAGTGACCAAGGAAGAGTGGTTCCAAAAAGCAAGGTGACCTTTTAGCCTTCATACGTGATGATCCTTACAGATCCCTTCCAGCTCAGGATATTCTGTATGCTCCAAGCCTGTGGTCTCTGCAGCATCACCCAGTAAATCAGCACATTTAGAGCAGGGTCACCCCCCTGAGGTATGTACCCACAACAGTGCAGGGGGAGGTCTGTGTTAGGGAGGGCTTCCAGATGGAAGAGAGAATAAGGATTAACCAAAATGACAACATTTGCTCCATCCAGTAGGTTCACAGAAGGAAGAACGTGAAGGGCATCAAAGAAGGGGGTGGCATTCACTAATTTCCATCCTCTTGCCACAAGAAGGAATGGAAGATGTCACAGCCCAGCCCAGGATCACAAGGAATAGCAGAGAACTCAAAAAAAAAAAAAAATAATCCAGCCTCAAATGCAGCAGGCACACATACAGCCACAGGGACCTGTATTTTCTGGAAGAGAAGGCACCTTCCTACTGAAATATGAAGCTTTTTGTCTCTTGGGCATTCACTTAGAACTACCATCCTGCCTAGATTCTTTTCATAAGCTGCAGCCAAAATTCAGGGACAGAAAAGGTGAAAAAAAAGAGTCATCAGAATCCAACAGGGAAATTTGGTGCCTTCAAACAGCTCCATTAGAGATGTCCAGGATCTGGCAAGGATCTTTAGAGAACCTGAGGACAACCTCATGTGTGTGCTACCAGGTAAAGAAATTATTAAAGCTATTTTGGACCAGGGAGAAAACAGGTAGCATCCTTCTTAGAAGGTTTTGAGAGGATTAAAGGCACTCTGTGTGGCTAGTAGCAACCTGCTTGCTACTCAAGGCTGAGGAAGAAATAACTGCTGTGCCCTGTTCACCCTGGGGTCCTGGGTACGATGGAGGGAGGTGACCTGGTTGACAATGCCACGATTGCTCTGATCTGAGCAGCTCTTTCATAACAGAGAGTTCACCCAGACACAGGTGCTGGGAAATAGGGGGAAAGAAGAAAGAGGGTGAGAAGAAGTTTGAAATCACAGCTCAGAGAGAGATGGCGTGTTGAAACCAAGATGGGGCAATCTATGACCGTTCGCCACACGTCAGATGGTGCCTCTCATGATAAGAATCTCTTCCCACCACTCCCTTCAGTAGAGATTAGGAGAATCAGAGGCTGTCCTTGTGGATGACCCAATGTGAAGTGAAGAAAGTAGGGAAGCTCATGATTTCTGATGAAGAAATGCTTGTAGAGCTGAAGGTCACCGAGAAACCCAGGCATAGTTTGTAGGGTTGGGTGAGATGCAGAAGATGGAGAGGTTATCATTGAAAAAGAGCAGGACTTGGGAAGCTAGAGCAATAGCAAAACATCTGCACTAAGTAATTCCAGCCCTGATGTCAGTGTTGAAAGGGCTGCAGATCAGTTAAAAACCCCTCAGCTGGAGCAGTCAGACCCAAGCCAAGGGTCCTCAGCTGGTCAGATGTGTGACCTGCTGGTTCTCAGTCAGCACAGGGGACAGCAGTGCACAGTGCCAGCCAGGGACCATCTTTCTCTATTCCACAGACACCACCAACTACCCTGTGCTACACCATACCCTCAGCTGTATCCCACGGGGTGTTTGAGTGGGCTGGCTCAGAGGTAGCTCCAACCCCACATCCCAGATGGGAGCCAGTCAAAAGCCTCCCCCAGTGCTCTGCCACAGAGCAGAAACGCTGCAGGGGCAGGGTGCATCTGAAAACCAAAAGTCTGCAGCCTGAACCTCTGCCTGGAACACTTTCTGCAAGACAAAAGGGGCATTTAATCATAGAAACTTTAAGGTTGGAAAAGACCACTGGACCATCAAGTCCAACACCCCCATGTCAACCAAACCATGTCCTGGAGTGCCACATCTACATGTGTTTTGAACCCCTCCAGGGATGGTGACTCCATCACCTCTCTGGGCAGCCTGCTCCAATGCCTGCCCACTCTTTCAGGGACGAAATTTTTCCCAATCTACAATCTGAACCTCCCTTGAAGTGACTTGAGTCCATTTCCTCTCATCCTTCAAAGATGATGAAAGAAAAAAGAAAAAAGAAAAAAGGAAAAAAAAAAGAAAAAAGGAAAAAGAACTGGTTTTAAGTTCTAGAGACTTTACTTGTGAGAGGAGGAGACCAGAAAGTAATTTTTTTTTCCCATCTACTGACTGGAAGGAACAACAACAGTGAGAACCCTACAGAGAAGCTCATGAGTGGACTGACACCCAGCAGAAGACAGGAGGTAGTGCCTGCCCAGCACAGCAAATCTACCTCATCACCCTGAGAAGGAACCATTGGCTTGGGAGTCCTCTTCTGAGTGAGGTGCCTTCTCAAGGTGCTGTGTACAGACCAGTGCTAGCCAGAAGCAGCTCTTTGTAGGCAGTGGACACCCTGATGTGAGATGGGAGACTGAGACTACAAGTCACCTTATGGCTGTGCCTGGTGCTGCTGTGGATGCCCCTGAGCGCTGCTGGAGAGCTGCTGACTCTCACCTGTACACCTCCACACTGCTAAAGGGTTGTGGGCAAATGGGAGATGATGCAGAGGGAAAAACAAACAGATATGAAGGAAGACTTGAACTGCAACCAGAAGTGTAGCAAAGGGGGGGAAATCCACACACAGCCCCCCAGCCTTTGCAAGGGTTGCCAAAAAGCAGCACGTAGATGTGAGCTGTGCCAGATGTTGCTGCTGCCCAGGAATGGGGCTGCAGGTCTGTGGTGGCGTCAAGAGCAGATGGTGATGGCTGAGAGGAGCCCAAGGAAGGGTGGGAGGGAAGGAAGAGAGACCCAGCTGCCAAAGCGCCTTCGCCTTGGCTCTGCTCACAGGAAGGGACCTGACTCAGTTCTTGAGTGTGTCAGAGGCAACTTTACACGCTGACTCGCTTGCATGTGATCTCCAAGGGCTCGTGGAGCGAGGTGTCCTCTAGGATTCTAAGATCCAGTGGAAAGAAGTGGGAACTAGAGCAGCATGTAGCTGCAGGCATGTGAAACTGGGGGCAGAGAGCACCTGCCCCTGGCAGGGCTCCCCAGGGAGCTTGCCACCATTTGCGGGCTGCCATCAAAATGGGACCTTTCCAAGGGAGTGCTCTCACTGAGCCACGACTCAAACATCTGGACTGAGAGGGCTTTATTAAGTCCAGCAATCAAACCCTGGAAAGGGTATCTCAATCCACTTGGTCAAGCTGTGCTGAGGTGCACAGAGAGGCTAGGACACCAGGAGGAAGAAAAAGGCTGGGCTGGGCAGAAAAAGCCTGTGGCTATCAACCAGGGTTTTACATCTAGCTCTGCCACCAAATCCCAAAGCCCTGCTGCTTGCCCCTCCTGCGTCAGCAGCTGCCCCAAGGCAGGAGATGCAGCCTTGGCTTCCCCACCCAAGGGCAGCTGGAGCATCCTCGTGGATGCCGAGCACCGAGATCCCGCGGCTGCTCCTGCCTTCTGCAAGGGGCAGAGCAAGGAGCTGCCAGTTCAGCCAGGGGGTCACCTAAAGCTAGCAAACATCTCCAAAAATGCAAATCACAGTTTTCTATTCCATTCCTCACCTAGGGTGGAATTTCTTCCCTGGAAAAGGGAGCTGGGAGGAGAAACTCATTAACATCTGTGCAGCGCAGACACTACTGCACTAAGTGCATCGTGAAAGCCCATGAGATGGTTGTTAATTACATATCCAGTGCAGGGCTGTAATGGCATGCATTAAAAATGGCATGGGGTCCCCACTTTAAATAATGGGGATAAAACAGATTAACCATTTGCCCCTGTCCCAGGGGCTGAAGAACACCATCCAGAAATATTTCATCCCATATATCACCTCCTCAGATACCTGGGACAGAGTGAATCAGGCTCCACGTCATGTTTCCTAAGCTGCATGGATTTCATAGAATCACAGGATCACAGGGGTTGGAAGGGACCTCCAGAGTTCATGGGGTCCAACCCCCTGCCAAAGCAGGGTCCCTAGGACAGGGCACACAGGGCGGTGTCCAGACGGGGCTGGAATCTCTCCAGAGAAGGAGACTCCACACCCCCTGGGCAGCCTGGCCCAGGGCTCCCTCACCCTCACTGGGAAGAAGTTCTTCCCCATGTTGGTGTGGAACTCCCTGTGCTCCAACTTGAGGCCGTCACCCCTTGTCCTGTCCCCACAGACACTGAAAAGGGGCTGCTCATGTCCCCCTGCATCCCCTGCTTAAAATATTGATAAACATGAATCAGGTCCCCCCTTAGTCGTCTTCTCTCCAGGCTGAACAGCCCCAGCTCCCTCAGCCTTTCCTCATAGGGGAGATGCTCCAGGCCCTTCATCATCTCCATAGCCTCCTCTGGACTCTCTCCAGGAGATCCCTGTCCCTTTTATCCCAGGGAGCCCAGCACTGGACACAACACTCCAGCTGGGGCCTGCCCAGGGCAGAGCAGAGGGGGAGGATACCCTCCTGTGACCTGCTGGCAATGCCCCTTTTTTGGATGCTCCTTTTGGTCCTGCAACCTTACTAAACTCTCCCTGTTGAGGATGGGGAGAGACTGGCACTTTCAAAACCCAAGCTCTGTGTGTGCTATGGCAGGGCAGATCCTCTGCAGAGCAGAGCCGCTCCCAGGCCCCTTCCAGCTAAAGCAAATCTGTGACACAGGGGGGAGCAGATGTCTTCAGCAAAAGCAACGGGTGGCCAAGTGGGAGACTGAGCTCGGTTCCCAGCTCAGCCTACCCCCACAGAAGTGGGTAACAGCACGGCAAAATGTTGGGGAGGAAACAGTGGGCAGCTAGGTAAAATACCAGGGATGACAAATGCCTGGGATGACTGAGGAGCTGGCACATCAGTGCCAAGAGACTGGAGAAGTCTTCATCAGAAACATCATAATTCCTCCCCCCAAAAAAACAGGGACCTGGCTCAGCCCCTGCAATACAGCATTTTACTGCAGTCTGCACAGTTAAAGGTGTCCAAAAAGGAGGACACTGATATGTGTGTTAATCAAGTGAAGAACCATCTACAAAGAAAAGGCATGGATCTGTCTTCCAGTTGAAAAAAAGCTATAAATAGCCTTGCATACTTGCTTATCAGATTGGTTAGGCTGCAGGGATAATCTCCTGGAGAAAGCAATGGAAGCCCTGTTATGTTGGATATTTATAACTAGATGAAAGCCTAGAAAATGCACAGCCCTGTCAGTCTCGTGCTCGTGCCGTGAGATAGGGTGTGTGGGATCCAATTAGTCTCTTCAGTTTAATAGAAGGTCAGGAATGGCTTAGTCTTTCCAGCTTCACAAGGGGGAAAAAAAAGAAAAACCCAGCCCAAATCTGATGTCTTTTGAGCAGCTACAGAAGCCAAGACAAGGGCATGGTGAGACAGTCCCCCAAAAGTCCACGGTGGTGCCACGTCACTTGGGACTCTTTGAGGGAACCAAGACATGTCCCTTCTCTGGGCAGGGAAGGCAGAGAGGGCTGACGTGCCAGGAGCCAGGCAGGCAGCCCATGGGAAGCACAGCTCTGATGAACCCAACCAAGGAACTCATCGTCTCCACATCACCCGGCCCGTTGCCAGGGTCCCCTAATCTTCTGCTTGACAGATCATGACCCTGGCCCCAGCCCCTCAAGTTCACTGAGCTGCCTCTTCCCAGATGATCTGCAGAGCGCTAGGACCGACTAGTGTTAATGCCAGTGGATTCCCCAGAGCTTTGGCCTGCCGTGGCCTCTGCATTGAACTGGGTTTATCCAGGTCAGGACAGCTGCTGGAGGCACCAGAGCCTGATTCCCAACCACTGCCACGTGAATGGAGCCAAGCCAGGACAGGCTGGGGGCGGCGAGCAGGACAGGGTTGCAGTTATCCCCTGGGAGCCTCTGCACATGCCTGTGCCACACGTGGGTTTGTTGGTGAATGGGTGTGCAGTGATTTATGGCCTCCTGGGCTGTGAACATACACAGGGTCTCTTGTGCAAAGGGAGGGAGCTGCCCAATTTATAGGAGGTGTTGTGATGCTGCGGGCAGGGACCCATGCCCTGGTGCTCTGTCTCTGAGAGCCACCGCTCCAGGCAGTGTCCCCATGCCTTTCTTGGGTCTGCTCATTCCCCATGGGGCAGACAATGAACATCCATGGGAGTGCAGGCAGCCTTCTATCTGCTGCTGCAGACCCTCCAGGTCCCTCCTCTCTCTCCTTCTAGTTTTAGCCCTGCTCCTCCCTCATCTTATCTGGGTTACCTGTCACCTTCAGGGGCTCAAACTTTCCTCTCTCATCCCCATCACAGCCATGCTATATCCACGCTGTATCAGCACAACCATGTGGCACCTCCGTGCCCACGTGCCCTTCAAGCCTCTTGCAGGCACCTGACCAGTACTCGAGGGCACTTGGGAAGTCCAGTTCTGTGGTCCTGTGCCAGGACTCCAGGAACCTCTCCAAACCACTCTTCCAGTGGACTGGCTGGTACTTCTGGGAAGAAAGTGGTCTGCACATCACTCCTAGACAGGAGCATGCCTCATATTGCAAGAGCAACAGGTGGCTTTGGGAGCCTTGGCAGACCTGGCACCACCATGCCATGTTTCAATGGTCCTACTGCAGCAGACTCCAACATTACTCCAGGAACAAACCCGGGAAGAAGGGTGAGATGTTCCACTAGACCTTCAAGACAACAAATGACCCTGGGTCTCTTGTGTGCCTTCATAGGGTGACTCAGCAGGTTATCAGCTCCCTAGACCAGCTGGACACACTGTCAGCCCTTTTTACACCACATACAGACTTGCCCCAAAGTTGAACTGCTCCCAGAAGCAGGAGGAAACCCCAGGAGAACCCTTTGCACCTCTTCTTTTTCCCTCCCAGAGGTTTCTTTGAACTTGCCAGCTCCATTACGACCTCCCCAAGTACAAGAGCACAGAAGGCAGCAGGTACAGGACAGGAGATGTTATGTGCACAGCCAGAGCCAAGTCCAAGGAAGCAACTTAAGATGGCCAGAGAAGATAGCTTGGGGAGTGGGCTGGTGGAGGGTAGTCAGGCAGGCAGCACAGAGGCAGCACAAGGAGCAGAACTGGGGTTGAAGCTGCGCCAGGGTGGGGGAAAGCCAGCTCTCCCGCGGGGAGACTGCGGACACCTCCAGTGGGGTTCTCAGGTAAAGGTGGACCCAAGCAGGAGGTGACCTGAGAGGCCCAATGAAGGCAAGACACCTTGCTCTCGGGTTTGCCACCACCATGCTCTCTGATTCTCCACTCCACAGGTCTCCTCACCCCAGTCTGTGCTACTAAACCTGCTCTTCCCCCTCTGCTCTGACACCCACCACAGCATGGAGAGCTGCCTTGCGCCCCGGCCACCCCAACACCCCTGCCCTGCCAAGGGGGCAGGCACCCATGGGACCACCCAACTGCGGCACACAAGCTCACCATCGGGGCTACAACCCCCTCTCTACATCATGCCAAACCCATCTGGCTCCTGGGCTCTCCCCCACTCCCCCATCCCCTGGCCTCCCCCAGACCTCTCCTCCCCCCTCATCCACCTCTCCCCTCCTGAGCATGGCTTTGCTGCTCTCTGGCTTTGAGCCCCATCTCTTCTCCAGGCTCCTAGACCCACCAGACTTGAGCATGGCAAGCCTGTCCCAACCAAGCTCCTCACCCTATCTCACCCTCACATGGGGAGGTGCAGCGCTGAGGACGAAGAGCCTTAGGCACAGGGTTGGGGGGCAGTTTGGGGCACACATGCCACGAGCACGTACCGTTCTCAGGGTGCTCCATCTCCCCGATGCTGCCATCGGGCGTGGTGCGCTCGTAGTGATCCTCAGGCAGGGCCAGTGGCCCGATGCGGGGCCCAGAGGATGATTTGCTGCTTGGGGTCTCTGATTCCTCCAGCCCGCTGTCGTAGTAGCTGTGCTGGGAGGGGTCCTGCAGGTCCTGAGCCTGGCTGGCTGCAGAGAACGTCACTCGGCGATGAGGTAACTGGGAGAGAAGAGAGAGGCTGTTGGCATCACCCACCCAACAAAGGAAGGCAAAGGGGGGAGGGGAGTCATCAAACCTGACCCTTAACCCGAGGGTCATCTGCCCACTGCTCCCAACACCAGCAGGTCCATCACCAGCCCCACACTCCACAGCAGACGAGAGCACCCCATCCGACACCACCCCGCGCAGGGGGGACACCTTGTGCAACCCTTGTGCAGCCCCCTAACCCAGCAGCTCCCTCCATGCCTCCTGCCCCGGCCTCCTTTTCCACCCAGAGGCAACCCTGGGCAGATGGCCTCTCCCCCACAGGCAGGCTCTAGAAAGCTCTCCCGTTAGCACAGCATCCTGAAACCTCTCCCACACCCCACCCTTCACCTGAGGCCTCCACCAGGCACTCAGGCTCTGCACACGCCCTTGGGTGCTCTCGAAGGCCCACCTGGCCGAGCCCACCTCTCTTGAGAGCCTCCTCTAGTGGGATCACTGCCCAGCACAGGGCAGCCTGCCCTCACGTTCCAGTCTGAGGCCCGACTCCATCTCTCATCCTAAGGGCTTCTCCATCAAGGGTCACAATCGCTTCTTTTGTCTGCTTGTTAAACGTTTCAAAGACCCTACATCACACCTCCTTTCACCAGCTTTGCCTCAAAGCTTGGGAGGAGCTCCCAGCAAACAACCATTAAGCTACATCATTATCCTCCTCCAAATCCTCCCATAAAAATCCTTCTTTGTCCTTATTAGTGGTGAGGGGAAAGGGTAGCACAAGTTCATAGGGCAAGAGAAGGATGATGAGCAGAGAATGAGACACAGACACCAAGAGAGAAAGACACAACATCACCCGTAAACGTAGGGAGGGAACCCAAGGAAGGATCAGAAGATGGTCAGGAGAGAGGAACCAACACACCATTTAGGCCGAGTACCTTTTTCTTTTGCTGATGTCTTGCTGATGAGTGGCAGGCATCCCCCACAGGCAACACCAACGGGGAAGGGGAAGGGATTGAGACTAGGGGCTGGATGGAACACACGGGGAGTGTTTGGATCATAGAATCACAGGGGTTGGAAGGGGCCTCCAGAGCTCATCAGGTCCAACCCCCTGCCAAAGCAGGGTCCCTAGGACAGGGCACACAGGGCTGGAATCTCTCCAGAGAAGGAGACTCCACACCCCCTGGGCAGCCTGGCCCAGGGCTCCCTCACCCTCACTGGGGAAAAGTTCTTCCCCATGTTGGGGTGGAACTCCCTGTGCTCCAACTTGAGGCCATCACCCCTTGTCCTGTCCCCACAGACACTGAAAAGGGGCTGCCCATTTCCCCCTGCATCCCATGCTTCAGATAATTATAAACATTAATCAGGTCCCCCCTTAGTCTTCTTCTCTCCAGGCTGAACAGCCCCAGCTCCCTCAGCCTTTCCTCACAGGGGAGATGCTCCAGGCCCTTCAGCATCTCCAGAGCCTCCTCTGGACTCTCTCCAGGAGATCCCTGTCCTTTTTATCCCAGGGAGCCCAGCACTGGACACAACACTCCAGGTGGGGCCTGAGCAGGGCAGAGCAGAGGGGAGGATCCCCTCCTGTGACCTGCTGCCCACACTCCTCCTGATGCACCCCAGAAGGTGAGAGCTAGATGAGCTAGCTGCTTTTAGGTTGGTTGGACCTGATTAAATTAAATTCACCCCAGGTGCTGAGAGGCCTGATGACTTCAGAGCTGTCAGGGCTGGGTTGGGTGTTTTTCCCCCTCCTTTTTTTTTATTTTTACACTTTTATTAAAGAACTTGTAGAGAACAGGTGAGCTTCCAGAAGACTGGAAGTGAGCTAAAATAGCACCTGTCTTTAGAGAGGAGGGGAAAAAAAAACACAACAAAAGAAGAGCTGGAGAATTATAAAACAGTTAGCTTAATTTCAGTTCCTGGAAAAATACTGCAACAGATAAAAGAACTCTTTGTAAGTACCTACAAGATAACAAGGAAATGAGTAACAGCCAGTGTAGGTTTGTCACAAACAAACATGTCAAGCCATTGAACTTCTCCCTTTGAAAAGACATCAGGCCTTGTGGATGGAGGAGGAGCAGGAATTGTTATAGCTTGACTTTAGGCAGGGTGTTGGTTTTTTTTTGGAGGTGATTTTGGATGATATTCTCATCAGGGAGGCAGGAAAAGAGTGTAGGTGCAGAGTAGGGCTTCTCTGCTGAGGTAATGTAGTGCAGCTCACTGCAGGGTGGATGCAAGGTGTTTAGAAAGTTGTGTTCAGAAAGTAATGAGCCAAGACAGGCCTCTCAGCTGGGATGATGTATCACATGAAACCCTCCTGGCCCTGGTCCACTGCTAGCCTGGGTTTGCATTAACTGCTGGGATGACAGATGTGGAAGAGATCTGTCACATTTGCTCACTTGGGGGAAAAAAATCGCCACCCCAGCAGCAGGCTGGCTGAAGGATGGGGGGGGGGATACAGCAGATCAGGGGTGGAGTCCCTGTCAATGGGTGTCAGCCTCACCCAGAAATGCATCTACGCTGGGATGTGTACGCTGGTGGTTTGTCTTTCCATCCCATGGGGACCTGTCTGCTCTGGTGGAGTCAAGCAGGGCTTCCAGGCTGGGCTATCCAGAGCGTGTGCACCAGTTAAGCAGAGAGGAACAAAGGGCTCTTGGAAATCGTGGTGACTCTAAGATGATGGAGGAAACTGGTCTGGGGAGGAGAAGGCTAAGGGTGGCAAAGGCAACGCTCTTCAGGCTCAGCAAGCCATCTGCAAAGAGCTAGCTGCTGCTTTTGGCCACAGATAGACCAGAAGGAATGGCCTTCATAGAGTCCTAGAACAGCAGAGCATGTCCTGAGCTGGAAGGCACCCACAAGGATCATCGAGTCCACCTCCTGAGGATCAAGGCTAGCTGGTATGGGGTGGGGGGAAAGCAACAGTGGGTTTAGCCAAGTGCAATGGGTTGCCAAAGCAGAAGGTGCAAGCCTTGCCCAGAAGGGACAGGCAACACCTCTCAGGAGGAACCGAGGTCAAGGCCACCCTGCCTGCACCAGAGTTGTGTGTGGGCATCCAGGGTTCCTCCATAGGCTGCACGGTGCTGGGACTCCTGTAAAAGCCATCACTGCCCAGAGGACAGTGCCCACTGTGCCAGGCAACGCTGACCCACGGCCTCCTCCTGCACCAGACCTGCCCTCTGAATCAGCTTCCCTCATCCCCCTCTGGAAGCTCCTGCTTCCCCTCTGTGCTCATAAAACCCCAAACAGCTCGGGGCTCCTCGGGGTGCCTGCAATAATGCAAACAAACAGCCTCAGAAACCCAGCCTGGGACAGCTCCTGTCCCTCCCCTGAGGGGTCTCCTTTCAAATACCATCACTTTTACCCCCAAAAAACACCTCCTGTAAATGTCAGACCCTGCCTGGCAGCCCTTGCATGGGCTCTGCACCTCACTGCAGGGCAAAGTCAACCCACACACGCACACACCCCCCACCCTGCAGTGACAGGGGTTAGTGCCACACCCCCCTCCCCCCGACCACGCTGTGACCAATGCACTTTGAAAACCATAGTGTCTTGCACCTGGGTGCAGCTCTTCCCCCAGAGAGCCTTGCTCTGGACTCGTGGAAGGACACTGAAGCCATTTGTCCAGCACAGACTTGCAGAAATCAGGTTTTGTCTGACCTTTCTCTCCCAGGTTGAAGAGCCCTTCAGCACCCAGCGCTTCCTGCACGGGAAGCTGCCTGCATGGTGCACCCCAGACACCCCTCCATCCCCTTTCTTGGGACGTGAAACCAAACCAGGTGCCCTAAATCTCCACCCACAAACCAGCAAATCGGGCTTGTGGCCCTCATTTTCACTCCCCCTGGTTTTCCCCCATTCCTTATCAGTGGCAGCGTGGATGGGACTGGTGCCACCTCACTGAGACCTTCTCCAGAGCCTTGCTTCTCCTCCAACCTCTCAGGTTTTCCCATCCAAGGACTGCATTAGCCCTTTGGTGGGAGCACCCTGAGCTCTCACACTGAGCTAGCCATGCAGTGTGACCTTTAAATCCATCTCAAAGTCCCTGCTTTCCAGGAGAAACCCCAGCATTTCCCTATTTCTCAGCGTACAGCTTTGCGTTTGGCTGCGTTGAAGTGCACTGTGTTTAAAATGGGCCCAGTTTACCAAGCAATCTGGATTGCTCTGCATGACTGCTCTACCCTCATCCTGATCTCCCACTCCACCAACCTCTGTGTCAGCTGCAAATTGTATCAGCAGTGATTTTATATTTCCTCCCAGATCATTGAGGGCAGCGTTGGATGGCAGTGGGCACGTCCAGGAGAACCTCCCTTGCACCAGGACTCCCAACCAACAGCAGCTTTTCTTCACCAGGCTCTCAATAAACCAGATCTCCATCTATCTAACAACGCTTTACTTACAATAAGTGCTGCTAATTCAAAATAATAATAACAATAATAGCCATCAGAATGATGATACCACCACCCACATGATGCATTAGCAGCTTGGCCAGGGTGATGAGCTGCACGCTGTGATCTCACACCAACACCTCCCCAGCTCTGCTCGTGCCCCACAGGTATGCCTAGAGCAGATCCTGTTCCCCACACTGGCCAGGAGCAGATGCCTAAGGAAAGGCTTAAGAGGTGGACCTGTCATGTAATGACACTGCCCAGTATCCCTCCCCATCAAGCTGCCTTGGCTGACGTCAATGCTATTTCCATCAGTGAGCTTCCTGCCTCAGCTATTAATCCAGTTGTTCCCCGGGGCTGGTGAGGACAGCGTGCGGTGCACACAGCATCCCCATCACTCTTCCAGCTGGCTTCACAGCATCATGGCCCTCCCAGTCCTCCTGGCCCATCCTGGGGTCCCCAGCACCATTAACAACCCCGGATCAGAGAGATCCCTCTCCAGCCCTTTGAAGACTCTTCAGTGCAGATCATTTTATTTGATTATTTTAAATATCCCTATTTCAAGCAGATTATTTTTTGCTGGTTACCAAGGCGTTGGCTCTGCATCCTACGTTATGCCTCAGTCCAAATCACCACAACTATTTCTTGAAATACTTTTGCATTTTTCCCTACATAATCAACAATTTTGCCATCCCCATTTGGAAGTGACAATTCCTGGATCCCACCTCTCCCCAGCACATTTTTTAAAGCACTCCTTATTGTGTTCAGCTTGTCAGAATTGATTTTTTCCCCCCAACCTTTTTTGGCTTTCCTTGTCAATTTTCTCCACTCCACAACTACTCATTTCCACTAATTGCTCTGCACTCCCTCCCTTTTTCCTTTCTTTCCCCTCCCAGTATTTATTGTTCTTCCAGTTCTAACTTCTGTCTCCACTTTGCTGCTGCACTGGAATGGGATTTGAGGCAAAATCTATTTGTCTTCATTGAGGAATTGCAGGGGGAGGGGGAAAAAACCTCCCTTTTCAAGGGATGCCCAGTGCTGGCTCCCAAATTCCTGATGATCCACCCTGCCTGTGCCATCTGGGGAGCAATCTGAGCCCCCCGTACCCCACTTTGGGCAGGGAGGGCTGGTGGCTGCTTCCAGGGCTGCCGGATGCTCCCATGAAGACATTCACCCCCCTGGTAAATCCTGCTGGGTTCCTGTTGTGCAGCAGCTGGGGATTCGGGTTGGGTTATTTAATGCTGATGTTTTCCTGAGCAGGGACTCTCTGCAGCTCCCTCATTTCACAACCCCCATCCTCTCTGAAGCCCCTTATTGGAGTCCAGCCTCCCTGGCACCCTGCAGCAATGAGCTCCCTGCCCATGTGCTGGGTGGAAAAGCACTTCCCCATGGGTTTTTACATCTGCTGCCTGGTCGTTTCTTTTTCCCCTTGGACTTCTCCTACCTGCAGGGTTATGAGGAACACACGAGCAATCGCTCCTTGCCCTACCCCCTTTTCCAGTCTCACAGCCCCACGCTGCATCCTGCTCCCCTGCGTCCTCTCTGCCAGCTCAGCACAGCACAGGACCTGCATCCCCATCCCCTGCCAGGCTGGACCAGCTCGCTCTGCCACAGCCCTTCTGCACCGGGGGAGGGAGCCGGGCTCCCCCTCCACGGCTCCAATTTTGGGGGCTGATCTGACAGTACCTTCGATGAGAAATTTTCTCGGTGTCTCCCCCGACCTACACCCCTCAAAATCCCCCCAGTTACAAGCCCCTGCCAAGGGGCTCCTCTGGTCTGATGCTCTCTACCCCAGCCACGGATGCTGGGGAGGGGGGACCGCACACCAAAGGGACCCCCTCTCCTCCCTCCTCAGCCCTCCCCAGCTCTCGCCGCGCCCCGCAACGAACTGGTTCTCCTCGCAAAACTCCGAAACACCAGCAGTGGGGAGGGAGGGAAGGAGGGAGGGAGGAGAGGGGAGAGGGGAAGCTCGCACAGCCCCCCTTCCCTTCCCCACCCCTCCCAGACGCGCGGCATCACCCGGAGATGCGGCTCCACCGAGCTGCTCACAAAAGAACCCTGAAAATATCTGCCCCGGGCGCTCTTTTCCTGCAACACAATCCCCAAGGGAGGTGAACATCCCCCTCTCCCCCCTTCCAACCCCCCACCCTCCCACTCCTCCCCCCTCCCCGAGCGCCCATTCACTTTGGAGCGGTGGAAATCCCGGGAGTGGGCACTACCTCGCTGCTGCAGCATCCTCGGCTTGGGGGGTGGAGGGAGGTGTGGGGGGTGGAGGGAGGTGTTGGGGGGCCTCATCTGGCAGCCTCCCCACATGCCCGAAGCCTTTCAGCCAGCTGCCAAAGGAGTTTGCTTCCCCAACAGCCACCACAATGCAGCAACTCACAGGGCTGCAAGTGAAAGGCAATGTCAGACCCAATGCCCAGAATATCAAAATAAGTGACAAGGGAGCCATTGTAGCAGGGGAGTTACTCAATTTGGGATGAATTCAGGAACCCCTCTCTTCTACCAACCGACCTGGAGCTATGCAGCATCCCCCCTTCCTGCAAACAACAACAAAACCCAAGCTAAGCCCAGGCACCCTGCCCCAAATGACTTTTCATGGATGGAGGCTCTGCTGGCACGGGGGAATTCCTCTACTTGCTGGTGTCATGGCTGGAGAGGAGCGTGGCTACACACCAGCTGAGGAGCAGGGGGCTGAGGGGAGCAGTGTGCCCATGGAAACCAGGGCAAGCCTTGAGGAAAGCTGCCCCAAGAACCATCCAGGGTCATGCCCTGGGTCTAGGAATCAGGGTGGAGAGGAAACAGCCAGCCAGTTTACAGCTCCTCTGAGCAACAGACTTTTCTGCTGGTTGTGGGGTGAGGACGGGGTCAGAGCAGATAGCTCTTCCCACCCCTTCCCATGCTGCCCCAGCAGCACGCTGTCCAGACACTGAGCTGGTTTTTGGAGAAGAAACTCCCCTAAGAGCATCCTCCTCTCCTCCTGCACCCACCCTCGCTCCTGGGGCTGCCATACCTGTGATGTGAGGAGCTCACAATGCTCCCTGGCACTGAGGAGGATGAGGGAGAGTGTTTGCATAAGGCAAATGCTGGTGTCAGCCCCAGGGCACCTACAGTAACCCTCCTCACACACCCAAGGACCGTGCCTCTCCCTTCTCTCCCCTCTGGTCCCCAGACAAGAGAAGGATGGGGACACCAGTCAGGGCAACTGTTTGCCTGGATCCCCAGGCAGCACAAACAAGGCAGGGAGATGGATGGACCCAGCTCTAAACAAAATGTCTATGCACAAATGTAAGACCCCCTCCTGCATTCCAAAAAACCTGCTCAGGCCATCCCAGAATTCCCTCACTGCAGGTGGTGTCTCCAAAGGAGCACTGGCAGTTCCAGGCAGGGCTACTAGCAGAATTAAAAGCCCAGCCTTCTCATCTATCAGTCTGAGGATTTGCTGGGATCACCTCCATCACAGCTGCAGCAGTGGCACGAGGCACATGAGCAATGGGACTGAGAGTTCTGCTCCATCTGATGTTCATGAGATCTTGTTTTATGGCTCTGATCCTTGCACCCATCCCCATCCCAGCATCTTCAGTGAGGGTCGTGCCCAGCACCCCCTTTAGCTCTTCCACTGCAGGCAAATGAAGCTGGAGAAGGAACCCACAACTGGAGGAGAGACACATGGCACCACCCAAACCCAGGTATCACCTGAAAGCAACTCTTCCAAGCTCCCACTGCTCCCATGGCTGCCAACAAGCAAGTGCTGACCTTGGGAAGAGGTGCCACAAGTCCTGCTGAAAGGATGATGGCAGAGCAGCCATCCCAAAATGGACATCAGATCCCAAGGCACTATTTAATGAATAAATCTGAGTAAAATGTGGGCTGCCTCCACAGAGGTGCCCTGAAGCCTCCTGAAATTTGCATGATGCTCAAAGAAGCAGCCAAAGCCCTGTGCCAACCTGCCTGGTCAGATCGAATTTATCTAACTCCTAGCAGGGTCTAACACAATTAGAAACCCATTTAGACAGCCTCAGGACAGAGATTGCCTAACCTCTCAGCCTATCAAGAGCCCTGAGCCCATCCAGGATGCTCAATTTGGCTTTTCTTTGGGTGAAATGAAGACTGGGAAGGAAAATATGGAAATAAATCATCTGAAGGGTGAATCATAAAATCTAAAGGGGTCATAATCTTTATGGAATAATGTCTAAATTGGACTGACCATGGTGTCCTGAAATGTCTATCACCTTCAAGCTGATAATAGAGCCATTTGGTAGATAGTCCTTATAGAGGAGAGATTGCTCTGGACGCAGAAGGAGGTCTGATAATCACATTAAAACCATCTGAGGATCCCAGGGAGAAAAAGGTTCCAGGACTGGGACTAACACTTGAATAAAGCCCTTGGGGAATCCAACAGCTGGAGAGTGGGAAAATTAATGCTGGGAAAATAATGAGCTAATCTGGCTCCCAGTTGCACTCAGTGGAGCTGAGAGATAGTATTGAAAGCTCAGGGAGTGCCAAGCCCTAGGCTCAGGACTCTAAAACCCCCCACCCCCCAAACAAGCCAGGAAGGCTTCAGCAGAATGCTCTGCATAGGAAAAAATATATGTCAATTTGTTGAAATCAGATCATTTGTCAAGTGAGCTCCTTGTTTCAAAGCTGGGGCAGGGGGGATAACTTTGCTGACATGGGCAAATGAAAAAAAATGATGCTCTTGCAAAGGTAACTTTCAGTTCAGAATTCCAGCCAAGAATTCCATACCAACCTAAATTCACCCAGGCTTGGGCAGAATTGTGCCTTTAGAAACCATCAGGAAAAAGAAAGGTTTATTTATGCCCCTCTGTTGAGTGACTTGAGCCAAAACAGAAGAAAGAAAATTAAAAATAACAATTCTTGCTGATTTCACGTTGAAAATTTTCCACTGGTGCCAAGCCCTGTTTCCTGACTGCCTCTCTTTCCATGGGCAAAGGGCAGAAGCTTCTCCTGCTTGGGCAAGGAACTGTGTCTACTCCCTAAGTCCATGCCCTAGGCATCAGCAGAGCCCTCACTTTGATGGTCTGCATCCAACCTGCAGGTAAGCTAAGGACAGGCAAGACAAGCCTTCATTTGGAGAGATCAAACAGGTAAGAGAATATTTTAAGGCTTGTTAAGGCCACTTATCTGGCATTACCCCCTCACTGGCACAGGACCCCTGGTATGGATGAGCTGAGGTCAGCTTTGTGGTCTCAAATCCCAGGTGAGCTGTCAAGTCCTTGGGCCAGACCTTGTAGATCCTGGCTCAAGAAAAAAATATTCCTGAACATTAGAGGTTTCTGAGCTCTCTTCTCTGGGCAAGGAAAGTCCTGATAGTCCCTAACAAACTGTGATCTCCTTGAAATCCTTGGAATAAAAACCAGCCTGAGCTCCTCCAGGCACTCCCAGGGTCTGGAATCAAACCACCCCAAAAGGTCTTGCCCAGCCTGAATAATAAAGAAGGGCTCTTCAAACATCTGAAACACTCATTTCCCTTTCTATTGGGCTTGAGAGCTTTTGATGAAGAAGCAGAAAGATTAACAGATTAGTGTAAGAGGAACATCAGACATCACATTAGCAAGACATTTAGAGCAGGATCTCAGTCCTGGGCTCAGACAAGAAGTTCCCCCCTCACAGCAGGGATGGGTATCTGTCAGTCTCCCTGGCAGCAGCTTTCCAGCTGCTCAAGAGCATTGGGGAGTTTGGAGCATGTGAAAACCAGGACACGGGGGAGCTAAATAGCTCCAGGCTCTCAGGTTGCTGGGGCCTTTGGAGATGTCTCAGAGGAGCTGAATCAGGGCAGGAGGCTCGGAGAGCTTCACACAGAGCGGGATCGGTTCCAAGGGAGAGGTGGTGAGGAGGGGGTGCCCTCCCAAAATGATGGGTCTAAGGACAGCTTGGAGGAGACCTGCCCAGATGGGTGCTGCCCAAGCAGTTTGGATAGCACACCGGTGTTTGGATAGCACAACAGGAGGCGGGCGTTGTATCAAGAGGTGCTCAGAAGGATGCTTACCTCTTGGGGCAGGGTCATCTTCAGGCAGGAGCCACAAAGCATGCCTGTGAATGCCAAAATGGGTGTAAAGGATGAGGTAAGAGCGAGCTTTCTCCTGCCCTCCTAGCAGGTCACTGCCACAAGCCTCCTCTCCCACCCACACCTTCCTGTGAGCAGGACCAAGGCAGTAAACAGCTTCCACCATGGGAAGGCACTGGTGCTAAACAAGGAGATGTTTTTAAGGGAGCTCAGGGAGTTGTTTTGTCTTTCTGGGCCTTTGCCTGACCTCTGCCCCTTGTCCTCTCAACCACACTAGGAAAAGAAACCTGTACTGCTGGTGGGATAAAGCAGGTTCTCAGGGGTGCAGCCTGAGACATCCAGAAAGCCAGAGATAAGGCAAGATCAGTGGGGGACCTACTGGGGGAGTCTGGGTGGGGCTGCATCTCTCAGAGGTGAGACCACGACTGGGCTTCATCCAGGTTGGACTGGTGGATGCTGCAGCTAGCATCAGGGGTGGTGGCAAGAAGAGGGGGGACCTGAGGTGGCCTGGGGCCCTGCAGCCAGGCTCCTCCTCGCCCATGGTTAGTGCTGCTCTGCTTTGCTCCCTGGGGCACTGAAGGAGCAGGGACAGCAGGCAGGGCCCCTTCTGGAGTAATCTCCATCGACCATCGTGGCTGTCACAAGAGCAGAGCCTGGGTTGTGTAAGAGCAGCCTGGACTGCCCGGTGAGCAGGGCTCTGCCCTGGGGATGGGCTGTGCCCCGGCTTTCATGGGCAGGTGCTCTCCCACGGCTGCTATGTGTGGGGACAGAGCCTTGGAGGGGGAGGAAGGTGCTTGGGCTTGGCACAGGGTGTGGCCTTTAAAAGAAGAGAGATTTGGCAGCATACTGCAAGGCCCAAACGTCCAAGACCCCACAGATCATCATGGGGCAGCTCCTGCTCTTTGCTGCCCACCCCAGCACAGCCGACACTGGTCAGGCCAAGCACAGCTCTTGCACACAGCATCCCCCTCTTTTGCTGCTGCCCCACACCCTCCTGGGGCTGCCTTCCCCACCCTGAGCCAACACAGTGCCCTGCACCCCTTTGCTCCACACATCACAGAATCACAGAATGATGGGGGTTGGCAGGGCCCTCTGGAGATCACCCTGTCCAACCCCCTGTGACCCAGAGCAGGATCACACAGAGCAGGCTGCACAGGGCAGTGTCCAGGATCACAGGGTTTGAGTGTCTCCAGAGGTGGAGACTCCCCAACCTCTCTGGGCAGCCTGGCCCAGGGCTCTGCCACCCTCCCAGGGAAGAAGTTCCTCCTCATGGTCAGGTGGGACTTCCTCTGCTCCAGTTTGTGCCCATGGCCCCTTGTCCTGTCCCTGGGCACCACTGGACAAAGTCTGAGCCCACCCAATTGGCATCCACCCGTCAAGTGGGTGTGGGTTCAAGCATTGGTAAGATCCCCCCTCAGTCTTCTCTGGGCTAAAAAGCCCCAAGTCCCTCAGCCTCTCTTCATAAGAGAGATGTTCTAGTCCCCTCAGCATCTCCACAGCCCTTTTCTGTACCCTCCCCAGTAGCTCCTTGTCCTCCTTGACCCAGGGCGCCCTGCACTGCACACAATATTCCAGCATCCTCTAGCTCTCACTCCCCCCACTACACCCCACCCCATCCTGCCCTACATCACGCACCCTCTCATTACCCCAGCCTCCTCTCCATCCCATCCCAGAACACCCCAGCTCTATCCTCACCCGGAGCACCCCACCCTCCACCCCCTCCGACTACACCCCACCCTCCGCCCTTCGCCCCCTCCACGGCGCCCTGCCTGCTTCCTGGGTGCAGGGAGCACAAAGCACCCAGGGACACTCTCCCCCTCCACAGCAGCGGGTTTTGCCCCAGGATTTGGGGGAGGGCTGAAGCGGGCTGCAGGGCTGGGCCCCGCTCCAGGCCGCTCTGTGCGCACAGGGAACAGCACTGCAGCTGAGAGCCCGGCCGAGCGGGCAGAGCGGTGCTGGGAATATCAATCAGCAGGGCTTGGACCCGGCGGCTGCCCACACAGCCAGCGCTTTCATCCCACAGAGGATCCACAGCTCGGCTGTCAGAGCCAGCCAGGACTCAGCCCTGCGCTGCAGAGTGCTCAGCATCCCTCTGTACCGGGGCCAGCAGACAGCCCGTCAGGAGAGACTGATGGGGAAGGGGGGGAAGCAACAGGGAAGGGGAGGTCACTGCACGAGCAGAGGATCAGGATGGAGGGATGGGAAGAAAGGAGAAGTTCCCCCCAGATGCCAGCTAGGGAAGCCTGTGTTCACCACAAACCAGCGCTGGCTCCAAGGGCATCGATCAGGGGAGACCCTGTGGAGCGGAGAAGGGAGAGGAAGAGGAGGGCAGGGAAGAATGAGCTGGCTCTGGCTCCGTAGGGTGGGAAGAGGGAACCCAGCCAAAGCTGCAAGGCACCCAGGCAGTGCAGCCTGATGTGAGGTGCCCCAGGCAGGTATGGCTGGCTGGGTGAGCATTCAGGGGAGTGAGGGACAAGGTCCCAAGCGCTGGTGGGGCCGGGAACTGTCAGGCAGGACAGACAGGACGCTCTCCTTGATGGGATAGGGACAGTGAGTGCTGCCACCTCCTCATGGCACACTGCTACAGAGGAACCACCACCTGCCCAAGGCTGCAGGCCATGTACACACACCCCCGCCCCATACAGGCTGTGTACACCCCACTGCCACCCCCACACACAGTGCACACAACCCTGTGCCACATCTCCCTGCGGTACCGGCTGTGTACTCTCCTCACACCTCCCCCCGCTGCAGCACAGGCTGCTCACACCCCGCTGCCACCTCCTCCGGGGACAGAGCTTGTACCCCACCCCCGGTGAGGACACAGGCCACATGCCCCCAGCCCCGCCACGCAGCCTGTACAGACACCCCGTGCCACCCCTCTGTGGGGTGCAGGCTGTGTCACCCCACTGCCACAGCCCACGCACGGAGCGCAGGCTGAGCACAGCCTGCTGTCACCTCGCCTGCGGCACCGCCTGCGCACACCCACGCTGGCTCTGGCTGCACCGTGGGGCTGCTCACCTCCCGCGGCTGAAGCTCTTCATTTTGGGGTCCCAAAAGCCCTATGGTGCTCTCCCAGGCACAGGCACGCCTCCCTGCCAAGAAACTCCAGCCCCTCCACCCCCTCCCCAGCACAGACCTGCCAGGAGCCACTGCGCATTCCTGCCATGCTCAGCGTCCCCACCGACTCCCCAGCACAGCGTACGACCCACCCATCACCCCTTCTTCTGCTCCCCCAAGCACCCCACTGATGCTCACAAGCCACAGCCCCTGGGACCCCACAGACACACCCCACAGACACGCTGCCTCATTGTGGCTCTGCACACCAGAGCCAAACCCGAACCGAGCGCCACGGATCCCTGGGGCAGGAGCCGATTTGCAGTGCCTGGGAACTGCTCCCAGCACAGTGGCATTCCAAAACTGGGGGAAAAACAGGGCAGGTCCCCCATGAACCCTCAGCTCCATCTGCAGCTCCTCGCAGGATCCATTTATTAGCTCATTCCACGTGAATGACCTTGAGAAAATCCACTGACCCAGGACAGTAGGAGACTTTCCCAGACATCTGCCAACACCTAAACCTGTAATTTATGGCGACTCTGAGCTAAATTTGAAAACAAGATGATTTCATTTCTGTCCATTACAGTTAGAATATTCCTCTTACCCCCCTCCCCACCCTGCAGAGAGTAATTAATGCTGCAGCGTGCTCCTGAGCCCCCAGGCAGGCGCAGGCACCTCTGCTGAGCTCACAGTTGCACGATGAAGTGAACACGGCTCCAGCCAGCTTCTCACATTGGGTGGGATGGGGGAGGCTGTAAGGACACAGTGCAACCTCAGGTTTGCGAAGCCAGGAAAGGACGTGTCACAGCCCACCCTGGTATAAGAAGAACCCCCAAGGATGGATGGAGCCTGGGAGACAGGCTTTGGAAAGAAAAGAGGCGCTCCCCACGTCGGCATCTGAGAGGCTGCGTCCTCGCCCCAGGTTCATCAAAGAGCTGCTGAGGACAAGGAAGGAAGGGAAGCTTCTCTCAGAAAGTTCCCAAAGGGAAGCAGATAGCAACGTGGAGCCAAGCCCCCAGACTGCCCTGCCCAGCCCCGCAGGGACTAGTTATTTAGGTAGTTGCTGGTGTCTCCTTTCCTCCTCTGCAGCCATGGCATCTCCCCGCAGGTCCCAGCCCTGCCTGCCTAGGAGGCCCAGACACTTCCCGGACGGCTCAAGATAAAACCTTCTGCTGTTAGCAAAACAAACTAGGAGGCTGTGAGAGCCAAGGCTGGCACAGGGCTGAAACCACCAAAGCCAGAACCACTGGTTTCCCTGGATGATCTAATCTCTCCCAGCATCAGACCTCCTCTTCCCCGGCAGCCCAGTGCAGCCGGTTGGAGCCCCTGGGGAAAGAGGTGAAGCTGGTGTGACCGGCGCAGGGATGTCTGCCCAGGTTTGAAAGAAAGGCCATGGGAAAGAGGAAGGTGCTGCTGGGGAAGGGGGGTCCCTGAGCTGGAGGGAGGGAGCGGGGAGTGGAGGATGGTTCCATCCAGAGCCTGGGGAAGGGATGCTGACCAGGATCCATCTTCTTTCCAGCCTGCTGGAAACAAGAGCCTCAGGAAGCCCAGCAGCAGCAGCAGCATCACCCCCAGACTGCCCTTGGGGTGGGGTGCAAAGCCATCTTTATGGGGAGCGTGGCTGCCTGGCTCCATCGCCGCCCCACGGCTGCCAGCAAGCCTGTCTGGAACGACCTCTCCTTGGCTGCAAGGGTGCCCATCGCACCCTGGGGTGGAGGGAGCCCCTGGTTTCAGCTGCTTCCCCCCCACCCATCGCTGCTGACGCACCCAAACTCCATCTGCAACCAACCACGTGCGTCCTCATTCCAGCACTGCGCCGGGTGGGAGGCAGGCATCTTCCAGCCCTGGCTGGCGGGATTTGGGTCATGCTAGCCAGGCACCGCACAGGGGCGGGGGGATCTGCTCCTCCGTGTGCTGGTTTTGGGACAGGGGTGGGCCTCAAAAGGACATGGGGTTGAACCAGGAGAAGCTGCGTAGGGGGACGTTGGGGTAGGAGACAGCTAGGCTTGCTGGTCCATAGCTCAGATGGCCTCCACATCCACACACACGTGCCTGTGTACATGCATGCATTGGGAACTGTGTTGAGGGGGAAGCTGTCTGCTTAGAGGGCCAGGCAGCAACTGGAGATTGGAGACATCAATGTGGGGAGAGGGGGTCAGCACTGAGCTCTGAACTGACCACTCTAGGGCAGGGTGGAGGGCTTGTGGGGATGGCTGGCCCACATGAGCATCACCTCTGGGCACCATGGGGCCTGGGTGCTCCGGAGGCAGAGGATGTGAAAAAACAAGCCTGGGAAATTGCTGGGAGCAAGAGCGTCTTCAGGGGCAGCAGGGAAAATAAGGCACAACCGGTCAAAAATAGAAAACTTTATTGAAGTCAAACCAAACAGGGCAGCTGAGCTCAGCCCCATGGCAGGAGCCCAGCCTGCCGCTCACCGGGATACAAAGGAGGTAGCAGGGGTCTCCACAGGGCACAGAGGGTACAGCACGGCGGGCAGTGGGTGGTCCTAACCCAGGGGGCCCCAGGAGGAAGGCAAAGCCGCAGGCACTCATCCCCCTCTCCCTCCCTAGCTAGTTAAGGACAGTTAGGACCCGACAGGCGCCAAAGCAGAAACGTGGTGCAAGCTAACTGGCCAGACAGCCTGAGGTTAAGAGGGTTCCGCAAGCTCCGGGCTCGTCCCATCACCTCCTGGGACAGCACCAAGCTCCAGCGCACACCAGCCAGCAGCCCCTTCCCCATCCACAGCCAAGACCTGCCTCCTCCACGCAGCAGAACCCCATGGCTAGACCAAGAGCAGCAACCCGACCGCAGCACGCAGCAGAGACCCCGGTGCCCCGTTCCTCCAGCCCCAGCCCTGGGGCACGGCAGGACCCACTCTGCCTGGAAGCATCCCAACCGCCGGGATCGGATCCTTTCCCCTCCTCTGCACGGCTCCCAAAGAGCTGTAGCTCCGGGCCCCGTGCTAACACGAAGGGAAGCCCAGTTTTCACCAAGCCGGCTATGGCAGAGGGCCTGAGCCCAGGGGAAGAAGAGCCTGAGCCTGAGAAAAAGGCAGCGCTTTGATCCTCCACCCAGCCCCACTTGCCTGGGCAGCCACAGCCGGGGCAAAGCTCCCTTTCAGGCAGCTTTTGCGCAGGGGCAGTGAAAGGCTCAGCCGCACCAGCGGAGCCGGGCTGGCCACAGCAAGGCTGGTGCCTTCCTCGCTGCTCCCCAGATGGGGCAGGGCTGGAGGACAGCAGCACAGAGCTGTGGCAGGAGCAGGACCGGTCCCTCCTCCCCCACGAGTCAGCCCAAGCGAAGGGATGGGTGGGAGGGCAGGCAGTGCCCCCTCCCCAGTGCTCTTAGAGCCGGTCCCCCACCGGGGACCTGGCTGGGTGGGAGTCCCTCCCCCGAGCTCCACATGCAGAGGCACACGCATGCAGTGCCCATCGCATCACCATCACCCGGGTAGCGCCGCCAGGACCCAGCCCCTGGGCGCTCCGACAGGTTTCCTTGTCCTCCCCCTCCTCCACCATCCCCATCCCCTCCCCTCCCCACGACCAGGCTCCGTGGCTCGGCTCCAGGGTAGTCCTCTGCCAGCCCCCCCAGGCCACACATGCAGGGCTGGGGACCAGTCCACGCTCTCACTCCCACACCTCTGTCCAGATGGGTCCCCGGTGCAAGGGGGCGGCTGCCGGCCGCAGGATGAGCTCTCCTACCTGCTTGTTGGTGTATTTCTGAGGGTTGGTGCGGTAGCTGTAGTCCGAGTACTGCTCGGAGCCCGTCGAGTTGTTGTCCCCGGTGCCAACAAAGGTGTTGGTGGCCGGCAGGTCCTGCACCACTTGGTGCTTCTTGGAGGCAGAGGGCGACTGCGGCTGCAGCTGGATGGAGGGCAGCGGCGAGTTGGAGCGGTAGTGGCGACCCAGGTCGGGGCTGCCCGGTGGGTAGTTGAGGGGCAGGTGGATTCGGGGGCTGTCGCTGACCGAGTCGTTCATGAGGTTGAACTTGAGGGATTTCTGCAGCCCCGTCTCCTCCTCATCCTCCGTGGGCTTGGGCGGCTTCGGAGACTTGCTCTTCTTCACCTTGCTCTTGCTCTTACCACTCTTGCTGGCCTGCTTGGGTGCGTAGAGGTCCTTGGTCTCCTTCTTGCCTGCCTGGTAGCCGCTCTTGGCCTCCCGCTGGCGGCAGTAGCGCACCAGGACGACCAGCACGATGACCAGGGTGACGGCCACGATGCCAGCGATGACGCCGAAGAGGATGTTGCTTCGCTGCTTGCTGCGCTCGTACTCGGGGTCTCCGGCGATGTCGATGTCGAGCGGCGTGTCCAGGCTGTGCCCCACCAGCGTGTCCAGCAGCGTGCGGTTGGCCAGTGTCTCGTTGACGTAGAAGTGCACCAGCGCCGTGCCGTGCCGCGAGGGCTTGCCCTTGTCGTTGACACGCACGACCAAGCGGTGCAGGCCATGGTGCTTGCGCAGGATCTCCTTCTCCAGGGTGATGTCTCCACTGTGCGGGGAGATCTGGAAGAGCTCGAAGGGGTTGCCTCCCGTGATGCTGTAGGTCAGCTCGGCGTTGACGCCAGAGTCAATGTCCTCCGCCTTGACCTTGCTCACCTGCTGGCCAGGGCTGGTGTGGGGCAGGATGTGTTTGTAGGTGGCGTTGGACGGCGAAGTGATAAAGGGGGCATTATCATTCTCATCCAAGACGTTGATGGTCACCCCCACGTAGGCAGACCTGGGAGGATCCCCACCATCCACTGCCTTGAGTCGGAACGTATACGTGCTCTGCTGCTCCCGGTCAAAAGAGATGCTGGAGAGGATGGTGCCAGTGCCATTCTGGATGACAAAATCCCCGTTGTCTTGCTCCACCGACAGCTGGATGCGGGCATTCTCTCCTTTGTCAGCATCTATCACCGTCACCATGCCCACGGGGCTGAGGGGTGGCATGTTCTCCATCACTGAGAAGTTGTAGCCGCTCAGCATGAACTTGGGGTCGTTGTCATTCCTGTCCATGACATTGATGGCCACAGACGCTGTGCCCTTGAGGCTGGGGCTGCCCTTGTCTGCCGCCACCACCAAGAACTCGTAGCGTTCCCGCTGCTCTCGGTCCAGCACCGCTTTCACCCGGATCTCTCCGGAGTCAGGGTCAATGGTGAAGGAGCCCTTGGAGGAGGGGTCCGTCACGAGGGAGTAAACCAGCTTGGCGTTGGAGCCACTGTCAGCATCGCTGGCACTCACCTCCATCACCAGGTCGTCGGGCTCATTGTTCTCAGGAAAGGCCACCTCGGTGAAGCTCTGGCTGAAGACAGGCGCATTGTCATTCACATCCACCACCTGCACCTTCAAAGAGTTGGTGCTGGAGAGGGGCGGGTTCCCCGAATCCACCGCCACAATCTCAATCGTGTACTCCTTCACTGACTCGTAGTCCAGCGGCGTGGTGGTCTGCAGGAAGTATTTCTTCTTGCTGTCACTCCCCGTCTCACTAGCCTGCCGCAGCTGGAATGGGACGTCGCCAGCCACCACGCAGGTCACCACGGCGTTTTCACCTTCATCTCGGTCAGACACCTGCACCAGAGCCACTGCTGTCTCTACTGGCACGTCCTCCGAGATGTTTGCCATGCCATCCTGGTGGGTGACGAGCCCGATGCCCCGTATCTCTATGGAGGGTGCGTTGTCGTTCATGTCCTTGATAGTCACCACCACCTGGGTGCGGGCACTCTTGGGGTTGGCCCCCTTGTCTTTGGCCATGACAGAGAACTTGAGGATATTGACGTCCTCGCGGTCGATGGGCCCCTGCACGGTGATGAGCCCCGTGGCGCGGTCCAGGCGCAGCAGCCGGCGCACCACGTCCGAGGCTTGGTGGAAGGAGTAATCAATTTCGGCATTGGCACCCTGGTCCGAGTCGTTGGCTTTCACCTGGGGGAATGGAGGGAGAAATGATGAGCGGGAGGGCAAACCGCCACCCTGCCTTTGGGGGTGGCTGGGGGAGAAAAACCAGGATTTCCTCTTCTGGGGCCAAAGACTCTGGGACCGGCAGAGCAGCTGGGAGCGGCCCTCCAGCAAAGGCTTCTCCTTGCTCTTCCGGTGAAACCGGCTGAGCCGGTCAGCCGGCTCCCCTCCCGGCATGCAGGGAATCCTCCAGGAGCCCTTGCTGCCACGACCCAGGCAGCAGTGTGGGTCTACAAGCTTTGACTGTACCAGCTCTGCAAAACCCTCCCTGAATACAGGCTTGAGGAGAGGATGGGGAGGGAGGTGAGGATGCCCAGAGCCGCAGCAACTCCATCCTGGCATTCAGGGATGCAGCCAGGCAAGGAATGGGGCTGCCTAAGCCCTGCACAGCACCAGCCATCCCTGCGTGCCCGTCAGGAGCTCTGCATTCACATAAACCTGCCTCTACGCCTATTATTTGCTTTCTAAAGAAGATGAGGTTTGTCTAACATTTGCCTCCCTAATCGGCTCTCCGAGCAGCCTCTTCTCTGCACCATTTGCTGCTCCACCGTTATCTTGCTCAGCAGATTTGGATGGGGAACGAAAGTTGTTAAATGTAAATTCCACCTTTTACCTCCACTCACAAAAAAGAAAAAAAGAAAAAAAGAAAAAAAGAGGAAGTCATTTTCCCCCTGAAAGATAAAAGCTGAGCAATGGCAGCCACGGCGTCGCAGCCCATTCTCCTCCCGGCCGTGCAGCTCCCTTATCTGCTTCCAACTTCCATTCTCTTAACAGTGAAAAATGAATTCTTTAAAAAAAAAAATCACATCAGAATTAGCCAGCAGATGAGAGCTGGCCACGCTCCGCTTATTAAGATGGCAGCTGCAGATAAACAGATGTCGGCTACTATCATCTCAATGCCCCCTCCAAGCCAAATCCACTGAGATCCATACCCCTCGGGTTCCCTGGGCCAGTTTGTGCCATTGCCTGAGACAGGGCAGAGCCCCCGGCCCCTGCAGACAGCAAGGCACCCCTGGGGTCTCGGGCAGCCCCTACAGAGAGGCAGTGGAGATGCTGCCTGCCCCCCCTCCCCATCTTCTGTGTGAGCTCAAGTTTCCATGGAGCAGCGGAGGGAACACAACTTATGAAAGGGTCTGTGTCTTGTCTGTGGGCAGCATTGAGACCAGTCTGGCGCAAAGCCAGGCTCCCCCGTGGACCTGCTTCCCATAACCTTGCTGCCACGCACCCATTGTCCCTGCCACAGCCCCTCAGTCCTGTCCTGCAGCCCACCCCCACCCCCCAACCTTCCTGCGCATCCTTTCCCACCTCACTTTACCATATTCGACACCCCAGGGACCTGCCTGCCCATGGCCCCAGGTGACAAGGTGAGCTCCCACACAGCATGGGCCCTTCTAGGCACCCTCCTCCCCTGAGGAACCGCAGCAGCGCACGACCCCGCAAATGCTCCCTGGGTTGTCCCCGCTGCAGCCAAGCTGGGGAGGAGAAGAAAGGCCCCCACACTCACCTGGAGGACAGAGTGCCCCACGGGGCTGTTTTCAGAGAGCTCTGCCTCGTACAGGGCCTTCTCAAACTTGGGTGCGTTGTCGTTCATGTCCAGGATGGTGATGCGCAGCAGGGCGCTGCTCGCCCGTGGCGGGTTGCCTCCGTCCTGCACCTTGATGGTCAGGTCATAGGAGTCCCACTGCTCACGGTCCAGGTTCCCCATGACGATGAGCTGCGGCTGCTTCTCCTCCTGATCCTCAGCCACCTGCAGCCCAAAGAGCTCCTGCGCCTCTGGACCAGCCGTCAGCTCGTAGGAGGCGACACCATTGGGGCCCGAGTCCCGGTCCATGGCCAGGGGGATGGGGAAGAGCGTCCCAATGTTGGTGTTTTCGGGGATGGACAGGGTGAGAACGGGCGAGGCAAAGTTGGGGGTGTTGTCATTGATATCGAGCACCTCTATCTGCCCCTCGAGCAGGCGTGGGCTGCCGTTCAACATCAAGTCAGTGATGGACACTTCAAACTCCAGGAAGCAGGGCTCTCCGGGCAGGAGGTGCTGGCACTCGCGCAAGCTCTCCCGGTCGATGGAGGTCTCTGTGGTGTAGATGTCCCCGCTCTTGCCGTCCACACGTAGGTACGGGGACCCCACTTCCAGCTTGTAGAGGTGTCCCATGTCGGGGAAGCCGTAGTCGGAAGCCAGGCTCCCTATGAGGGTGTTGGGGGGTTGTTCCTCTGGCACTTTGTAGACCACACGTGTCCCAGAGACCAGGGCAGGGAGCTGGAAGAGGAGCCACAGGCCCAGGAAGGATGCCAGCGGTTTCATCCTGCGCTGCAGGGGAGCTGGAAGGAGATACAGACACCGGAGGTTAGGCAGCCCCAAGCCCACCTACATGACGTACCCTTTGGGGTGCACCCCCTGTGCCATGCGGGACAGCACGTGGTCCCCAAGCAGCCCCCTCCCCCGCCAAAGGCAAAGGGTTTTAGGGGCACACCAGGCAGAGCTGGCCCCAGCCACTGTCTCCTGGCAGCCTCCACCAGTGAAGTGCCCGGCAGGACCAGTCCCAGCTTGTGAAGTTCCTGCAACACCCAGTCATGAAACCTCAGCCCTGCTTCCTGTCACTCGCAGGAAGCCACTCCTGCCACTGTCCACCCTCTTCGTCACCACGCAAACTGTAATTAGACCCAACGAGGCACACTAACAGGGTGGACTGCACGCAGCCTGCTGCCAGCAACCCGATGGGAGCCGGCCAGGCTCAGGGACAGCTTCTCACCACAGAAACACAGGAGCATTGTGTGCCACGCACTGCAGGGGCACTGCCTGCCACGCACGGCGGGGACGCGGAGGCACTGCGCTCCTCTGCCAGCCCTGCAGAAACAGGAGCACCGAAAGTGGGGCAAGGGCCTCTGCCTGCTCTGCTGGGGTGCAGGGCTGCCACCTGGCCAGCACCGCAGGGACACGGGGCACGGGCAGGGTGCGGGGCTGTCACCCAGCACCGCAGGGACACGGGGCACGGGCAGGGTGCGGGGCTGTCACCCACCCAGCACTGCAGGGACACAGGACACTGTCAGGGTGCAGGGCTGCCACCCAGCACCTCAGGGACATGGGGAACTGCTGGGGTGCAGGGCTGTCACGCACCCATCACTGCAGGGACACAGGGCCCTGGCAGGGTGCAGGGTTGCCACCCGCCCAGCACTGCAGAGATTCAGGATGCTGCCTGCACTGCAGGGAATACCACACACCCATCACTGCAGGGACACTGTGCACTGCCACGGCAGGGCCAGGCTGGCACTGCCCTCCCTGCGCTGCAGGCACAGCAGCACTGCCAGCACTGCACAGGCACCACCCATCCGGCACTGCAGGGATGCAGGAGCCCGCTGCATCATCCATCTGGCACTGCACAGGGGCACTGCCACCCACCTGCACCCCTCGCAGAAAGAGGGGCACTGCCCACCCCCGGATTAGAGGGATGGGGGGGACACTGCCCACCCCACACTGCAGTGCAGGAGTGCCCCATGGGGCAGACCCTGTGCCTCCCCCCTCCCGGAGCAGCGGCACTGCACAGCCCCAGCTCACTGCCATGGCAGGCACAGCATCTCCCCTCTGCTGCACAGTCACTAGGCAACCCCGCACCCTGCACCGGCAAACACCCATCCCTCTCCGCTCACTGCGGGCACACACTGTTCCTTCCCCACTCCCTCCCACTCCAGACTGGGACACTGCAGGCATGCAACTGGGTGCCCACCCTGCCCCACGGGACCAGCCCCGCGCTGGCTGCCCACCCGGTGCCAATGTCCACCCCAGCCCCTGCAGAGGCAGGGACAGAAGTCCTGCCCCCCTGCATTGCAGAGACGCACACTGCACACGCTGCACTGCAGGCACCCAGCCACTGGAAACCTCCTCCCAGTATGCACACACCGCAGAGGCAGTGCCAGGCGTGCGGCCAGCCCCACAGAGGCTGTCCCCTTCTGCGCCAAGCCACATGCCCTGTCACCAAGCCTCTGCCCAGCGCCGTGGTGGGACACCAGCTCTCCTGTCCCCCGCTTTCCGTTCCAGGAACACACCTTGCTCTGGGGGCCAGGCGCACCCACGCAGCTTCTGCTGAGCTCTGAGCATGAAGGGGGCAGCCCAGCCCACCTACACCCAGGAAGCCCAGTGGTTGGGTGCTCTGACATCAATGGCTGCGTTGATGTCTTGGACAGATGTCCAAATTCAACGATTTCAGGCAGATGTGGGACACCTGCCATGGCCCCGCAGCAGCAGTGCTCTCTGCCCACTCCCATCGCTCGCCCTCTCCGTGCTCTGCACCCACCCTGTGGGATGGGCGAGCTCTCCTCCACCATCTCCCCTTCACGGTGCCACGTAGCAAGTTCCCAATTCCCAGTTAACCCGGCATCGTGCAGATCCTCAACAAGTGGCACACCCTGTCCAAGCCACCAAGCTCCCAGGCCCCTCCATCCCTCCCCATCCTCACAGACAAGTGCCTCATTGGTGGCAGAGAAGAGAGGAGGTCTCCCTCCACAGGTAAAAACATCTCTCTGTTTCCAAAGATGGTCCTGAAGCCTAGCTTGACTCTTCTCCCTTGTCCTGAGAGCACCCTTCGTGCAGGGAAGCGGCACTTCCACCTTGCTGAGGACACGTCCACCTGCCCAGACTGGTGCTGTGTGCAGCCACCTCCGAGATGGATGTCCCCAGGAGGAAGGGATGAAGAAAACAAACCTCCTTCTTCCATCCATCCCTGCACAGGGCTGAGGATGGAGGAGAGGTAAGAAGCTGGGCAAGAAACACAACACATCCCTGCGTGGATACCAGGGGAAGCCAGCCGTGCACATACATGTGCACATACATGTGCACCACGTGTGTCTGCACTGAGCGTGGCCACACCTGTGTCCAGGGAAAAGCACACCCAGGCACAGGTGTGCCTTAGCAAGGTGTGCCACGGGCCTGCCCAGGGACAGCCTGTGCACCAGGCTCCAGTTTGCATTCCTGCACGTGTGTGTCTGTGTGTGCACCAAGCAACGCATGTGCCTGGGCAGGGGGAGCATGCGCACCCCCTGCCACCGCCGGCTGTGCATCTGGGTGATGTCACCCTCTGCTGGGTGCACTTGCACCCGGGTACGTGTGGCATGCCCAGGCTAGGTCACACATGTGCCTGCCCACACTGGACCCCCCCCCCCCCCAAACATGCATCCATCTGCCTTCATGGGGTGTCCAAACCCACACCGAGCTCCGTCACCCCACTGCCCTGCGCTCCCGGTGGGAATGGCTGTGCAGCAAGGATGGGGAGAAGGGGAGGACAGGCAGCCCCAGCCTCTGGGAAGGTGGTCCCAGAGGATGCCCTGGCCGGGAGTCACACCCCGTGCCTGCCGCTGGGCTGTTTGCACAAGCCTGTTTGCATTAGGCTGGGCCAGGCTGATGATGACGTAGCGCCAGTTCCTGACTAAGCCTTGATGTGAGGTGGAAGATCCGTAGGTAAAGGTGAAAGTCCCATCGCTGGGCGATGCCTCACATGGCCCTGACTGAGCAGGGAAGGAGGGCCCAGGGAGCTTGAAAGGTCAGGAACCCTGTGCCAGGAGGAAGGGAGTCACCCAGGGGTGCCCAGCACCCGTGCCTCCTGCTCCAGAAACAGGAACAGGGCCTGAACACGAGCCCCATTCCCACAGGTGAAGGAAACCTCCCGAACAGAGAGGCTGGAGGCACAGAGGGGCTGGGAACCTGAGCAGCACTATCACAAGGGGCTGCTGGGGGAATGGAGGGGGGGGGCGGCCGGGGTTGGCCGGGTAAGGAATCCTGCTCGGTGCCTCGGGGTGCGAATGACACAGCGCAGAGCTGGGCGTGAGGAGGAGGAGGAGGAAGAGAAAGAGGAGGAGGAAGCCTCCACCACCAGGGAAAAGCACGTCTGTGCAGGAGACGGAGCCTTCCCAGGGGCCAGTCCAAGGCACCGGGCTATTTTCCCATGGGATCTGAGGAGCATCCCACACTTTCTTCACCAGTGCCAGGCACCTTTTTTTTTCCCCGACCTGCTGGCGGGGCACGGAGCTCTGAAAAATAAAAACCCCTCCCAAAACAACTATTTCTCCACACACACACACACAATTCTCCCTACGGGGAGAGAGACTGAACCACATGAGAGAGGCGTTAGTCACGCTGCTTAATGCATGACTGGGAAGCTCTCAGAGGACAGTGGCATGCAAAACCCTACAGAATTCAGCCTGCCCCCCCAAATAAAACCCAACACACAAAAAAAACCCAAGCCCTAATGAGTGAGAGAGGTTATAAAGCACCGTGAATTTAAGCAAGTGCTTGAACAAGCCTGTGCTCCCTGTGATTCCCACAGCCCCTTGGCTCTGTTCCACCAAGGCAGCACTGCTCCGGGAACGGGCACCAAAGTCCACCCTCCTCTTGCACCCAGCGGCTGACTGCGTGGCTCCCAGCCATGCTTACAAGTCTATCCAAACCCTGCACTAAGCACACAAGTACTAATCCCCAGCCTCCCCGACATCACCATCACCACCCCCCACCCCCTGCTCTGACGCTCAAGAGCCGGAGCAGCACCCGAGCAAGAGGCAAGTGACAATCAGGGCTGAGCGAGGGGCTGGCACCCGGGGCCATACTGTCCGAAAAACGGCCGCTGATGCTCAGCTCGGCATCGAAGGCCCCGACGGGCTGAACCCTGGGCGTTTTGTGGCACGTCCCACGGTTTCCTTCGGCTCCGGTGGCCACTGCAGCCCCTCAGCGTTTGTACGAGCCGGGCCCAAGCACCCCGAGCTGCAGCACCCCTCGCCCCCGACGAGGAACCTCACTTGCTTGTGAACAGCTTTACCCCCAAATCGCCTCTCAGGAGGCTGCACAAAGAGAGAGGGCGAAACCCGGGGCCCTCCCTCCTCCTGCCTCCCTCTCCACATCCTTTCCAACTCCGGCAGCCAGCGAGGCAGGGACCTGTCAGAGCCTCCCTAGGGCGGCAGCTACCATCCTCCCACCCCGGGGGTCCCCACAGCTCCTACGGGCTCCTGCCCCCCGCCCTCCCCCCGATCCTACCCGATGTCCCAGCCTGGAGGGGGGACCTGGGGGAAGGCAAAAATGTCGCGAGCCTGAACCACCCCGGCAGGGCCGGAGGGAGCCGGCAGCAGCGAGAGCGGCTCCCCTCCAGGACCGCCGCCCGGAGGGGCTGAGGAGGGAAGGGGGACAAGGGACCCCCTGTCTCGCAGGGGTGCCGGAGAAAACCGCGGCTCCCGGCCCCCACCCGCGCTCTCCGGCTGGGAAGGGAGGATGGAGGCTGGGCTCCTCTCCGCGATCGCTGCGGCCGAGGCTCCCCGGTCCCCGGCGGGGCTGCCCGCGCTGAGCCCCCCCCCGCCCCCCCAAACCGGCGGCGCCGGCTCCGGGCACGGAGCGCCCAGCTCTGCCGCTGCCCGCGGCGGGCGAGCGCCGGGGGATGAACGGGGCTGGGGGAGAAGGGGGGACGGAGGCTGGGAGGGCGCCTCCCGGCAGCCCCGCACACCCACACCGCACACAAACACGCAGACACCCCGTGGAAAACAGACGGGAGCCGCTCTCCCGGCACCGGCTTCACACTCAGGCTGGCGTACGGGCAGGGAGACAGGGATTTAGTAAGGTGCGGGCACGCAAGCCCCGCCGCCACGCTCAGCCTCACGCATCCCCCCCCCCCATAACACACCGACACACACCCCGCTTCCCCACACACCCACGCCAAGCCGCTCGTCGGCACGCACACCAGTAACCCCCCCCCAGCCCAGCGCCACACGCACCCCGCCGCGAACACGGGCGCGCACACCTGCCCCGCAGCCCCGCTCCACGCACAGCCCCGCACACGCACCAGCTCCCCGCTCCCAGCAACCCGGCCGGCTCCCCCGCAACTTCCCTCGTTCCCACGCACCGGCGCACCCCGAGCCGAGCTCACACCCCGGGCTGGGGGGTGGGGAAAGGAACACACACAAGCACCCAAAGCCACCCCCCGGCGGGAAAGAAATAAACCCCCAAACCCCGGCACCGAGCCACAGGCTCACGCCGCTGCAGCCGCACCACCACCACCACCCCCCCCCCCCATCCTCCCCGCAGCCCCCCATCACACCGCCCACCCTGCCCGCGCCGGGGCTGGCTCCGCTCCGCGCCGCACAACAAGTGGCAGCGCCGCCCGGGACCGGTAACCGGGAGCCGGCTGAGCCCCGCGCCGAGCCCCGCGCCTCGGTGGTGGTGCCGCCCGCGCACCCCGGCGCGGAGAGGCGCGGAGGGGAGCGGGATGCTCGCCAGCGCCGCTCCCCCCCCTCGCCGCCGCCGCCGCCCGACTCCGCGCTCCCGCACAGCGGCGGGTTCCCGCCCGGGGCATCCCGCACCGTTCCGCAGCTTTCCGCGGCCGCGGGCGGGGGCTCCCAGCCCTGCCGCAGCTCTTACTTGGATGCGGACGGCGTTGCGCTCCGTGCCGGCTCCTTGCGCGCTGATCCAGCCGCGTCTGCATCGCCTCCTCCTCCCCGCCGGGACCGGGCTCCCCCCACCCCCCGGCTCCTCTCGGTCGTTATCCACGGATGAAAATTAAATTTAAAAAAATTAAAAAAAAAAAAAAACCAAAATTAAAAAGGCGGGAGGGGGGGGGGGTAAGTAAAAAAATGAAAAAAAAAAAGAAAATATCCCGTGGGAACCGCCCCCCTCCCCCGGGCCGGGGCTGCGGCTCCTCCGGCGGAGCGGCGGCGGCAGGGCTGGCGGCAGCCCCGGTGGGCAGCTCCGTCCGTGCCCGCCTCCGTCCCTCGGTGTGTGTGAGGATGTGCAAGGGAAGCGCAGCGCAGGCACGGCCCCTTTTCCCCCCCCGCTGCCTCCGCCTCTCGCCGCCACCGCCACGGGGAGGTGGAGCTCCGAGCTCCTTATCAGATCCCGAGCCCAGCCGGGCCGGGACGAGCGGGTATCGGCTGCAGGGTAGAGCCGCCCGCCCCCTCGCACCGCCCGGCTCCGAGGCTGCGGGAACAGCGCTAAGCCTCGGCGCCGTGGAGAAACGGGGGTCCCCCGCGGCCCCCCGAACCTTCTCACCTCGGGGACCCCTTCGGAACTCCCCCTTCGGGACGGATAGTCGCCTTTTGCTTCCCTTCCCAGGGCTCTCATTCATTAATTCGCTCATTTCATTCATTGACTTTCACACCCGGTGTGAAACACCTCGGGGAACGGGAGGCTCGGCCGGCCGTGCCCCCGCCGTGCTGGGGGGGTGGGGTGAGGGGTGGGGTGCCCACCTCTCCTCGGATCCCCCCAAACCGAGGAGGGCTCCCGGCCGGCTGCAGGTGATGGCTCCCGCAGCCCTGCCCTGGGCTTGGAGAAGCCACCGTCCCCTCCCGTCACACCTGGGTGAATCACGGTTTCACTGCGGGGTGCCGGGATTTGGGAGGGCAGAGCCCCCCCACCCCCACCCCCCCCCCCGAGCTTCTGGCTGCTCTCCCCTGGGAGCTGGGCCGCCTCAGCTCGACCCTCGCTCACCCGGCGGGACCTCAGCCGGCCGAGTCCCAGGGGCCTGGGGACAGCGTGGCCCCCGCTGGCCCCCGCGATGCTGCGAGCAGACCCGGTGCTGCCAGCCAGCGGGCTGGATCTGCAGCCTGGCCCTGCCGAAGGCCTCAGCGCTCTCAGACGGGCATGCTGGAGCAGCTGTCGGCCCCGAGAGGACCGAGCCCCCCAGGAGGACTGCAGCACCCCTCCCCGAGCAGCGCTCGGCCGGTGGCAGCCCGGGTTTCTCTCCAGGATGCTGGAGAGTCCTTCCTGCCTCGCCGCAGCGAGAGGACGGCAGCAGCGCTCCCCGCTGAGCTACGCCAACCTGTTGCGCAGCTCCCTTTGCTGCACACATGCTCAGCTCGGCTGCGCTGACTGCACCATCTAGAGGCTGCGCTGCCCTGCTCCGAGGAGCTCCCGCTCAGCCCAAATCACCCCCTTTTCTCCCACCCCACCCAAGATGAGACCTCAAGCCCCGGCGGGGCTTCTTCCTGCTGGGCAGGAGAAAGAGGCTGGAGAGTCATCCCCTCTGCGTGGAAAACCCTGTTCTCCTCCAAGATTTTCCTGTGGCAGGGCCATCTGTGCTCCAGCAGAGGCGTCGCCTTCTCTACGTCTGTGTTCCTTTTCTTTTCTTTCCTTTTTTCTTTTTTTTTTTTTTTTTTTCCCCTGGGTGTCAATTCTCATGAAGCCTACTTAGCAGAAGATGTGAAGTGAGAAGCCAGGGAAGGTCAAAGCCCACCGAGGAAAGGCAGGGAAAGGAGCTGCAGGGTTCATCAGGCTTTACCCTGGTGAGAAGAGTGTGAATGAGGGATCCAGACAGAGAGAAGACATAACGTGTCCTGAACTCCCTGGACATAATATGAGATTTAATTGATGCACTGCTGGCAGCCCTCCTCAGAGACCTGCAGAGCCACGAGAGAAGAGCCCAGCAAGGGACCCTGTGAGCCCAAGGCTCTCTGTGGAGCAGTGAAGGTGAACCTGAAAGACCACCAGTGACTGGTTTCCCTTTCACCAGAGGTACAGGGGGACAGGCGCTCATGGTGCTGCTGCAGGCGCTGTGCACACGTGTGCTTTACTAGGTGCCACCCATCTGGGGGCAGCTGGTGCTGCTGTCTGCTCTGAGAGTCAGGTCTGAGCTCTAAGACCGTGGGGAAAAAATGTGTCCCATCCTCAGGAGCTGTCTCTCTCTGCAGCCCAGAGGAGCAGAGCCCTTTGAAGCACCAACAGCACCCCATGGCAGGGGCAGCTGGTGGGACAACGCAGTAGCCCGGCACCTCAGAAGCATTTGTCTTCACCTTCCTCCTCTGCCTGCTGTCTCTGAAAGCAGCCCAGCTCCTCCCAGAGCAATCCTTGCCCTCTGACAGCAAGGAGAGCCTGAAGCTGGCACTGCCGTCCCTGTCGTCCCTGCCCTTGGGCGTGATCCTATGAGTCACCCACCCACAGGTCCTTACCTTGTCTTCGCCCTTTCCCAGATAGCAGGGCCACTCTGAAACCATCAAGCTGTAGTTTTTGTCTGTGGACTTATTCCATGAGACCCTCCAGATCCTCTCCACCTGCCTGTCCCCGGTGCTGGCAGTGCTGCTGCCCTGGAGGTGCTGCCAGTGGCACTGCCGTGCCCTGCGTGGTGGGTACCCGGTGCCGGGATGCTCCAGCATCACGCAGGGACAGGTGCTCCAAGGTGCCAGTGGGACCTTGTCAGAAGAACAAAGCCAGCAAGGGAAAAAGCATCCAGCTAAATCTTTGGGAAAACGAGAAGAAAGGGAAACACAGAGAGCAAATGAACCTTACAAGAGAATAAATACCCCCTCCCCAACAGACACACGCAGCAACCTGGCTGCCGTCTGCTGCAAGGAGTTCAAAGGCTCTTCTGTTCTCTCTCTCATCAGCTCTGGGCTCCGCAGGAGAAGCAGCAGCTCGGATTTGGGCAGCAAATGCTAATAACACAGATGTTCTGACAATTCGCTTGTTTCTACAATTAAGACCAAAAAGAGCCTCAAAACCCGAATGCAAGGAAATGAGCACATTAAAGAGCCGCTCCTCCGCACGCCTCCTGCGCAATGAAGGGCTGCAGGTTTGCAGGGGGGGAGAAGAGGGGGGATGTGTTTGGGGGGGGGGGTGGTGGAGGAAGAGGATGGGATGTTTTTTCAGCCCAATCTGGAGCAGAAGCAGGATGCTGCTGGAGAAGCGACCGTGCCACACCGGGGAAGAGCAGCTGGGGGAATGCGCTTGGCCGTAGGACGTGGCCGGGATCGATGGAGGGGGGTAGCAGGGCTTGGATGGTCACAGCCACACTTACCTGTGGGACACTTGCTGACAAGTCACTGGGCAATGTTTTTATTCCTGTATTAACTCTTTTTTTTTTAAAAAAAAAACCCTTGTTTTTCTCTTGGCTGCACTTTCCCTCCCTCATTAATTTTGGTATTTTTCTCACGGTATATAACCCCTGTCACGGCTGCCATGGCAACAGGAGGGAATGTGCTCAGCGCTAAAATATCCTCTCCAAAATAACAAAAAAATAAGACAACAGAGGCAGCTTCTGTGGGCTGCTGCAAATGCAGAGCTGGCCCGGCTTTGTGGTGACGAAGGATGAAAGATCCCAGCTAAGCCGGGGAAGCCCCTGCGCTCTCCTCCTCCTGCTGTGCTCAGCCCAGCGCACATCCCCGGCTCCTGCCATCACCACGCTGGAATCTCCTCCAGGGCCTGACCCCCTGGGGATGAGGGCCATCTCCGTCTCTGATCTCCTCATCTGGCCTCATAAACTTATACCTTTCCTCAAAATAAGGCTGTTGGAAGGGACCTCATTGCAGCCTGCCAGTGCCTGAAGGGAGCAGAGGAACAGGAGGGGAATCAGCTTGTTCAAGGGCAGAGCCTGGCAGGACAAGGGGGATGGAGTGAAGCTGGAGGAGGGAAGGGTTAGATGAGTTATTGGGGGAGAGTGGTGAGGGGCTGGAAGGGGCTGCCCAGAGAGGGGGTGGGTGCCCCGTGTCTGGGGGTGTTCAAAACCAGGTTGTCTGGGGCCCTGAGCAACCTTGTGTAGCTCCAGGCCTGGAGGTTGGTGTCCCTGCCTGTGGCAGGGGGGTTGGAGCTCTGTGCTCCTTGGGGTCCCTCCCAACCCAGACCAGTCTGGGATTCTATGATTCCTCCCAGCATGGGTGCCAGGTGCAGTGCTCCAGCCATGAGCTATTTCCCCTCTCACCCAACCACAGCAGGGCTCGACAAGTTCCTTTTGGGGGAACTCTGATCTCCAGTTCCTCTTCCATGGTCCAATCTGCATCACAGGATGAGGGAGACACTCCTGTGAGGGCTTCAGGTGAGCTCCCTGGGTCACTGGTTAAAGCCAGAGCCATACCTCCACCCTGTACAGGCACACCTAGAGCCACTGCTTTCCAAGATCCAGGCTGTGGGCTTAGCCCACAGCCTTCTCCAGACATATTCCTTGTGTTTATCTGTATTCAGATGCACCCTGACCATTTAACCAGGTGATTCAGCATGAAGCCCTCCCCATTCCTTTCTATCTCATCACCCCTTGGTGTCATTTTTCAAGCTTTACCAGCAAAGATTCCATATCTTCATCTCCATCATTGATAAAAAATGTTTAATAGCAGTGGACGAAGAACAGGGTCCCCTGGGGGGAGAGAGGAAGAAATAGTGCTACTTACTGCTATCTACCCATTAGCAACTACCTCTGAGATCTGCCAGGGAAGCAGTTTTAATCCATCTAATATGTGCCCTGTTAATTCCTTATAATGCAAGTTTTAATCAAAATGTCAGGTGGAAGTAAGTCAGATGCCTTGGAGAGATCTGAGTGCACTGTATCCACACACCTGCCTTGCTCAGCCAGGCTGGGGATGCTGTCAGGAAAAGACAACAGGTCTGTGTGACAGCCCCTGCTGCCTGTGCTGCCACGCTGGTGGCAGCTCTGGATCTTGGGGACAAGAAGTCATCGTTTGTTTCTTCACCCAGGGATCCACGTGCTGGCTGAAAACCCACCAGAGATCAGCAAACAGCCCCCCCCCAGCCCACCCTGAGCAATACCTTCACCCCTTCCCCTAGCTCACAGGTGGGTTTGCTCCTTCTCTGCAGTGATCATAGAATCCCAGCCTGGTCTGGGTTGGAAGGGACCCCAAGGATCCCAGAGCTCCAACCCCCTGCCACAGGCAGGGACACCAACCTCCAGGCCTGGAGCTACACAAGGTTGCCCAGGGCCCCAGCCAACCTGGCCTTGGACACCCCCAGGGACGGGGCACCCACCCCCTCTCTGGGCAGCCCCTTCCAGCCCCTCACCACTCTCTCTGCAAAGAACTTCCCCCTAAGATCTCCTCTCACCCTTCCCTCCTCCAGCTTCACTCCATCCCCCTTGTCCTGCCAGGCTCTGCCCTTGAACAAGCTGATTCCCCTCCTGTTCCTCTGCTCCCTTCAGGGACTGGCAGGCTGCAATGAGGTCCCCCCACAGCCTTCTCTTCTCCAGGCTGACCCAGCCCAGCTCCCTCAGCCTCTCTCCACAGGGGAGCTGCTCCAGCCCCCTGATCATCTCCATGGCTCCTCTGACCCCTCTCCAACAGCCCCACATCTTCCTCGTCCTGGGGCCCCAGCTCTGGACACAGGACTCCAGCTGGGGCCTCCCCAGGGCAGAGCAGAGAGGGACAATCCCCTCCCTGTCCCTGCTGCCACCCCTCTGCTGATGGAGCCCAGGATCCCATCTCCCTTCCCAGCTGCAAGAGAAAGGCAGAGAAATACCAGGGCAGCTTGAAGGAGCACTGCAGACCTGACACCACAGGCTGCAAAGCCAGGCCTAACACTGTGATGCTCATTAAAAAACTCAAGTACCTTCACAGGTGAACTGAGGACCTGGCCTATGTCATCCCACATGGAAAAGGTGGTGAGGGAACTGTTAAATCCCACAGAAAGCTGTAGCAAGTGCAGGGCTGGAGCTGGAGAGCTGCAGATTCAGCCTTGAACTGAAGGCCAGTGTCCCAGTGGTGAAAACATTTGAACACTGGAAGAGGTTTTCTCAGAGAGGTGATGGGCTCTGCTCAAGCTTCATAGAGATTAGATCTCTCCAGCTTCTGGGAGCAACTCTGAGCCTCATGTGCAAATGTGGTGGGGTGAGTGACCTCTCCCTGCATCCAAATCCTCCACCTAGGTCCCTTCCCTTCTCAGGAACACATTGTCTGCAGTGCCCTGCAGTTATTCAAGTGATGATTATTCAATCTCTCCCTTCAGGGCTCAGGTGGACCTCACAGGGATCTCCAATCTCCACCCATCCTCAGCAGCACCTGGGATTTCTTCAAGTAGAAACAGCAGAGCACCAAAAAAACTAAACCCTGCTGGCAAACCTAGCTTGGTGCTCAAAGCCTGAGATGATCTTGGGATTCAGACTTGAGAGGAGCTTCCCACAGACTGTCAGGCTATCAAGAGCCAGCGGGGATGCTCAGCTTCCCCAGGGCTGTGAGCTGCACTCAAGCAGCAGCTCCCACTGTTCCCAGCACAGTGTCCCCGAGTCCCAGGAACTGGGGCTGTTGTGGCCTCTCCCCTGCCTCTGGCACTCAGTCTGGTCCCCTGCAGACTCAAATTTTGGCTCCTGGGGTTTAGCACAGGGGCTAGGGGTGGGCAGCAGCTACGCATGAGGTGTCCCCACCCCTACACTCCCAGGCCTGGCAGGGTGCAGGTCTAGGAGCAAGCACACCAGAGGTTTCTTCTCCTGCCTGCACTGGTCCTTAGCCATGTCCTGACCAGGACACGGGTGGCTTCATGTCCTGCCAATGCAGAGGCTGCCAAGGGCCTGGCAGAGTGCGCCCAAGGGTGGGAGAGGCTTTAGAGGAGCAGGAAGAGGAAAGCTCTCTGGAAGCACAGCTTTGCATGGAATCTGCTCAATCTGCCATGCCCCAGCTGCTTTCTGAGCCGGCCTCACCCCTGGGGGATGTGCTATCTGTACCTCCTCCACAGGGAGAATTACACCCTTTTCCTGCTTTTGTTAGGGCCCAGGGGTCTCCTGCTTGCAAGCCCACCTCCAGCCAGCCTCCAGCTGCTGGTGGGAGATGGGCCAGCCCCGGAGTCACTCTCTGCAGGTGCCATCAGTGAAAGGAGGCATTTGCATCCTCAGAGCAGCTGCTGTCAGGGTAGCTGTGACCTTTCCTGTAAGATCCTATCTTTTACCTGCCCTGGAAGGGAGACAGGAGGAAACCTGAGGAGAGGAGACCAGACCAGACCTGCCCTGCCCTGCGTGACTTACCCAGGGGACGGGAGACACAACAGCAGGAAGCAGCTCACGCTCGGACTTGCCCACGGAGACTGGGCTGGGCAGGAGAGGAGCTGCTCTGCCTACAGAGCAAGGGAGAGGCTGGGCTCCCTGCACCCCGGCTCCTGGCAGGGCAGAGAGGTCTCGGGGAGACCCTGCCAGCTGTGTTCTCCAAGTGTGCTTCTGCAGGGCTCAGGGTGGCGTCAGGGCAGGGCTGCAGTGCTGGGTACCAGCTATGGGACAAGGGGCCATGGTGGGGGACAGCCAGACCATGAGCATGGACACAAGAAGACTGAGAGCTCAGGGACAACGTGTGCATGGCAGGAGGTGGCAGGGACAGACTGAGAGGTGGGTGCCCAAGGCAAGGTTAGTGGATGGAGACAGCGAAGGGGAAGGGAGGTGGAGGACAGGGACCCCAAGTGAGCATCAGCTGGATAGAAATGCTGTGGGCACAGGCTGGGGGTGGAGACAGGAGCAAGCACCCCTGGCACTGGGACCTCAGGGATGGGCAAGACCAGGGCAGCATAGGCTGGGGATGGAGAAGCACTGAGGCCACACAGGAAAGGAGGTCAGTGTGCTGGGGCTGGCATGTGGCCTCCTTACCACCAGACAGGGGCCCGGGCCAGCAAGGGGCTCGGGGGAGGAGATGGCTGTGCTCTACCTGTGTGGCCTTTGCAATTGCTGGGGTGGAGGTTGGAGAGTTGTGTTTGCTCTGACAGCATCATGCTGTCCCTTTATCTGTGTTTGCTCTGCAATATCCCAGAGCCAACACTCTTCCAGGGCAAAATCCAGAGGTGCTTGAGTGAGGAGACCCCGAGGGGAATGCAGAGCTAGAGAAGTCATAAACAAGCTGAGCTCTGTTGAAAAAGTCTACCTGAGACCCCATCACAAGGGATGCATTTCCCAGCACAGCAGGACTGGCCTCAGAGGGACTGATCCAGCCCCATGCAGAATGGCAAATCCCTAGGGAGAGAATGAGCAGCCTGACTGAGGAGGTCTGCAGGTCCAGAGTGTGGGATCCTTGAGCTGGGCTTTCCCCTGGGGCTGGGACACATGGGGATGTGCTGTGCTGGTGTGGGATGCAGTGGGTGGCGTGCTGGGGATGGGATGCACATGGTGAGCATCCCTGTGCTCTGCTCCACAGCCCTTCATTTACACTCCCCACTCGTGCCCAGGGACCAGAATGATGGACATACAGCTGATGCAGGGTGCACAGCACATCTTGCTTCCCCTGAGCATCACTCCCCCAGGCAGGGATCCACCGTGGCTCTATGTCCCTCCTGCCCCTTGACAAAATACTCCTGTCCCCAAAGCCCACCAGACCCCCTGGCCCCTGCAGCAGCGGGTTTGCTCAGTGCCACACAGCTTGGTCTGCTCTCCCCACAAGCAGAAAGGCCAAGGAGAGAGGTGGCAGGGCCATGTGAGCAGAGTGGCAGGACAGCTTTGGGGCAGTTTCACCAGGAGCTGTGAGCAAGATGTGTCCAGGGAGACCAGACTTTGCCCATCCTGGTAAACAAATAGCATCGATTGCTCCAAAGCAATAACTGACTCAGCCATCCGTTTCTCTTGCTAACAGACACAACCTGCAGGGCCCTGAACTTCTGGGTATTTATTTTAGGACAAAAGCATTAAAGGGAAAATATCAAACAACAAATAATCTACATGCACGCTGGCTTCCCAGGCATGCTCTGCTCCCCAGAGCATGCTGGCAGGTATGGTTTGTGCTGGTGAGTCCCAGATCACATATGCATGGCTTCCTGCCCCTAAACCCACAGAATCACAGAATCACAGGGGTGGGAAGGGACCTCCAGAGCTCATCAGGTCCAACCCCCTGCCAAAGCAGGGTCCCTAGGACAGGGCACACAGGGCGGTGTCCAGATAGGGCTGGAATCTCTCCAGAGAAGGAGACTCCACACCCCCTGGGCAGCCTGGCCCAGGGCTCCATCACCCTCACTGGGGAAAAGTTCTTCCCCACATTGGGCTGGAACTCCCTGTGCTCCAACTTGAGGCCATCACCCCTTGTCCTGTCCCCACAGACACTGAGAAAGGGCTGCCCATTTCCCCCTGCATCCCCTGCTTCAGATAATTATAAACATTAATCAGGTCCCCCTTAGTCGTCTTCTCTCCAGGCTGAACAGCCCCAGCTCCCTCAGCCTTTCCTCACAGGGGAGATGCTCCAGGCCCTTCAGCATCTCCATAGCCTCCTCTGGACTCTCTCCAGGAGATCCCTGTCCCTTTGATCCCAGGGAGCCCAGAACTGGACACAACACTCCAGGTGGGGCCTGCCCAGGGCAGAGCAGAGGGGGAGGATCCCCTCCTGTGACCTGCTGCCCACACTCCTCTGGATGCACCTCAGAAGGATTGTCTCTAGCCACTCCACAATCCAGCTTTCCTCTTGAGGCTGAACAACCCAGTCTGGGTAGTCTCCTCCAGGAGGGAAGGTTTTCTTTGGGTTCCCTTGCTGCACTGGCCCTTGCATTTACTTTTCCCTTCCAGATGGGCACCGTGTGTCCTGGGGACTCAGGGATTTGTGCAGCACCTTACTGCACAGGGTGCCCTTTGAACATCTATGGCATCTCCTCATAATCCTCTCAAACAGGTCTTGGTGGGTTGTCTTTCATGCCACACCATTGCCAGCACACAGCCGGTTAGAAATGAATTAGAGAAGCCCTGTGGTGCTGGGCTTTGTCTGAGTGGGCCAGTTTCAGCCTGGAGGAGAGCTCCTTTGGCCTCAAGCCTGCTGAGGTCACCATAGTGCCCAGCTTGGGGTAGCCACAGGATCACTGACCTGCTCCAGTGAGTGCCAGCAGCCCGATCCCTGTCCCACCAGAAGCCCTGGCTCCAGCAGTGATTGCTCACGCTTGCAAGCAGCCTCATTTCATCTCCAGAGGAAACTCTTCAAAGCCATCCAAGCACTTTGATTTGGGAAAGGTTTTCATTCCTTGTGAAGATAAGAAAAGCTCTCTTGGCACGGTGCATGGGCCCCTGAGAGGCACCACAGCCCACGTGCATGGCAGCCTGGCGAGCAAGGGGGTGAGGAAGGCAGGAGGCAAAACAAGTCCGTGGCCACCCCCTGCTGTGTGCATCACTGGTGGCCTGGGACAGGACTCTGCACTGCTGGAACTGGGCACTGGCGTGGGGTGACCCAGCAAGGGGCTGTCTCAGCCCCTAGGAAACGGGGTGGTGACGTCCAGGCACTTGGGACGGGGCTTGTGTTGGGTGACAGGGAGGTGTCCCCTCACCAGGGTCTGGGAGGGAGATGAGCAGCGTGCCAGCGTGGCCTCTCACCAGGTTGGTGTGGTGGTCCAGCTCTGGGATCTGCTGCCCAGGGCCTTGTTTTGGGAAATGGGAGGAGTGTGTCTGGCTGGGAAGCCAGGAAATGCAACAGTGCCCAAGAAAGACCAGATGGGCTGAGAGAGGGGTGTAAAGAGCCCCGTGGGGTTGGAGAGGGTAGAGACCAGGCTCAGGAGCAGTCTGTCTGTCTCTAGGGATCCATGGGGACAGTCACAACCATGGTAGGGGGTGTTCTACCTGGTCCCCTCCCTGTGGCCAGAGACTTGCCCCAGCCCTCCATCTTCTCATCCTGGCCCAGACTAATCAAGGCTTTAACCACCAGAGGCTTTGAGCTGCACTATCTAGGGGCCAAGAAGCAAAAGCTGTCTTGGTGTCTGAGTCTCCCCATAGCAAGAAGTAAAGCTAATGTCCTTAGACAAGTTAGAGGGGAGGTTTGGGTAACAAGATCCTGTCCATCCAGCTGAGGTCCTTGGCAAAGCCACCATGACCTGGTCAACAGGCATCAGGGAAAGCCTTTTGGGAATCAAAAATCTCAAGCCTGAGTGTGGCCACGGCTCTGTCAGAGGGATGTCACAGGGCAGGAGCTCCATGCTGCATGGCAAGAAGCCCTGGTCTCCCCCACCCAGTAAATTCAAGGGTGCTGTGCATGAGATGTGAAAGCAACACAAGGGTAGCCAAGGATGGGAAGTGGCACTGGGGTTGGGGAGGGCTGTGCACACCAGGCATGTGTTGGCAAGCAAAGGGGTAGATGAGCAGAGGAAGGAAAAACACTGGAGAGTGTTTGCCTGGCTTGTGGTGAGACATTTTTAGTGGACCTGATTGCATTACATTGTGCTCACACAATTAAATCTCCTGGCCTGATTAGAGCAGTGTCACTTGGACCTGGAGTGGGCTGAAGAGCTGCACGTGGAGGACGTGAAGTGGAGCAAGGAGCTGGTGGGCCCCTCATGAGGGGTGAGGAAGGTGAAGGGGTCAGCGTGCCAGCATCACCAGGGCACTCTGTGATGGGAGGTGGCAGTACTGGGAGGGAGGGTGCGAGGCACAGGCTGATGAAGTGCAAGTGGGGGGACACCCTGTGCCCCGTCTCTGCTCCCCTGCTCCATGCCCTGTGGGTCCAAAGCCCATCACACTGACACAGGGCTGGTGCCAAGAGAAAGCTTGCCCACTGGCCCCCTCGACTCCAGTGTGGGCAAGAGGGTTGTGGTGCTGAATTAGGGAAGGCAAAGGAGATGCAGAGTCCATCCTGGGGATGTCTGAGAGTGGAGGTGCCTCATCGAGCACCAAGAGGCTCCTGAGGTGCCTGCAGTGGCAGTTCTAGCCAGGCTGGGGGGCAGTTCCCTGGCTGGGCAGTGTGTCCCTCTTTCCTGCCCTCCTTCTGCTCTTCCTGACTCCATGCCTGCAGCACCAGTGTACCCTGAGACACCAGGCAGGCCCAGCTAAAAGGGGGTGCAGTCAAACTGGGGATACTACCGATTGCACTGGCAGAGCAAGAGAGGGCAGGGTGAGGCAGGAGTGAACTGGAGAGATGCTGGGAGCGCTGGAAGGAGCACAGGAGAGCCTGGGAGACCTGTCCTACTTTTTCAGTAGTTAAGAGCTGGGGGGCAAGGCAAGGGGAGGTGGGGAGGGGGGTCCCTCCTGATTTCCTGTCCTCAGGCCCCTTGGCATATGCTGAGGAAAGCTGCAGTGGGGATTTCCAGACCAGTGTCCCTCCAGACCAGCCTGCGGTCTCTGTGGTGCCCCAGTGCCAATGCTCTAGAGGAAGGTGCATGAATGCCCCCGGGGCACGAGGCAGCAGAGGAGGCCCTTGAGGGAGGTGTTTGCTCTTCTTTCTGTGGAGAAAAGCCCAGGGCAGAAACACTTCTCTGCCAGCTGCCTGCCTGTACCCCTGCCTTGTAACAGCGAGGGGTCTCGGAGGGGCTGGCCTGGGGACATGGTGAGCTCCAAAGGACTGGAGCAGGTAGTCTGAAAGCATCAGGACCTCTGTGGATGGGTCCCCAGGGTGGGAAGTTCCTTGCAGGGAACTTTGTCCCAGAAGTTATTACACAAAAGCCTTTCTCAGCTGTTTTTTGGGGTGGGTTTGACCCCATCCCCCCTCCCCTGCCAGTCTGAGCCAGGTATTTAAAACCCTTTCCATGCCCCCTCCACCCATGTAGGAAAGTGGGAGGGGAGGAAGTGATACAGCAGCTCCCATAATACAGCTTTGTTTTGCAATCTTATTGTCAGCACTGAAAAAACATGACCCAAAACAGCATCAGGGGAAGGCAGCAGGTCCAGCCCCAGCCCGGTGGGAGAAGCCCTGGCTGGCTGCAGGAACGGATGGCTGTTTGGGTGTTTGGTTTATATCACAGCCCCGTTTTCTAGGGAAATGAGGTGGCTTTAGCTGACTGCATGGGCAGGGGTGAGCTCTGCTGGATTTACCTTCCTTGAGGTGCCCCCAGAATCGGTGGCTGGATTTGGCCAGGTGCACAAGGTACCCTGAAGGAGGGAAGAGACACAACCTGAGTGAATGGCGAGGTCTCAGCGGGGCTGCCAGCATCTCTCTGGCACTGCAGTAGCCCTGAGCCATGTGACAAGGGCCAGTTGTCACTCAGGGGCCAGATCCTGATGCACTGATGTGCAGAGAGACTGGGGGTGGAGCTGCTGGGTGCTCCGGTGGCCTCCGCCTCACCTGTGCAAGAACAGCGGGTTCCCTCTGTGCTTGAATGTGCTCCTTCCTCCCTAGTTTGAGCAGAGCATCCATGCTGGGTGCAGCATCGTGGGGAAATAGAAGGAGAAGTCACACGCTGTGGGCCATGCCGGGTCTGACCTGATGCTTGGCTGTTTAAACCCTTCTGTCTGGTAAGGATCCTGCTGGCTCCAAGGCCCTGGGGGTCTGCTCACAGCTTCAGTGGCAGCTCTGCTTACTGCCAGCCCTTCCATCCTGGCCCAAATCGGTCCCTCCTGTTGCATGGGCACCACCTTTGTGTCCATGAGGGGATCAGACCTACAAACAACCTGGCCTAGAAAAGAGGAGCTGCTGGGGTGATGCACACTTGTTTGAAGTGGCTGGATACAGCAGCTCAGGAACCCCTGCTCTACGAGATTTCTAATTATGTTTCTGCATAATTGTTCCAACCATTTCCTCACACTGAAGCAAAGCTTATTGGTTTGTAATCCCTAGCACACCCTCGGGCCTTCTTTAAAATGTAGGCCCAGCATTTACTGCCCCCGGCCCAATACTTGTAGGATGTGAATGTGTGTGTTATTGAGAAGAGCTTAGTCACTTGCTTTCCAGATCTTTGAGGGCTCCAGATGTGTCACCCAGGCTCAGGGATTTGCTGCCTTTCGTGCCTCCCAGCCTCGTGCCTCTGAAGCCCCCAGCTCTGACCTCTCGCTTCCCCACCTGAGGAGGAGGAGTTTGGGAACGCTGCTCCCAGCTCCTGCATGAGGATTTCATTGCGGGATGTCCCCTCGGTTGCCGGGTGGTCCCACAGCTCCACCACATCTCCCCCATGCCCAGCAGACCCCCCTGTGCATGCGTGGCACACGGGGGTCTGCTGGGCATGGGGGAGATGTAGGCCGGGCCTGCTCTCAGCCATCTCTCCTCCCCCATGCCTGGCAGACCCCCCTGTGCGTGCATGGCATAGGCCGGGCCTGCTCTCAGCCATCTCTCCCTCCCAGCTTCCATCCCATATTTTCCTCACTGCATTTTCCCTTCCTTGCTGCTGCCTCTCCAGAGGTTAATATCTATGTTCTCAGCAGCGTTTGGCTCCAACACTCTCATGCATCTGCCACAGGAGTAATATGAACCTTCCCTGCCTCTCCTCCCAGTTGTCCCCTAAGCCCTGCTAAGCAAGCCCGAGCCCCACCATGTTGCAAACTGCCACACGTTGGTTGCTGCCTTTCATAGGATCATAGAATCCCAGACTGGGCTGGGTTGGGAGGGACCCCAAGGAGCACAGAGCTCCAACCCCCTGACACAGGAAGGGACACCAACCTCCAGGCCTGGAGCTACACAAGGTTGCTCAGGGCCCCAGACAACCTGGTTTTGAACACCCCCAGACATGGGGCACCCACCCCTCTCTGGGCAGCCTGTTCCAGCCCCTCACCACTCTCTCTGCAAAGATCTTCCCCCCAATCTCTCATCTAACCCTTCCCTCCTCCAGCTTCACTCCATCCCCCTTGTCCTGCCAGTCTCTGCCCTTGAACAAGCTGATTCCCCTCCTGTTCCTCTGCTCCCTTCAGGGACTGGAAGGCTTGAGGTCCCTTCCCACCCAAACCAGCCTGTGAGTCCATGATGAGCACCTGCCAGCCTGTCCCCACCTGCAGAGCCCAGGTCAGATGAGCTGTGGAACACACAAGCTTCCCACAACTCCCTAGACTGTCAGGCACACGCTGTGCCGTGTGGGGTCACACCTGGGGATGGGGTAGCAGAAAACTGGGAGCACATTTCCACCAAAGTCCCAGTGAGGCTTGTGAACATGGTGCCAAGAAGTCCTGCACACAGAACCACTGGGAGCTTGGGCAAGTGTCTTCCAAATGGCTGGCTGTGAGCCTCACAACCTGGTCCTGCTGCCCATGTTGGGAAGAAGAAAGGCCATCTTGTGTTAGACCTGCTGAGAAAACAGCAGGGAGAAGTTCTGGGGTCCAAGCAACAGCAGATCTGGTGGGGCAGCAGCCCCAGGGGGAGATGAGTGCCAACAGCAAGAGTTTCCCCCTGCTCCAGAGATGCTTCAGGCTGCTTGGTTTGGACATCAAGCGACCCAGGCTGGAGTTCACAGTGCTCTCCTCCACAGATGAAGCCCTGAGCACCCCAGCCAGGACACAGCCTTCCTTCAGGGGTGTGTGTAGCATCTCCAGACTGCAATCTCTTGAGAGACAAGGCCACTATGGGGTCTCTACAGAGCTCCCAGGACAGGACACACATGGCTGTGCCATGATGCTGCCTGGGCAGAGGAGAACAGCAGCAGCAGTTCTGCAGTAATATCCAAATCTGCTTACTGTCTGCCGCTGTGATTGAAGGAGTTTCTGTAATAATGTATTAGCTAAAGCTTCCAGATTATCCCAAAAACATCAGCTTTAACAAAGGGGTAATGCCTCTTTAATCCCCCCATGATCCCAGTTCCCAGTCTCTGCAGGACATTAATTCAGGGCTAATACACAGGCTCCAGGCAGGCTGCTGATGGCAGCAGCATCCCAGCTGGCCTCACGCTGCTCCTGCCTCGCTGCTCTGCTCCCCCTGCTCCCCAGGAGCTGCAGGGATCTCCACGAGCGGCGTTCCTGCCTTGAGCTGGCTGCGGTTGGGTCTCAGGGAAGGATGCTCCCCTCCTCCCTGCATCGTGAGACAGGGCGTTGGATATTTGTTCCTCACCCCCTCCCACCCCACACCAGGAGGAGGAGGACCAGCTCAGTGTGAGAGGCTGCAGATGGTTTTGTTGCACTTGGCAAACAGTGTTGTGGCTGGAAAGGCCATGGCTGGGCATCACCCAGCACCTGTAGGACATCGCTGTAGACCCAGTGCTGCACACAGCCAGCTGCAACAACTTGAAGGTCCACAGGGAGAGGGGCTGCCCTGGTTGCTTGTGGTGCCTGACTACCCTGTGATGCCAGAAGCACGCAGGCACCTGCCCTGACCATGGCTCTCTCTGTGGAAAGGTGCATCCCTTGTGAGCACCCAGACCTGGTGAGGGCTCTTCATCCCAGCCTCATGGCTTGTCCTGGGTGCTGGATTTTGGAGAACAGAGCAGGCTGTTAGTGGAACACAGCCTCCTGAGAGCCCAGTGTGTGGGGAGATGAAGCAGGAAACTGTGAGGCCTCATCTCAAATGCCTTGTGTGCAGTGCTCCCCAATTCCAAAAGGACAGGGAGCTACTGGAGAGGGTACAGAAAAGGGCTATGGAGATGCTGAGGGTAGCAGAACATCACTCTGAGACAGAGAGGCTGAGGGGCTTGGGACTGTTCAGCCCAGAGAAGAGAAGACTGAGGGGGGATCTCATCAATGCTGATCAATCCTTGAGGGGTGGGGGCAGGAGAATGGGCTCAGACTTTGTTCAGTGATGCCCAGGGACAGGACAAGGAGCCATGGGCACAAACTGGAGCAGAGGAAGTCCCACCTGACCATGAGGAGGAACTTCTTCCCTGGGAGGGTGGCAGAGCCCTGGGCCAGGCTGCCCAGAGAGGTTGGGGAGTCTCCATCTCTGGAGACACTCAAACCCTGTGATCCTGGACACTGCCCTGTGCAGCCTGCTCTGTGTGATCCTGCTCTGGGTCACAGGGGGTTGGACAGGGTGATCTCCAGAGGGCCCTGCCAACCCCCATCATTCTGGGATTCTGTGAAACAAAACAGGACAGGAGCTGGATGGACAAACCTAACAGCAGGTAGGGACCACACAATGCCTCACCCCTTCAGCAGGTCTTCAAGAGACACTGAGAGGTTGTCAAACACCTCAGAAATTACAACTGTCATCATGGAGTGCTGTATCCAGAGATGCTGAGCCCAGCCCTGGAGCTGACCCTCTGCTCCCAGCTGTGATCGGGATGAAGTCTGTTCCAGGAAAGGTCCCACTTCTCAGCCTTCTCCTTCTGCACCCTGTTCTTGTTCTCCTCCAGGCCCAACTTCATAACCTGTAACTGAAAATGATGGTGATAAAGATTGTGGCCCCACATCTGCTTTATCATAGATGTTTTGGCTGGAAAAACTATGGTGGTGACACCTGGCTGGTTCCAGCCAATCCTTCAGACAGCTCTCTTTGGTCATGGTGCAGAAAGCCATCCCCTTCCTCCCCACCTGCTGGGGTGTGCACATGGTGCCAGCTCTCTTGAAAGTGATGGAGGGCAGGAGAGAAACTCTGGGATTTTGTAGGGACAAGTGTCCTGGGAGGGGAATGTCCATTCTGCTGCCCATCCCTCCCTGGAGCCTGGGACAAGGCTGCAGTGCAAAGCTGCTACCACAGTGGCTGAGGCATCAGAGATGCTGTCTGTCCATCTGCAGATGTGTGGGATCACTGGCCCTAAAAATCTTCGCAGTGGTGCCTTCCACTGCACCCGTTGTTCCCTCATGTAACCAGGCTCCAGAATCTGCATCCACGGAATGCTCCAGAAGGACTTCAGGGACCTGACTTGGAACTACCCAAGAATGTCACCAATTACCTTCTGGAGGTGTCCTTCAGAACAGCCCATAAAGGGGCAGCTCGGAGCAGACTCGACGGGGGAGGCAGGTTGAGCTGAGAGGGACACGTCCTACCCCATCTGCTGAGGCCAGTAGCCATCTGGGTGAGGACCTGAGAACAGTTCAGCTGCAACCTTTGGGCAGGCTTTCCTCAGTTCTCTCTTTTGATGTGTAAATCGGCAGCTCCCTCAAAGAGCTTCTCCACGGCTGAATCCAGCAGCAGGTGCCTTTTGCAGATCCTTCCTTTCTCTCCAATTACCTTTCTGGTATCCAGGGTTACTGCAGCCTCCTGCAGCAGGAAGGTTTCTCTGCTCCTCCATCACCCAGCACCTGTAGGACATCGCTGTAGACCCAGCGCTGCACATATCCAGCTGCAACAAGAGCAGGAGCCTTGAAGCTCCACAGGGAGAGGGGCTGCCCTGGTTGCTTGTGGTGCCTGACTACCCTGTGATGCCAGAAGCACGCAGGCACCTGCCCTGACCATGGCTCTCTCTGTTGTTCTGGAGAAGCTGTCCTGCTCTGCTGTGTGCATACAGACACTGGGTCTGGAGCAAACACACCCATGGATCCATATGAAGGTGTAAACCCATCTGCACAGGGATACCATGGACATACAGAGGCCAAATGCAGCACCATTTTTGCTCTCAAACCTTTCTAGGCCATGTGGAGACTCTCAGGTGGAGCCACACACAAGCAGCGTGACTGTGAGACACCACCTTCAGACCTGGGTTCCTGCTCTGGCTGGTGGGGTTGGCACAAGCACAAGATGTCACTGGTCATACTGGGAGCTTTGGGGAGCCAGGACCTGAAACCAGTCCTCCCACAGTGTGCGGACCTGCAGGGAGGCAGTCAACCCCCATCCACATTCCACCACAGGCACCCTGGGGTGGCTGCAGCACCAGGTCCTTTCTGAGGTGCTCACCTATGCCTGGACATCCCCCAGAGCTGTGGCACAGCAGGGAAGAGAGCTGTGAGCTTGCACACCCAGCCCCCCCCCCCCCACACACACACGTGGGCACACACAAAATGTGTACAAACACACGTGTAACCCTGGGGTGAGCAACAGAGCTCCCAGGGCACCACAACACCCAAACCATCCCCGTGTTCAGCTATGGGAGATGTCTCCAAGATTCATTTCATCATCTGCTTTCCCCCTGCCCCATGTTCAGTCCCCACACGGCTCCTGCAGCTGGTACTCTCCTGAGCGCTGGTCTACACCCCCCTTGCCTCTGAGCTGGGTTTCTAATGCCAGCACAAAGAGCTGCAGCAGCAAACCTGGGCTAGTGCCAGCTTCTGAGAGCCTGGCTCTGACATACCACACCTCAGCACGCTCACGGGGAGCCAGCCCCTGCTATCAAGTCAGGGCTGGAAGGAGAGCAGCGTGTGTTGATCTGGCCAGCAGAGCCGGTGGGGTGGCACCCGTGCAAGAAGGAGCCAAGGCTACCAGAGAGGCTGGATTTACCCTCCTCCCTGCTGCCTGCAGCCCTGAAGCCCAGTGCTGCACCAGGACGGGGCCGGTGCAGCCAGCAGCCTGCATGCAGCTCCACTCGGGTCCCCAGCAAGCCTGGTGCTACACCTGGTGCCCCAGAGCTGCCCCCAAGCTGCCTCCTCCACACTGGGGAACATGGGATGCTTGCAGCAAGGACTTCAAGGGCCAGGGAGGACCCAGCAGCCTGCAGAGGTTTAGGAAGTGAGAGGGGGCTCCCTGCAGACAGCTGCCTGGGCAGGGTGGATCTCCTTTTCCTGCTGCACCGTGTTTGCCCCCCAGACACGTGTGCTGGAGGTGCAGAGGCTGGCATGGGGGAGCAGGACAGGCAGGCTGCTGGGTGCAGCCCAGGAGCCAAGCCAAGGTGCTGGCATGAGAAAAAGTGGGTCCAACCCAGGCATGGGGGTGGCTCCTACCTGCCTAGAGATGGCATCTCCCAGGGCTGAGGCGGGGCGGGGGGGGGGGCAGGACACCCACATGCTTTCACACAGAGCCTGAGGGTGGCTTTGGCAGCCGTGCCAGTGTAAACACGGATGGATTTGTGACCCTGGAAGTTCACTTGTGCCTCTACTCACAGCTGATGACAGGCTGGCCTGGGTTTCTTGCATTCCTGACCAAGCTATCCAGCTTCCCTCTGGCATGGGGGGAAGTCATCTGGACCTGTGGGTGCTGGAGTGGGGAGAGCCTAAGGGACCTGTATCCCAGCCCCCAGGGGCTCGGAGGTTATTGACAGCACCTTCAGCATGTTCCAGCTCCTTGCCATCCCTCCTGCCATGGCAAGCAGCCTGCCACCCTAATTACAAATACTTTAAACGACAAATAAATGCCACATGCCGCCCACAGCAAGAGGGAGTGGAGAGCTAAAAATACCCTCCCCTCACGGCTGCCAGCAAACCCCAGCGGGCCACCTGCTAACAGAGAGCCAGAGCCACCCAGGGCCCAGCCAGGCACCCACCACACGCCCGGGAAGGGAGAGGAGCCTTGCTGGCCTGGGCCCTGCGGCGCGGCCCTCGCAGCAGACGTGAGGGCCCAGGCAGCTCAGCCCAGCCAGCAGCTCCCCGTGCTGCCTCCAGACGCTGCTGGAGATGCAGCTCCTGGGGAGATAGGCATGGGAAATACCCAGGGAGGGGGTTGAGTGGGTGTATCCTTCCCTGCCTCCTCCCCAGGGTGGTAGAGAGGATCTGTCAGGCCAGCGAGAGGCTTCAGGACAAGGGGGATGGATTAAAGCTAAAGGAAGGAAGGGTTAGAGGAGAGACTGGGGGGCAGTTCTTTGCAGAGAGAGTGGGGAGGGGCTGGAAGGGGCTGCCTAGAGAGGGGGTGGGTGCCCCGTCCCTGGGGGTGTTCCAGGCCAGGTTGGCTGGGGCCCTGGGCAACCTTGTGTAGCTCCAGGCCTGGAGGTTGGTGTCCCTGCCTGTGGCAGGGGGTTGGAGCTCTGTGACCCTTGGGGTCCCTTCCAACCCAGACCAGTCTATGATTCTATGATTCTATGATTCTATGATTCTATGATTCTATGATCAGCAAGGGTATCAGGAATGATGGCAGAGGGGATGGGGAGCTGGGGGACAGTATGTCTGTCTGTACAGCCTGCTCTGTGCTGGAGGAAGATGAAAACAGCACCAGCAGTGATGGGGGTGGGTGGATAAGGAAGGTGGGGAGATGCCTCTGAGCATGAATCACACTGGACAATGTACTCCCAGTTTTAGATGGTGGAGATGACACCTTCCTACCAGTGGGTGCAGGGAAGGGCATCAGTAGGCTGGGGAGAGCCACAGAGCTGGGAGGCATGGGCAATACAGGGAGATGCACGGAGGTGGAGAGGGAGCAGGAGCTGCTTGTGCCAGCCCTGAGTGTCATTCCTGTCCCCAGAAAGGTCTGGCAAACTCAACTCCTCCTCTGACCAGCACTCCTCAAAGTGCCCATAAAGAGCAAGGTTTGCTCCCTGCTTTGAGAGCACCTCAGGGATGGCCAACACAGACTGAAATTCCTCTGATCTCCAGGTAGGCAGCATCTCAGGGGCTGGAGCTTCAGCTGCCCCTGCTCAGGTGAACTCCTGGGACCTCAGGGAATGGATATGAAGGGGAACAGTGAGCCACACGCTGCCTCTCATCCAACAAAATGGAAAGAAGTGGTCCTGGAGGAGCCATCACAGTGTAAAGAGCATGAAACTAGAAAACATCTTCTTGCAGCTCCCTGCCTGCCTAGCTCTGGAGAGATCTGCCCACTCAGCCCGAATGATGAGAGATGGAAAAGGAGCAAACCAGAAGAGCTTTGTCTCGCTCCCAACCCATCTGAGATTTGAAACCTGACAACAGAGCAGGAGAGGTTTTCACCCTATACTGTTACAGGTTATCAGGGCATGAAAAGGCCTGCCACACTTCACCCCAGACCCGCAGAGCAAACCTGCTGGGAATACCCACCCTGAGGAAACACAAGCAAGCCCCAGTGAGCAGAGCACATCGAGTCGGGGAAGCAGCGCTAAGCCACCAGACCCAGAGCAAGACCTAGAGTCCCTCTGAAAGCTGCAGTCAGGCTCCTGCTCCAGGGGAGCTTGGTCTGCATTTCACTCCCAAGATGTGACCCCCACTCCCCCCCAACCCATGGATTCAGGTTGTTGTTTCATGCCACCTGCATTTGTGAGACCTGTGGGGCCCAGGCAAGCCCACCCCATCCTGCAGCAGGACAGGCAGTTTGCCCAAAGGAAGTCAAGCCTGGAGGACCCTGTGTTACCCACAGTGGAGGAATTTAGCTAGAAAGGCAAAAAGGACTTAGGGACCCTCACCAGGAGCCAGCAGCAGTGCTGGAGACACAGGAAGCCACAGAGGAGCTGCATTGCAAAGAACTGAGTCATACAGCCCTGCCTCTCATGTCAAATATAATGGACATGGAAAAGAAAAAAAAAAAAGACAAGAAAAAAGTGAGGACTGGGTTTTTCCTTCTCCCACACAGTGATGGTGCTTGGGGCATGTGCTGGGGGCATGGTTGGGGACCAACCCGACTCCTCCTGGGGCAAGGCTCAGCCCCACAGGGCCTGGGCCAGCTCACCTTGCTGCAGGGAGGGCTTGTCACCCACGCAGGGTTCCCTCCCCAGGTACAGGGCAGGAGGGATGCTCTCTGCCAGGATCAGCTCCGGGATCAGGGTGCCTGCACACAATGAGTGGGTGCTCCAGGTCCTGAGCTGTTATTGTGGGGTGTTTATACAGTCAGTGGGGCGGTGAATAGCCGGGGTTAGGAAAGGCTCTGATTCACCTCCCCGGGTGGGCTAATTTGAGGGCAGTGCTTCCCGTCCCTGCTCCACCCTCTGCCTGCGCTGCCAGACGGGTTGTGCTGCCAGTGAAGCAGCTGCTGAACCTCCATGGCACAGGACAACGTCTGCAAACACCAGCTCAGGGCACCAGTTGCACACTGCCCAGCAAACCCCTGCCCATCCCCAGCAGCTGGGGGGAGAGCCAACAGCTCCACACCAGAGAAAGAAGCAGGTTGAGGTCCAAGAGCACAAAACACCTTCTGGAGACCAACAGCTTTTCTAAAACAAAACAGAAAGCACGATGGTGAAGCTGAAGAAGCCCCACCAGAGAGCTGGGGAGGCAACAGCTGGGGTCAAACTTCCCTTTAGCCTGATGTTTAGAACCTGCTCAGGTGCCTTTCAAAACTGTCGTGGTCATTTAAAAGGCACCAGTTGGAAACATCAGGCAGAGCCCCACAGCAGACCTCAAGCCCCTGAAACTGCTGGAATCAGGACAGGCTGGGGGTGAGCTGCTGGAGAGGAGCTCAGTGGAGAAGGACCTGGGGGTCCTGGGAGATGACAGGGTGGCCATGAACCAGCAGTGTGTCCTGGGGGCTGAGAGAGACAATGGGATCCTGGGGGCATCAGGAGGAGTGTGGGCAGCAGGTCACAGGAGGGGATCCTCCCCTCTGCTCTGCCCTGGGCAGGCCCCACCTGGAGTGTTGTGTCCAGTGCTGGGCTCCCTGGGATAGAAAGGACAGGGATCTCCTGGAGAGAGTCCAGAGGAGGCTCTGGAGATGCTGAAGGGCCTGGAGCATCTCCCCTGTGAGGAAAGGCTGAGGGAGCTGGGGCTGTTCAGCCTGGAGAGAAGACGACTAAGGGGGGACCTAATTAATGTCTATAATTACCTTAAGCAGGGGATGCAGGGGGAAATGGCCAGCCCCTTCTCAGTGTCTGTGGGGACAGGACAAGGGGTGATGGCCTCAGGTTGGAGCACAGGAAATTCCACACCAACATGGGGAAGAACTTCTTCCCAGTGAGGGTGAGGGAGCCCTGGGCCAGGCTGCCCAGGGGGTGTGGAGTCTCCTTCTCTGGAGAGATTCCAGCCCTGTCTGGACACCGCCCTGTGTGCCCTGTCCTAGGGACCCTGCTTTGGCAGGGGGTTAGACCTGATGAGCTCTGGAAGTCCCTTCCAACCCCTGTGATCCTGTGAAACTCCACAGGGCCCTGGTGAGCTCCCATGGCACAGCTGGGCAGTGCTTTACAGCAGCTCTGTGTCACCCTGCAGCCACAGCACCCATGGCACCTGGCAGGTCGGTCCCAATGCGGGGCGGTGTCCCCTCCTTGAGTGAACCCCCTCACCCCTTGTACCCCCAAAAACGCTCAGCTGGAATCTCCCCCAGAGGCTGTGGAGGCTGGCCAAAGGGCTGTTCATTGCTGTGCCACATTTTCATCCACGGCCTGGAAGTAAATCTGGAATCTTGCTGCTGATATTTGCAGCTGACACCCGAGCCTGGCAGAGCAGTAAATAGTGATGAAGAGTCTTCAGACCAGCACAGCCCGATCCAACCATCCTATTTAATACCACCAGCTGAGAGTTATAACTGGGAACAAGCAGTGCAGGCTGTTCCTGCCAAACCAAGGTTGGTGTTTTGAGAAGAAATATGCAGGAGCCAGAGCAAGGGAGCCTCAGCATCCCTGCAAGCTGCTGGGGAAAGGGCAGCTGTGGTCCTGAGCAGAGGAAAGGAGAGCTGCTGCTAAGCCAGGGCTTGGATGCCAAAGCTGGGTTTATATTCCCTGATGTGTCCTGAGAAAGCAGTGGGTGAGGTGTGTGTGGGTGTGGGTGTTGGTATTGGGGGGAGCCCTAGGGAAAAGGCTGCAGGGATGCTCCTGTCTGCAGGGAATGCCAGTCTCCCCTGAGAATAAACACTCTGACTGCCTCCTTGTGCTGGCACTGGTTACAGGGAGGCTGTGGAGCAGGCAAGGCATCCTGCTGGGAAGGGATACAGCAAGGGAATAAAAAAGTAGTGGGTTTTTTAATCCCCCAACTGACCCTCACATCTCCAGTGTCATGAGTTGGGGTGGCAGGACCTTGCAGCTAAGGTTGGGGTGGTGGAACAGCTCTGTGTCTGCCCTGTCTGGTGCCCAGGCTGGTTTGGGCAGGCTGCAGCTTGGTGTAAATGCCTCTGGGAGGTGGCCCATGCCCTGGCCTGTGTCCTCCCTGCATTGGCTCAGGGTACCCCCTCCCACATCCCCTTGCCCCTGCCCCTGTGCCACCCAGCCCTTCTGGCACGGCCGTGCAGACTGCCAGGGCTGGGAGGTCAGATCCAGACACAGGAACTAATTTGGGCTAAAAATAGCCCTCTCTTTTGCCATATATATATATATATACACATGTAGTTTAGCCTGGCTTGGTTCTGCAGGGTGTTCCCCTGCACAACTCCCACTCAAGGAGGCTGGTGGGCTCTGGGACTGCACAACCAGGAGCAGGAGAGCCCAGTGCTGACCCACCACTGCCCTGGCTGTCCCCACTGCCCAGTATGGCATCACTGACAGTGGGGACAGACCCCTCCAATGCAGGGGACCCACAAAACCCCAAAGCAGCTGTAACCAAGGTAGGAATCCCTCTCCTAGACCATCGCTTGGTCTCCAGCCAGCGCTCCGTGGTGGAGGGGAGCAGCGTTCAGCCCAGGAGCACGTCCCCACGCTCTCTTGCACACAGGTTTCAAGAGGGTGACAAACAGCCTCTGCTTTCTCACATTTGCCTTTGGGAGAGCAGGCGTGTGCAGGGAGCCATGCAGGAGAGCTAAGCAGAGCTGGTGAGCAGGGCTGGAGCAATTTGCATCTGCTAACGCGCCCCAGCTCTGCACAGCCTCCCCAGGAGGATTGCAGCCCTGTGAGCAGGGCTCCTGCCTGGCACCCTTCTTTGCTTTTCCACCCTGTTTTCTGCCCACCCTGGCTTTCTACCCTCTCCCACTCCGGCCCGCTCCCATGGCTGCATCCCTGCAAGAGCATCCTCCCCCTCCTGCCCACACCCCAGCGCCGGGCTGGCCTCTCGCCGAGCCGTGGCAGCTCCCCACCCCGCTACCAGTAAAGCAGAGAGCGCTGGGATCCCTGCCAGACCCCCGTCTCCTGCATTTCAGCTTCCAGCTAAATGCCAGAAACGTGATCTCCAGAGCCTGCCAGGTTATGGGAGGGATGTTTCCTCCCACTGCCCCACGCTGCCGCCTCCAGCTCTGGCGGTGGGGTGACTGGTGAGGTCCATGCCTTGCTGTGGGGTGCATCGCCAGTGGTCCCACTGCCTGGGCATCCTCTTGCCTGAGAACTTCTCAGTGAACCAAAACCCGCTGGAGCACGCCAGGTTTCAGAGCTGTTTGCATGAAAACCCCTCGATCGGTACCAGCAGGTCAGGAGGCAGCTCACATTTCAATGGGGGGAATGGGGCAGCACCCTAAAAAGCTTGAAGAGAACTGAGAGCATACCCAAGCTGGGAGACTCTCCTGCTCCTCAGCTAACCCTTCAGTGGGCAAATAGATAGATGGTGGCCACCCCCACCATGGAAAATCACCAGGTGGACAAGTGACACCCAGGATGTGGGTGACTTGGTCAGGGCACAGGCACCATGGGGTGCTCAGACCCCATCCTACACCCTTGGTGCCCCCCATTGCCTCCTGGGCTGTGGACCTAGGGAACCCCATGGGAATTCAGATGCTGCGTGGAGCTGGAGATAGTGCACAGCGCGGTTGGTTGCTCTCATCACCGTGCCCACATGCCTGAGGGTGCCATGGAGATGTGTGTGGGAGCTCCTCTGACTGCCATCCTCTTCCTCAGACAACATGGAATAGGCAGCAGCGTGAAGTCACCACCAGCTGTGGTCTGGCAGGGAGTTCATCATGGACATTTTCACCCAAAGGCCATCTCCTCCTCTTGGCAACCTGCCATGCCAAGGGGTTTGGGGGCTTTTTCCCCATTTTTTTCCTTTTCTCAGCATTCCTTGTGTGTCTCCTGTCACTGATCACTGCCTGTGAAGGGGTCATATGTCACGACACAGGTTCCCAGGGTGCTCCTCTGCCCCTTCCCCAATGCACAGACCTGCACAAACCACCCCATGTGTGGTGCTGTAACCCACCAGCCCTGCACCAGGGGACAAAGCAACGGGAGGGATGGGTGTGAATGGCCCCTGCACGTGTGCATCACCCATCTGTGAGTCTTTCATCACAGAGATGCAAAAAGCCCCATGAAACATGCCAAACCATTGCAAAATGTCCCCTTAAAAAACCTCCAACACACCAAAAAACCCAAAACAAACAAAAAAACCCCACCCCACCACTAAGTGAAAGGCAAGAAATGCAAGGTTGAAGCTCTGCTTTTAAACCTCCTTCCTCCACCTGGGAGTACGAAAGCCAGGGTTGGTACAAGCTGCTCTGGTCTGAGCCTTGCATATGCCAGGCTGAGCCAGTGCTGGCAAAGCAGGCTGGGACTGAAGGCTGGGCTCACCTTCCTGAGGTCCCCAAAGGGATGTGCTACCCCTCCAGGGACCAGAGGAGATGAGATCCTGCCCCACATCCATCCCTGGGCTGCACCACTGCAGTCAGGCTGTGTGCACGTGCTGCTGGTGGCGCATCACCTGGCTTGGGGCAGCAGCGGGTGCCAGGGGTGTTGCCAAAACCTTGGTGCAGAGTCCACATGATCCCTGCTCAGCGACCCACAGCAGGTGGGGTGGGCCCTTTGATCCCCCCTTGGTTCCTGGCCTCCTGAGCAGCTTGAGGTGAGAGCAGCGTTATCTGAACACCCAGGCAGCATCCCTGGCCTTGGGAGTGCCCTGTCCCCAGGAGCAGGTCACCTCTGACATGCCCAACCACCCTGCTCTCCATGCTCACACCATGTCCAGGCTGTGGGATGCACAGGGCCCAAGTATTTTTATCCTCTGCATGTGTGTGTGAGTCACTCATTTGTCTCTCTTCAATATTAAACCATTCCAGCACAGTGTGAGCATGGGGAGGGGTGGAGGGGGGTGTGGGGGGCGTGTGGGGGGAGTGAGCAGCAGAAAAGGATTTAAAATAAAGCTCTCCTTCCAAGCTGGAGGAGGGGAAAGGATGAAAAGCATCTCTGCTTACCCCAGCCCCCAGGCTGTAGCCCCCCCTCTGACACACCCGGCCCTCCCTTCTCTGCAGATCATCTCCAGCTCACCCCAGACCAGCAAATCTCCTACCTCCAGGCATGGCCAGTGCCCAGCACAACCCAGTGTCCCCCCAGAGAAGTGTCTGGGAGTGGGACTGGCACTGACACCCATCCAGGGGAGACCTGAGGTGCTGAGTCTGCCCTGGGGTCGGAGTGTGGCCATGCCCAAAGCAGCATTCACACAGTTTCCTTTCCAAAGGAGGAAACCTCTCTGCATGCAGCTGAACCCTCTGCCAAAGGCTGGGAGACCCACAGCCATCACAGCCAGGCGCTGCCTTCCCGATGGGTGCGCTGTGCTCTGCACCCACCCGTGCACTGGGTGTCTTCACTCAGAGTACCAGCACCAGGCATGGTCAGTCCTGGCTCTGCCTGGCCCAACTTCCAAAGAGGCAGTTCTCTCTAATAACCCACTCTGTGGGAAGAGGTTTCTCCTCACCCCCAGTACAAGGTGCTGAGGTGCAGCCCCTGGCTGCCTGGGATGCCATCCACCACCATGTTGCAGGTGTTCACCTCCAACATCTTCGCCACTTTAGGTGGCTGCACGTTACTGTAGCTGCCTCCTGGAGAGTGAAACCAGCCCAAATCCCACAGCCTCACCTCATGCAACACAGATGATGGGCCAGCAAAAGCTTCTAGCCCCCTTGCAGGGTGGGGGAAAAGAGGGTGGTGGGACCCAAGCAAAGAGCTTTGTGCCAAGACAGTAGGAGCAGATGTGAGCAGATGGGACATTGGGGTCTTGGCTGTCAGCAAGAAGCACAGGTCTGGGGGCTGCTCTGATCCCTGCAGCTCTGGAGCCACTGGTACAGGAGCACCAGCCGTGGAGAGCTGCAGGGTGAGGGGGGCGTCCCACAGCACCCTCCTTGCTCCACCACAGCCTCTCAGCTGTCCTCATCCGTGCTGCTGGTGGGGCTTTGCCAGGAACAGAGCCAAGTCCTCTGTAGCTGGATCAATTCAGAGATCTGGGCTGCAGCATAACGCAGCAAGCAGAGAGACTGGCAGGGGGTGAGGGCTGAGACATCAGAGCCCAGAACCCATCCCTGGCACTGCAAGCACCAGGTAGGGCTGCTGCTTGCCATTGCACCCAGTTACATGGAGCATCGCTCCCAGCTGGACCCCCACCCAGGGCCGAAGTCTCCAGCTGCTCTGCCTTGGCTTTTGCACCTTCTAACCTGGGGTGGGTTTTGCAGCTGGACTGACAGGCTGGGGGAGAGCCATTCCTCTGCTCCCACCCCAGGGCGGTGGTTCAGAGAGGGAGCTGGGGTCCTGAGGGAGCAAGGAGCCCATGGGAACATCTCAGCTCCCTGGGAAATCGGGCAGAGAGAACACCCAGTGCCCAGCAGCCTGGAGCAGGAGGGGGTGATGGTGGGATGCAGGAGCCAGATTCTCCCGCTGCAGCATCCTCACAGTGGAGGTCTGCATGGGGCCAGCCAGGAGTTGCTGCACCCACACACAGCCTGTACCCCAGGGTGCTGGTGTCAGGGAGGCACAGAGGGTCCTGGGGATGGAAGCTGTTGGGCAGCATGTCAGGGATGAGGGGTCCCTGCTGGGTGTGGGGACCTGTGGGCAGCTCACACCTCCCTGGTCCCTGGGCTGAGGTGGTGGAGGGATGGGGTTAAAAGGAAAACGGATCAGGCCAGGTACAGGGTGGGTTTGCATCCCACCGATGGGGCTAGGCAGAGCATGGTTTCTGTGCACAGCCCCGGGCAGGGACCCCAGAGGGACCAGCAGCCTTCTGAGGTGGGGAGCATAGGAGTTTAGGGCATCTCCGGTGCCCTCCCTGCCAACCGAGGTGCTGAGTCCTTGGGGCTCAGCTCTTGTTTGCTGTGTGCGTGTGGCACCAGGAAGCAGCCCTGCCTCCTGCAGCAGCCCCACGACACTCCTAATCGCCCTAAGCCTTTGAAACAAAGCATTAATCCCGCGGAGCTCAGCAAAGCCGAGCGGGGTTACTGCGCCGTGCCACGGCTAAACAGCGCTCTAATCCCAGAGCAAACTGCTCTAATCCCGGCGCAGGGCTCCCTGCCCCCTGCCCGGCGGCAGATCTTGTAACCGATCCCCTCCCAGGGGACCAGCGATGAAGCTTGGGGGAGCTGGTGGACCGGGGCACCCTCAGCCAGTCACCCCAAGATGGGAGTGGAGGGGACCAGGCAGCGCACGCAGCTATGCGGATGCTCCATCCGGAGGGAAGGGGGCTGGGGACATCCGAGGTGACACCGTTGGGACCGTGGCTGAGGCAGCCAAAGCATCAGAGTCCTCCTCAACCCCACGCCAGGCTGGAGGGCTCTTGGCGAGGTGCGGGCTGGGCTCCTGCCCACCTCATTGATTGGCTTCAGCAATATTTAAAGCTCCCGTTTAATTTCCAAATGGGGAGGAGTGGCTTTCCCCTCGCCTGGCTGGCTGCGAGCATGCTGGGCTCCAGCACACACACCTGCCCCAGCGCTGGAACACAGGGGGAACACAGTGCCTGGGGTGGGGGTGGGGGTGGGTGGGGATGACAGGGGTGTCAGGGTGCCCCAAACCAGCTTCCCTGCTTTCTCTGCGCCTGCCTGGGATGAGGCTGCCGGGAGCAGCGCAGGGCATGAGCGATGCTGGAGCTGCAGAGCCTGAGCTGGCCAAGCCACGCATGCCTGGCAGCCTGCCCGAGGGGCCATTTCAGTGCAGGGAGGGCTCTGCAGCCCGGAATTGCCTCCCTCTCCCCACCAGGCAGGAGGGGGATGATTCCCCCCACCCCCAACCCCGGCTGCCCCCAGGGCTTTGTGCTCTCCCCTGCTGCCGCTCAGATCATTTTCGCAGCAACAGGTCCTGGCTCCCCCAGTGCCTTACCCCCCACCCCAGACCCATAGCCCCACCCATCACTTGGAGGCAGGTCCCAAATGATGCTGTGGAGATACCGGTCCATGAGCTTTCTGAGAACAAGGCAGCACCGGGGATGCCCACCCCGTGCCACAAATCCCCAGCTCAGCATCCTCCTTGGGGAGGGGTGTCCATGGGCATTTCAGGGGTGCAGCTCCCAGGTCCCAACCTTGCCAGTTTGCAGGAGAAGTTGCTTTACCCAAACTGGCCAGTGGCAAGAGCAGCTCCCCCAGGGAGGAGTGGCCTTCATACCTCAGTCCATAACATTCTCTGGGCAGCGTGATCTGGTGCCTGTTGGTATAAATCTGTTCCCCTAATAGCCTCTGAAGCCCGTGCATGCAGCTAAAATACCAGCTGAAATATTTATTGAGTCAATTTTCAACTAACATAAACTCTCTGCTTACTGAGTAAAAAAAAAAATAAAAAAAAAAAATTAAAAAAAAATATTAAAGTCCCTCTCCTTTTCCATGAATCCCAGAAATGCCACCCCAGCAGGTGGTGGTGCTGGGCAGCCTGTATTTGGGGCTCAGCAGGAGCCCTGGGGCAGCCCAGCTGCCCCAGGGCTCCTGCTGAGCCCCAAATGCAGAGCTGTGGGCTGCAAGGGGAGCTGCTCTGCGCTTCTGCACAGCCTCTGCCAGGTTCCAGCCCCCTCAACGGGCTGTGTGTGCTCTCCCCCCCCCCCCATTGCTGCTCTCTGCCTGGGTGCATCTGCCCCTGGCACAAGGGAGCTTTGTCTGCTGCCCACCCCCCACGCACCCCCCCATCCTTCCCCACACAGTGCTGGTTTAGCAGCTGCTTTGGACCTTTCCTTTGCAAACACCCAGGCCATGTGTCTGCAGCCTGCTGAGCCTGTGGCTCAGCCCCCAGCAGTGCCCATGGTCCCTGGGAGTTGGGCTTCCTCAGCCCGGAGTGGTTTCACTGGGATGCAGTGAGGAAGCCTTTGTCTTCCTGGCTGAGGGAGAGGGAGGCTGGGGGTGGGGGGTGGGGATGGAGGGGGGTGGGGGTGGGGGGAGATTTGCAATGAGAACGGAGTGGTTGCTATTTGAATATCCCCAGCAAAAGAGCCATTAGCGTTAATAACAGCTTTCAGCACAGAGCAGAGGGCGCTCCCCATCCGCAGCCTCAGAGCACTTTGCACCCAGCCATTTCCCCATCGCCGGGGATGCGCCAGTGCAGAAGCACCTTAGCTGGGCACGCTGCCGGCTGCAGGGAGGCCCAGGCTGCCCCTTCCACCACCTTCCCAGCACTGAAACAGGCAGGCAGAGCAGCTGGGACCCCAGCTCCTTGTCCCACAGCCACGGCTCCGGGGCAGGCAGCACCCTGACATAGGTGGCGTTTCACTTGTCCCCTCCACCGAGGACTTTCTGTCACCCCTGGAAGGTCTTTCAGGGACTCTGGGGTTGGAGATGTGTTGCAGAGTTCACCCTGCAAGTGCTTGGTGACCCATCCTGTGGACAGAGAGGGTGCAGGGAGCTTGGGCAGAGATGCCAACGGGGCCTGGAAAGCACCAGGACCTCACCCTACCCCGTGCCAAGGGGTGTGAGGAGTGGGAGAGGGACAGCTGACGTGCTGTGAGCTTCCCCAGCACAAGCCAGGGGCTGGAGGGGTGATTTTCCAGGCAAAAAAACCCAACCCCATAGGTCTGAAGCTGAGCTCTTCCTGTAATGGAGCTGAGCTAAGAGCACTGCAGAGAGGGGCTGGGGAGACAGGCTCCGACAGGCTCCAGCGATAAGCAGGAATTAGAAATGCATTAGAAGGCGCTTCAAAGCTCCAGAGCCGAGCAGCACATCTGATGCCACCACCAACGCTCCGTGCTGCCAGGCAGGCAAAGCTCCCAGCTCCCTGTCCCCCCCAGCGTGCCACGGGCTCAGCAGCCCCACACCGCTGGCTGGCTGGGACCTGGATGGAGCGTCCACCCTGGGTGCCCCGGCACGAGTGCCACGTCCTGGGGAAGCGCCGTAGCCACCAAGCACCCACTGGCACGCGGAGGGTGCCACCTGCCTCGGCACCCAGCTCCTCGTGGGTCCCAGCCCTGCCTGGTGTGTCACCCCTGGGTGATGGGGGCAGGTCAGACCCGGGGATTATCACACGGGGCTTGGGACCTGGGGCTGCAGCTGGGAGCAGGACAGTTCTCCCGCTTCCAGACAGGTGACTGGTGATGCTGCCATCCTGGCTGGTGCCAGCCCCTCACCAGGCACAGCCAGGCTTGCCCATGGGGTTGGGCTTTCCAGCCTGCAGAGTGTGTAGAGCTCAGCTTTGCTGGGCTGGACTCTCCAGCCCCTCTTTTCCAGCCAGATGTGCAGCAGACAGTAGGTGATGCCCCTCGGTGCGCGGGGTTCAGGTGTGGTGCAGGGTCCAGCTCTGTTCAGGCATCACCCTCCCCTCACTGCTCAGAGCAGGATGTGTACCCTGGGTCTGCCCTACAAACCCTGCCAGGGAAGCAAATAGACCAGTTTGGAGTCCCCCAGGGCAATGCAGAGGCCCAGGCACTGTGGTGGGATCCCAGCCCACCAGACAGTCTTGTACAGGAGGGAGATAGCAGCCCTCAGGCCCCATCCTGCACAGGGCTGAACCCTCCTCTGTGTAAGGAGACCAGCAAAGCACCAGGCCCCAGCCCCCAAGGCAAGGTGCTGTGGTGCTGTGTGGGGTTAAGGCCAGGGTCCTGCTCCTCCTGCCAGTCCCAGGGCCTGTTTGCATGCTGGTTATTTTTATCCTGTGCCTGATGGATCAGTGCATGGCTTCAATGCTGCCAGATGATTTTCCACCAGTTCCATCACATAGCAATTTAAGGTTAGTCCTGACTGCCAGAATGAGTCAAAAGCTTTTAAAAAGCCTATAAAACTGGCATCTATCTTGCCCTGGTTTTATCCCACTTCTTTGTTTATTGCTGAGGTCACCGGCTCGTGGCTCAGGGAGGAATCCAGGTCGTGGGCAGCAGTGATGTGGGGAGAGGGAGGTGCTGCCTGCCTGGCTCCTGGTGGAGCTGGGACACCTCTGCCTTCACGTAAGGGCTCATAGCACTAGGGCTGTGCCCTGGGAGGACACAGCGTGGGGGACACGGGCTGGAAGGGAACCGTGGTTTTGGAGAGCAGCAGTGCTTAAAAAGCATCAGGGAAGTTCAAGAGCCAGGCCTCAAAATGCCTCCTGGAGAGGAGCTTTGTCTTTGCAGAGGGATGCTGAGCCCTGTGCTGGGGCAGAGATGGATTCAAGGGAGCAGGAGGATTTATCCTCATCAGGACAGGGGTTATCCAGGGGGGCACCAGCCAGAGGATGCTGGAGATGCTCTGCTGTTGAATTTGGGGAGGCAGCAGGTGCCTTCTTCCCCCAAATCACCCCTGTCTCAGCTACCAGGTCAGAGGTGGTGCATCTCCTGCCCAGCAGCAGCTGGATGCCCCTCTGGACCGCTGGTGGAAGGTCTCTGGAGGGCACAGGGATGCCCACCACCCTGCACAGACATTCAGGCAGTAGCTCAGGATCAGCATGGCCAAAACACATCCCTTAATCCTCCTCCCAGCCCTCCCTCCTCCAGCTCTGGCAGTTGCCATGGAGAGCTCCACAGAACACTTCTCACTCCCCCCACCCTGGGTGAGACCCTCCTCCCCACCCTCTTGAGCTCAGTTTTCCCATTCCAGGTGTAAATCCCGCTGGGTTTCCCAGCACCATCAGATTTTCCCTGGCTTCCTCCATCCACATCCCTTCCTCCCACCTTGGACAGTCCTCATCTCTCCTTCCCTCTCCACACAGCCAGCCCCCAGTGCCAGCCCTCCCTGTGCAGACACCCACCTCCCTGCCCCCAGACCCCAATTCCTGCAGGGTGGGCATGTGTCCCTGCTGCATCCCTCCCTGCCATCCCCCCGGGGTGGGGACTGTGGTCCCTTGGGAAAGCTGTCACCCTGGGCCACCCATGTGGCCCCAGTGCCAGCATCCTGTGGAGGTAACAGCAGCTCCAAGACCATGGTGGGGAAGAAAGCCAGAGCTGTAGATAAGTAGTTACATGGGCAAGTGCTCACACCCATCAGGGCAGCCAAGAGGGGAGAAGGACTTGGAGGTTGCTGCTTCCCAAGCCAAGTCCCAGCTGCTTCTGCTCACTCCCAGCCCCAGGCTGTGTGTGTGCCAAGCCAGCCTGGGGTTTGGGGAGAGTTATTTTTAAGACAGCTGATTCTGGGATGTGGCTGGCAGTGAGGATTCAGGGGCCAGTGCAATTTAAGGGACAGCAGCCTGCGGTCTGCAGAGGGGAAGGAGGAGGTGGAGGGAGTGGATCCTTTTGTCTGATGTTTGCAGGAGATTCCAGCTCCTTCTGTAGGTGGGGGAGGACAACAGGGAATGGGAGGGTACCCAGGCTACAGCAGGAGAGGACACATGCCTGCACATCACCTCTCTGCTCACCTCCACTGACCCCCAGCTGCAGAGCAGCTCTGCCTGGGCTTTGCTTCTTGCTCCCTGGGGAGGATGCAGAAAAGTGGTGCCAGCAGCATGCTCAGCCCTGAGGAGGAGGAGGAGGAAGAGGAGGAGGAGAAGGAGGAGGAGGAGGAAGAGATGATGCCCTCTGAGGTCTGGGCTAGGTGCATGATGATTGTGGCTGGTAGTACCCTCACAGACTGTGGTGCCCTGGGTGTTTAGGGGTGTGCCCTGGGCAGGTTGCTTGCAGCTGATAGAGCTGGGCATCCGTGCTCTTGTGTGGAGCATGGGCTCCTGAAATGCAGCCCAGCCCCAAGATTTTGGTCCTTTTGCCAACCCCTGTTTGGCCCCTCCAAGGGAACAAGGGGAAGGCACAGCCATCCCAGTGCCATGCAACACAGAGGTGCCCAAGCTCCACTGGAACGAGCTGTTACTCCCTGTTATATCCCTGGCTGTGCCCCCCAGCCCAGCCTGCATTAGCTGGGATGCAGGGGGGGGGGGGAAGGTGGTGCCAGGGTGAGCAGGGCATCCTTTCAGCTACCTCAGGAGGGGCCTTTCACAGCAGGAATGGCTTTGCAGACAACTCCAGTGGCCACCAAATGGCTTTTGCTCCAAACTTTGCAGGAAGGGATGTGTAACCCAGCTGCCTCCCCAGGGAGGGACCCGCCTGGGGAGCATCAGTCAGCACAGGGAAGGGCCCTGGTGCAGCTGTGGTCACTGGTGCCAGCTGTCTGCTGCACCCTGTGTCAGTGCACCTTACCCCCCAGGCTCATCACCACTGAAACACCTGAAACACCCAAAGGTTGTGTGTAAAAACACCTGCACACCCCTCTCCACCCTCCCTCTAACCCACAGGCAGCCCCAAGGGAAAGAAAAGGAGAAGTCATCCCCTTGCAAAGGCAAACCTGTGTGGGATTGCTTCCCAAAACTCTTGCTCCAAGCAGGCAGACCCTGCCTGAGCAGGGGCTGGTGGGCTGGATGGTGTCCCAGAGCTCAGAGGTGAACCCAGGAGGACAATAGCTTCTTTTTAAACCAGCCCAGCATCAGAGACCAGGCCTGGAGCTCTGAGGGTTTCTTTCTGTGATGGGGGAAGTGCTCAGCACATCTGCCTGTGCCCTGGGGGCCAAACTGCTGCCCTTGGAACTGGCTTGACAGCACCATCAGGGAAGAGGAGCAAAGCTGGGCTCTGCAGGAGGGGTTCCCACGCAGCTGCACCCCTGGTTTCTCCCCCAGCGATGCCTGGCTGCAGGCTGTGGTTCAGCCTAGGGATGCCATCCCCCCAGCCACGAGCCCTGGCACCTGCCCTCACCCTGCTGCCTCCCAGGATGGGGATTTTACACCCAGCTGCCCTCTCCCTCCTGCTCCTCTCTGTGCAGCCAGCCAGAGGGACCTGGCTGCCCATCTCACCGCAGATGGGGCAGCTCTGGGCTCTGGAAACACACAGGCACTGGGGTGCTGGAGTGTCCAGTTTGAACCAACACCTCTGACTGTGGATGAGCCGTGGCCATCTGCCTGTGTGATGACCTTCAAGCCCATGCAGCCACTGTCCTTCTCCTTTGGCGTCCTGGGAAGAACAGGGTCCATCCCAGGATCCGTTGGCCTGAGCCCAGCAAAGGGCTGAGTATTGCCTGCTTGTCATCATGAGCTGCAGGACCCTGAGGAATGGCCAAGGTGGTCAGGGATGGCTGTGGTCCATGGCTGTGGCCCAGCAAGCATCAGTGGAGGACAGGGCAGCTTCAACACCTTGAAGCAGCATCCGTGAGGCTCCAGGTGAAGGATAGGGTAAAGCCCCAGTTTACCCCCAGGTCCCCACCACCCACCCCATCCCTGCTGGCCTGGGAACCCCTCCCTAGCATCTCAGAGACATCCCCCCACCCCCACCCCAGCCCTGGGGCTCCTCTGGAGGTGAGGCAGAGCTGGAGGGGTGGGAAGCACCAGGAGCTGGTAACGCCACCGTGTCCACCCATTTGTCTGTAATTAAAAGTTGTGTGTAGAGATTTCCTGTGACATGTCCCGTGAGTCCAGCTGCAGACAGAAACCAGGAGATGCTAATGAGTGCTGCTGCATATTAAATACCTTGTTTACACCAAGACAACAGCCGGTGGAGCTGGGGGAAGGAGAGGAGGTGGCTGTAATCTTCACTCAGGCTTTCTGCCCCAGCAGCTTGCTGCCTGCCAGCCCCTTGGGAAGCTGCTGAACCTGGGTTTGGCCAAGGTCTGGCTGAAGGGATGGTCCAGTGTGCTCAGCAGTGACGTTACTGCCCTGTCTCAAGCCTTGTGCTTCATCATCCCACGTCTGCTGTGGTCTTCCTCTCTGCTGTGGGCCAGTGAAGGCAGGATGCTCCCTAGCACTCGGGTCTGCCCAGGGGTCCCCTGCATGGTGTTGAGACTAGGGGTCTCTGGGGAGGAAAGGAAAGGGTCCTCTCAGCTGCCCACCCTGCCTTAAGCTTGATGGTGGTCTCCACTGATCCCTGAGCGTGGGGTCCTGCAGGGAACTTCTACAGGAAAATCTCTTCCCAAAAGAAAGATGCAGGACCAGGCCCACAGCAAGACTCCCTGTGCCCAAGAACACTGCACCTCCCATTTACAGGAGATGCAGGAAAGGCACATAGCCCCTCACTGCCTCGTGTCCCAGGGCTGGAGAACACCCTACCCTGGGCACAAGTCAGGCAGGACCTCACCACACCAAGAGGGGCAGCGCTGATGCTGCCATCCAGCTGGGTGGCAGGGAATTTGGTATCAGAAGTGTCCCTTCCCTGCTGGTGGGGGGGCCCAGGAGCTGAGTGGCTGCAGGGTGACCTAGGGCTGTTGTGGGGACGCAGCCCCTGTCCCCTTCTTACCTGCCTCCCTTCGTTGCACTCCTGCAAGAGTAGGCACACCAAGCCCATGGGCCTTTCACAGCTTCAGGAGAGCTCCTGGTGCCCCTGCATGAGCTGGCAGAGCAGCCACAAAGAAAACAGCTCTGTCCCACCGACCCCCAGGCTTGGCAGGGTGGGGGACAGCTCTTGGCAGAGCAGGACACAGGCAGCTCCCTCCATCAGCATGCAAAGGACTGGAGAAGCCTGGAGGGGAATAGCTCCAAAGGCATCAAACAGCCTCAGGACTGTGGTCCTGGCCCCAGTGTCCCTGCCCAGGTTGTGGGGTCCCCCTTCCCTGAGCAGCTGCCCCATTCCCTGCTAGCAGGCAGTCTTCATCCTGCACCCCCAAGCTTTGGCACCCAGACATCTTGAGCCAGAGAAGTCCTGCCTGCTCCCTCATCGCTTGGGGGGGGGCACTTGGGGTCCCTTAGGGGGGCTGCTGAGTCCCCAGCTCCCTGAAACCGCAGCTTCAGCTCTGCTGCTCCTTTCTGCTGCCTTCAGGAGAGCATCTCCCTGCCCTGCAGCTGGGCCGACCCGCACGCGGGCCTCACATGTGCCGCTCCACATCCTCGCCCAGCATCATTCCAGATCCTCCTGCTGAACACCTCCCGGGAGGCCAGGCTGGGCTGAATGATTGATGTGATCGCTGACAGGTTGCCTGAGCTGGGCACTGTGGAAGTGTTTCTTCCTCCAGCTTCCTCCAGGGACAGGCCAGCATCCAGGCCAGGAATCGCAGGAGCAGCTGGGGAGGGGCTTTGCTTTGCAGAGCGTGGAGGGCAAGCTGAGCCCGGGATCCTGGGGGACACACACCAGCATCCCAGAGGCTGGATGAGAGCATAATTGACATTGTCTTTTCCCCTCGTTCCCTGTAGTGCCTGGAGCAACTTCTTGGAGCGTGGTCCCCTGCTGCACATGCCTGAGCCAGCCAAGCAAGGGTAAAAGCCCCTCAACGGGGCCACAGATGCCTCCAGCGGAGGGCAGACCATGGGCTAAGCGATGCGCCGTGGGGTGGGCGTGGAGGGGCTGGCTCAGGGAGCCTTGGTGGTCTGGGGACCGTTCCTCATGTGTGCCCACAGCTGATGGATGACCTGCTCAGAGACAGCACCAGCTCTGCTCAGTGTCCCCTCTGGAACAAGGCAAGGCTTTCTGGGGTTCAGGAGAGGCTTGGGGAAGTGGAAGTGGGGTGAGCCCCTGGCACATGCTGCCTTCTCCTGATGCCCAGCGTGGGGCACGGCGACCTGCTGTGCTTGGCGTGTGGGTGCCCCTGCCTGGGAATGGGTGCCCCCTCACCGTGGGTCAGCCCACTCACACTGGTCCCCCAAAGGCATTATTAGCTCACACCCCCAGCAAACAGCCAAGGTGCCACCAAATGCCAGGTGCTGGTCCCTGCCTGCAGTCACCGAGGTACCCGGGCGATGCATTCCTTGGGCACTCACTCCCAAGGCAGGCTAGGGGCTTGGCTGGAGAAGAAGGGAGCGGCTTAGGGCCTCAGCGTGTGGTTATTTGGCCTTGCCAAGGGTTCTCCATCCCACCTGCACCCCTGAGACCTGCCTGCCCCTCCCCCAGCTCCCCCAGCCCACCCAGCCCTGGCTTTATATGGAGTTGCCAATCGTGAGCGTTTTAAATGTTAATGACGACGTTTCAGATTTGTAGTGGAAACTAATTAAAACTGTTATTGTTAGCGGGCTTGAATTGCCCAGGTGTGAATCATTATCCTCATTAAAATAATCAGGGAGACGGGGATGTGACAGGAGAGCAGATGGATGAGGAGCAGCCTGAGCCAGCGACCCAGGCGGCTGGGGAGCCCCCGATGCCCACGGGGAGCGGGGACACCCCTGCCCCGGGGACCCACAGACCCACCCCCGGCTCCAGCCCCACAGAAGGTGCCCCACTCACAGCCTGAGTCAGGGTCTGCAGGTTGCTTCAAGCGGGGTGCAATAAGTCAGAGCAAGGTAAGAGCGGGGAGCTGCTGTGGGGCGGGATGAGGCCGTCACCACCTCAGCCCCTGGGCATCCCTCCTGCTTCCACCTGAGCCAGCCCGCAGCATCTCCTGCTCCATGTCCACCTGTGCCAGGGGAAGGTGACGGTCCCTTGGCTGCCTGGACGCGGCTGCAGGAGTGACGGGCTCTGGTCCTTGCCTGGTGCGTTGGGGAAGGGGGTGGCGTGTGCCAGCGCGGTCCGCCCAGCCTGGCAAGGGCAGGGGATGCTGGAGCCTGTGGGACTTTGCCTGCAGCTGCCAGGAGCATGGTGTGGCTCATCGACCAGCCGTGCTGGAGCCAGACATGCTGCAAAATGCCCGGGGCTGGTCCTGCCCCGGGTGCACCCGCGCCGCCGCAGCTGGCCCATCCCTGCAGCCTGTCTGCGGGGAACAAGAGCCCCTTTTTTTGGCGGATGAATGGGCTCAGTGTGCGCGGCCCCTAGAGACCCCGCAGCCCCAGACCGGTGGCTGCTGGGCGGCAGGGCCGGGTTTGGGGGTACCCCGCGGGCACGGCGCAGCTATTCGGGGAAAGCGCGCAGCTCAAGGTCGCCTTTGTGCCGCGCATCCCAGCGCAGGGGCTGCCCCGGGGACAGCGCTGACACCGAGCCGAGGAATGATGGCATGCGGCCAGCACAGGGCCCTTTACCTCCAGCCTCACCCCCGCTGTGTCCCACCCCCTCTCCCCTCCCCCCCGCCGGGGGTCAGCTGTGCGGAGTGGCCCCGGAGATGCTCATGGCTGGTCCCCAGCCGCTGACCAGCAGGACTCCAGCCTGGTGGTGCTGGGAGCTGTGGGGCGGCTGCTGCTTGGCCAGGGAGGGTTGGAGCACATCTCCTGGGCTCTGGGTGACTGCGGGGTTGTGCTGGCCAGGTGGCACTCAAGGCCAGCTTATCTGGGGATGTTTTCATCTATTGACAAATCTATTATTGATGATACACTTTCCCGGGCTTGGCAGAGCTCTGTCCACGCTCCAATCATATCCATCAAATAAATCGCAGCCGGGCTTTGCCATCGCTGCTGAATTAATTATCCCCAGATTGTTTTTTCATAAATATTTGACAAGCACTAACAATGCAAGGCGTGAAGCCCCCTGGTAATTCTGAAGCTCCAAATTACCCTTAAAAGGTAGCTGTCACCTCCAGCGCTGCAGGGCTGGGGCTGTTTTGGGGGAGAGTTAAAGGCTGGGGCAGGACCTCCATTGAGAACCGGCTGCCTCCCCCTGGGCTTTGGGGATTTCACACAATGAGGTGTAAATGGGTCACGGCACTGAGCCCCATCTAATTCATGTTATCAAAGGCAGCCTGGAGCATTGAGGGCAGCAAACTGGTCCCAAAAAGGAGGGATGCCTGGTGTATCCAAAAAGGATCCTCCCTGCAAGGGTGCAGAGCTGCCTGGGGCTCTGCACAGAGGTGATGCTCTACCCCCACCCTGCGAGGCGTTGCTTGGGTTGCTTGGATTTTATTGAGCAGAGAGTCTTGGCGTGACATTTGCTCAGTGTCTTTGAGCTGTGATGAGGCAGGACGCAGAGCCCCTGGCAGAGGTAATCCGCTACCGTGTGGTCTGTGGAGCACACGTGCCTCTGCCCCCCTGCCCCCCCCCCCAAGCCTCTCCCTTCACACTGATGCCTTCAAACTGTCCCTGCCCTTTCTGGAGGTCCCATAAGCTCTGTTCGGGGTTCAGAGACACAACCTGCTGCTGGAAAAGCTGCGGGGCTCAGCCTTGGGGCTCAGCACCTCCTGGATGCAGCGCTTGCCGCGGCCACCCTGTGCTGGGAGGCTGGCACCCTGCAGAAGGAGGCTGGGGGCTGTGCACCCCGGTGTGTGCCCACCAGGCTGAGGCACGGGGAGGGAGTGGGCATCCAACAGCAATCTCATAAATCTCCAGCAGCCAGAAGGCTGGCAGAACCCAAACTAAACCAGAGCGGTGACTGGAGGCATTGCAAGTCCAGCTAAAATGGGATCTAGGAGAAATACTGGAAGCTTCCCAGAAAAAAAAACCCTTGTGAAGCAGCCTGCCCTCAGGAGGGAAATCGTTGCTGGAGCAGAACCCACCACGCCACAGCCCCAGCAGCTGGTGTGCAGAGCTCCTCACTGGGCCAGCCCAAGGACACGACCGGCAGCCAGGACGCGGTTGGCTCGGTGTGTGTGGCAGGACAGCAGATACCAAAAGAGTCCTCAGAGACTTCCAGAGAGCTCACAGAGATGAGCAAGCATGGGGACTTGGTGAGTCAAAGTGACAAATGGTCTCATCGTGTTGAGCTCTGGTCCAAGACCAGTTGTCAGCGTTGGAACAGAGGCTGGACCACCCTTCTGGCAGCCCCTGATCTGCCCCAACACAACAGCATCCTTCCTCCTCTCTCCTCCTCACCCTGGATACAGGCAGGGAGCGTGTGCTGTGGACCTACCCCCACCAGAGGCTGTTTGCAACTGGCAGAGGTCCTGTCACCTGCTTTGGGACAGGCACGAGCTGCAGAGGATACAGCTCAGAACAAACATCCTCAGGATAACGCTGCCTTCACTGGCAGGAGGAAGACCTGTGGGCAGCTCCACCGACACCACCAGGACTCCCAGGATCAACTGGCGATGGACCGAAGCGTGGATGCTGAGCTAGGCTGAGGCCAGGCAAATTAAAGTGAGAGAAAGGAAGCCAAAAGCACCCCAGAGATGCTGAGACTGGCTCGGGGGCTGGAATCTTCTTCTGCAGAATATGTGCTGGGAGGGGACTAAGACACGTGCTGGGGATGGGAAGCGTGAAGCCTGCGTGCAGGGAACTGGGTGGCTTAAGCTGGGCTTAGGAGTTATCAAACAATTAAAGATGTGATAAATTTAGTCTGTGGAACAGGAAATTGGCAATAATGCAGATATGAAAGGAAGCAGTTGAGCTAACTGCTGGGCACTCTACAAAATTGGCTATAAAAAAAAGGACTGCCATAAATATAAGGGCAGCCAGGAGAGGACATTGCTGGTAATGAACCCCCTGCTCCCCATGCGGGAAATGGGAAGACATGGAGCTGAAGATATGAAGACATCAGGCTGTGCTCGTTCAGGATGCAGGGCTGAGCAGTGAGAACGGAGGGCCAGAGGAGCAGTGTGGGCTGGGTTTGCTCAGCCCTGCTCTGGGTGGATGGTATTAGACTGAGACACCGCAGGGAATTCACCAACAGAACAAAACCAAACCTGCACCACCCTGCTGAGGGTGCTGAGCAGAGCATCAGCCTGGAGACAGTCCCCAAGGGAAAGCATGCAGGCACAGGCTGGGTGGGGGTGTGAGTCCAGCCAAGCTCTGGAGATCATCAGAGGAGATGACATGGGTCCCCACTCATGTCCCTGTCGTGGTTTCCCCCCGGCTGTGGACCGAGATCCACGCAGCTGCCTGCTCCTTAAAGTAAAAGAGCAGGGGAGGAGGGAAAAAGGAGGGAAACAAGGGAAGGGAAAAGGAAGGGGAAATAACTCCAAACCCAAGAAACTAAGAGGCCCGTGGGTTGGGATAAGGAGAGTTTACTGAGAGAACAGAAAGATCAAACATACCAATGCTAACAGGACTTTAGAGCAAAAGAAGATGAAACTCTTGATCCCCAATGCAGTTTCTCCCCGACCCACACAACTCAGGTACCACCCAGAGCTGTCCCGGAACCCGACCGTCCCCCCAAGCAGCACGCGTCCCGCCACCGCCCCTCTTCTTCCTCCCCTCAGCCCCCGTTCTCCTGGGCAGGACGTCATTGCCATGGAATACTCTCTTTGGCCCATCTGGGTCACCTGTCCTGGCTTCACCCCTCCTTTCTCCTGAATAGAGAAATAGGAAGAAGCTGAGAAAGTCCTTGACTGTCTGACTGCAACTAAGAACATCAGGGTGTTCTCAGCACTGCTTTCATTGTAACTCCCAAACACAGCATCCCATCAGCTGCTACAAATGGAGTTAACTCTATCCTGACTGAAACCAGGACAGTCCCTGTGCCAGACCAGCTGTGTTTCACTGAGGTGTAATGACTCCTTTTGAGGATGGTGTTGGTACAGGATAAGGGGTGAGCTGATTGCCTTGGCTTGCATTCCATCAAACAAGCCTGTAATAAATGCCAGGGGTTGGGGTCAGGCATGGAAATTGCCTTGGGAGCTGGAGGGCCGGGGAGGAGCGGTGGGTCAGGCAGCAGGAGCAGTGCTCTGCCACTGCTGGAGCCACTCTGCCCCTGTGCAAAGCACCAGCAGCAGCACTTGCACGACACAACTGAGCTAAGGAATTGTTAAGACTGACTGGAGCTATTTTCAGCTGATCCAGGACAAAACATGCAGCAAAATTCCAGCTACAGGAGGAGGAAAAAAAAAACCAACCCCAAACCTCAACCAAACCTCAACCGAACCAGTTGCTTTGTGTTCAGGAGGCAGGAAAGAGGCTCTCATGGGATGCAGGTAGGTGAAGACCCCTTGGGCTGGTGCCCACGACCCCCCTTTCCCTCCACCTTTGGACTAGGATGGCACTTTGGGGGATCTGCACGACACTGGTGCCCAGCACTGAGCTGGGAGTGGGGAGTTCAGCTTGCCTGGACCACCAGCAGACGTGGCCATCAGGCTGGTGCCCATCTCTTGTGGGGGCAGCAGGCATCTTCTGCAGATGATGGGTGGGGGTGTGAGTCCAGCCAAGCTCTGGGCATCATCAGAGGAGATGACATGGGTCCCCACTGATGTCCCTGTGCCAGACCAGCTGTGTTTCACTGAGGTGTGATGACTCCTTTTAAGGATGTAACCCAAGCAAAAAGCTGTTTTTGGGGGAAGTGCCTTGCAATGTCCCCTGCTGAAAGGTGGTGTCTTCCTGCAACCCCTCAGAGCTTCTAGGGTGTCCTGCAGCCCCTGAACAGCGGTGGTGGGTATGGCAGGGAGGTCTCTGAGGAACCCTGGGATGCTTAGGCTTCCCCAGACCCACAGGCTCTGGGCAGCCAATGAAACTGCTGATGGTAACCAATGGACCCTGCGTGGTGGCCTCCACCCTGGAGCCTCTCCAAACCCACGTTCAGCCCACTCCTGGCTCAGCCCCAGGATGCTGGCATGGATGCCAGCTGTCTGTCAGCCCTGCCCTGCCCTGCCCTGCCCTGCTGCACCCAGGCAGTGGGTCCAACCACCTCCCTGACCAAGACAACAGCTGAACATCCATGCCAGGCTTCATTGCAACAGAAGTGAGGTTGGTGTCAGGGACAGACCTCAGGGAGAGGCATAGAAAATATTGCTCTGCAAAGCTCCCCCACCCCATCTGCTGTGGGTCTGCATGTCCATCTCAGCAAACACCACTTCCCCTGCCCTAGGGCAGCAATCCCACAGCTCCCCACTGGCTCCCTGCCCCTCCAAGGGGTCCCCAGCCCCACCATGCTGCAGGTTGCCCTGGTCTGAGCCATCCTGCCCCATCCCTCCCCTGCACCCACAGTGTGGGTGCTTAGCTGAGTCCACAGTCTGCAGCAGGCTGGATGGTTGCAGAGGGGCTGATGTGACCCTGGAAGTGCCCAGACTTCCCCCAGCATCCCTGCAGCTGCCTGCACCATGAGCATGGTGTGGGGGAGTATGGACTTGGGGGCAAAGCCCTGAGCACCTGGGGAGCAGCAGCACGTCAGGCTCTTGCTCCTTGTGGTGCCCCTGGCTCAGGTGGTGTTGGGGGGAGGTGGGGGTGGCTCAGGGACCTCTGCAGTCCTCAGCACCCCAACATTGCTGGAGGCCAGCCCTGACTGCAGGAGAATGACCTGGTGCTCCACAAACCCCACAGCATTAGGCTGTGCCTCTGCAGAAAAAGGGGTCCAAGACTAAAAACCCCTTCACCTCCCGGTGCAGACTCGGGCAGCAAAGCAACAGGCTCATCATGTGGCAGCAGCCAGGGGCAGGAAGGGAATTTACACCAGGCACTCCCCATAGTGTGGTCCACAGGCAGGGGAGTGGTGGGCACCCGCGAGATGCTCTGCAGAGGTTACCCCCCGGGGTGCTGGGGGTGGGTGGCCGAGCCTAAGGGAGCTGCAAGCAGGAAGAAGAGGGGCTGGATGAGTCACCCCGACTGCAGAGAGCTGCAGCTCACGCTCACCCCATTTCCCCTACGGCTAATTAATGCCAGCACTAAACCCAAACACATCCCCGTTCCTCAGTGACGGGACACGGACGGGCTGGAAGGCAGCGCCTGCACCAGCTCCCGCTTTACAAACGAAGCAGACTCCCACGTGGAAACCTCCAGCTCTGCTTGAAGCCGCTAATTTATTCCCCTTCCTGCTGCTCAGCCTGCAGACATGCCCCAGCATGTGTGATGGGGCCCAGCGCCCGGCGCTGCCCATGCCCACTCTTACCTCTCCTGCGCTCCGGGAAGGGAGCGGGGCAGGAAGGGGACAGGAAAAGGGGGAGGGTCTGTGGAGGGATGCAGGGAGGGGTGCAGCTCGAAGACGTGGGGTTATCTGACGGAGAGACGCTCAGAGGAAGGACCACACGAGGGCAAAGCACGCAGGGCTTGGGTGGGTGGGTGCGTGGGGCCATGCTGCACAGCTCAGGCCCCTCCAGGAACGCGGGTGGAGCACCCATGGCAGATTTTAGGGAGCGCAGCTCTCTGCTCTCACAGCCAGGGGCTGGCTGCCCGTGTTTCATTAACACATGGTGCTTAACGGAGATGGTGGCAGCTGAGTGACCCCCTGTCCTGGTTTCAGTCAGGATCGAGTTAACTTCATTTGTAGCAGCTGATGGGATGCTGTGTTTGGGAGTTACACTGAAAGCAGTGCTGAGAACACCCTGATGTTCTTAGTTGCAGTCAGACAGTCAAGGACTTTCTCAGCTTCTTCCTATTTCTCTATCCATGAGAAAGGAGGGGCGAAGCCAGGACAGGTGACCCAGATGGGCCAAAGAGAGTATTCCATGCCAATGACGTCCTGCCCAGGAGAACGGGGGGCTGAGGGGAGGAAGAAGAGGGGCGGTGGCGGGACGCGTGCTGCTTGGGGGGACGGTCGGGTTCCGGGACAGCTCTGGGTGGTACCTGAGTTGTGTGGGTCGGGGAGAAACTGCATTGGGGATCAAGAGTTTCATCTTCTTTTGCTCTAAAGTCCTGTTAGCATTGGTATGTTTGATCTTTCTGTTCTCTCAGTAAACTCTCCTTATCCCAACCCACGGGCCTCTTAGTTTCTTGGTTTTGGAGTTCTTTGCCCCTTCCTTTTCCCTTCCCTTGTTTCCCCCTTTTTCCCTCTTCCCCTGCTCTTTTACTTTAAGGAGCAGGCAGCTGTGTGGATCTCAGCCCACAGCCGGGGGCAAACCACGACACCCCCGCAGCCCTGAGGTGATGGGAGTCAGTATCTTCTCCCAAGGTGCTGCCTGAGCTGGGTGACAGCCTGTGTGCTGTGGCTGTGCTGGACATCAGCCTGGGGTGGAGCAGCACAAACCATTTGCCCCCCCGTCCCCATCAGGAGGGGCATCAGCATTGGCTTGGTGGCCACGTGGTCATTTGCAGAGACCACTCACTGCAGTTTAATTTAACTAAATTAATTAGTCTGAATCCCCACTTGGAACACCAATGGGCTCTTTGAAGCCCCCTGCCCCCCCAGGTCAGCATCCTGGGATGAGCAGAGGTACTCACTGACCACTGAGCACCAAACTACCCACTGACCCAAGCTACCAAAGGGATATTCCATGCTGTATGACATCATGCCCAGCGTAAAAAGGGGCTAACTGGAAGAGGGGGCACAGCTCCAGGACGGGTCTGAGTGTCTGGTCATGCTTCAGGTGTATCACTGAAGGTCTACCTACTGAGGTCTACCACCCATTTTGTATATTCTGAGCCCTGTTGTTATTTCCCTCTCCTTCTGCTGGCCCAGTAAACTGCCTCCTTTAAAAAAAAAAACAAAAAACACATGAGTTTAACCTTTTCTTCTGATTCTCCCCCCATCCCACCCGGGGTGGGGGGTGGGGAGTGAGCAAGCAGCTGCGTGGTGCTTAGCTGCCAGCTGGGGTTAAACCACATCACTTTCTTTCACAAAGAAAGAAAAACCTGCTGCAGCACAGACCCAAACAGGGCCAAATGAAGCCCACAACACCCCCCCCCTCCCCCCATCCCACCCCCACAACTCCTAGCCGTGGGGAAGCCCATCTTGCTGCTTTCTCATTCAACCACTGAGAGCTGAATTGGTACCAGCATCCCTGCGCTGGCTGCACAGGCAAGGACAGGGTGCCCCAGCACCCCCTGTATCCCACCCAAGGACCGTGGGTCTTTGGGACACCGGGGAGCAGAGTGGGGGGATGTGTCTGCCTCGCCGGCAGCCCCCACGCACCCCTCTATCAGCTGGGCCCAGCTGCCTGGGCACCTATGGGTAATCCATCTGCTGAACATGCTACAGGCCATTAGCTTTAACTAGAGGGAGTTGCAGGGAGAATCATTAAAGGAAAAGTTCACCAGGCAATTAATAAAGCACCTCATTAGGTCTCCTTCCTCTGCGAGGAGGCAGCTCCCGCTGCTGGCTCTTGTGGGTCTGGTGCTCTTGTTGCCCTGTGAGGAGACACTTTCTTCTCAGGAGGCAGCTGCTGGCTGGAGGTGGCACCAACAGGGTGCTGCCCCACTGCCCTACAGCCCCCACCCCTCCACCACCCCCTCAGGACACATCTTCATGCCTTAGGGCACAGAGAGGGGGCAAGTGTGATGCAGACACCCCCCCACCCCCACCCTGCGTGGTGGGGATGCAGAAGGCATCTGCATCTGCCCTGATGCAGGACCAGTGCTACCCCCTGTCCAGCACCTACTCTGCTTTGCCCAGCTGCTGCGGGGCAACCAGCTGCATCTTCCTGGTTTTGACCTTGTGCTCTTGGGGCTTCGTTACAACTAAAGCTGGACTCCTTACCCCCCTCCAGCTCTCTTTGCTCTCCTCCACAAGCTCTTGAGAAGAGCCCTGCTGCCAGGCAGCGCCAGCACACCAGGGCAAGGGGGCTCAGCACCCTCCAAGGGCCATAGGGAGTCCAAAGGGCTGCCCTTTGGGTTTGCCACCCTGTGCTGGTTCCTGCCTCTCAAGGGAGTTTGCAAAGGTGAGTCCAGGGTCCAGGCTGTCTCCTGGCTGGGCTGGGCTGGAGGGGATGGCCATGTGCAGGGCTGTGTGGCCACCCTTGGACATCACCAGGCATGGATGATTTTGCACCTCCTGCCTAGGCTGCCTCTCACAGCTGCACAAGGTCCCTTTTGCTTTCCTCCCCCAGCGTCCAGGGGAAGCTGCTGTGTGCGCCCGGCGCCTGGGACCCGCTCCCAGAAGTGTCTGCACAGCAGCCTGGGGAGACACTCCCTGGATGCACCACGGAGAGGAAAGTGCCAGGAGGTGTTGTCATTACTGACTGCTCTTTCTGCTTCCAGCAGCTGTTGCACATCACTGGCTCTCTGTAGGTTTCCTGCATCCCCTCCTCGCCCTTGAAACCCTCCAACCATTGGAGGTCTTGCCAACCATTGGCATGGAGGGCACCCACCAGACCCATCTCTGCTCTGAAGCCAGTGGGGGTGCTGTGCCCCAGCAACCAAATTCCAAGGCTCAGAGGTGGGTGCAGGAGCACCCAGCTCCCAGCAGAGATCCAGAGGGCAAGGACAGCGCTGTGGGGCTGAGGGTTTCACAAGCAGCTGCTGGATCTGCAACCAGAGGCTGGAGGTCTCAGCAAAAGGGGCAACCCTGGGCAGCAGAGCGTGTCTGAGGGCTCAGGGATGGATTGAGTGCTGCCCTTCCTTGCAGGCAGTGCTTCAAGGCAAGAAGTGAATTGGACCCCACCAGAGCAGGGGAACATCCCAGGCCAGGGACAGGAGCCATGGAGGGGACCTTCTCCTGGGCAGAGCTGGTGGAAAAGAAAGCTGTGATGTTGCTGGTGATGGGAAAGGAAAGCACTAAACACCAATTATTTGCATATCTCTACATCCACAGGCTTAGCAAGGGGCTTGTCGAGGGGGCAGAGAGGGTAGACCAGAGGCAGGAACCAACAGGCAGACATTGAAGCCAATGCCCCATGGGATGAGGGAACCCTGAGGATGGAAATACTGTGAGGAACACTTCTAACCACTCATGAGCACTGTGGAGAGGGCAAGGCAGAGCCTCCAGGTCCCATTCCCACCCATTGAGCTATGGGGGTTTGGGACAAGCTGTTGCCCCCTTGCACTGCTGGGTGCTGGAGTGCATGGGCAGGGCTCAGAGGAGGAGGCAGCAGGTTTCACGTCTCAGCCAGACTCCTTCACTGCTGGTCTCAGCCAGTACAAGTGGCTTAACCCATCAGACCAACTTCAAATCCTCCTCTCCTTCTCCTGATCCCACCTAAGCCCCGAGTTTCCCCCCTGATCATCTCCAATTCAGTGGGATCATGGGATCACTCTGCCAAATCCAAACTCCTCACTTCAGCACAGGTGTCCAAATGGGAGTGGGTGCAGATGGTGAATCTTAAAGATGTCTTTCTTCCTGCTCTCCACTACTGCCCCAGTCCAGCTGCTCCCCTCCCATGGACCCTAGAGCCCAGAGAAGAGCTCAGGAAAGCAAAGCCACAGCACTACACAGCTGTGCCATGAAACCCTCCAGTTCATGTGGCAGAGCACAGGGCACAGACATCCCTCTGAGGACCGTGAAGGGAAGCAGAGCCTCCTGGCCAGAGCTGCTCCACGCTCTAGGGGATGGGTGGACACGTGTGGACATCCCCAGCTGCTGGGTACTCTGCCTGTGGGATGGAAACAGGGCCAGGCAGCTTCACCGAGCCCCGACACCAAGGGCTGAGGGTGCTCTGCTCTGCCAGCCATGTCCTTCAGGGTCTGTGCAACACCCTGTCTGCATGGCATCTTTCTTCTGAGATGGCTTCACCCGTCCAGCCGTGGGTATCAGAGCTGGAAGCACCATCAGAGCTGGTGGAAGCTGTATCCTATGGCATATACAGTGGGATGCCCTGACCTCAACCAATATATTAATCCCCTTCCCTGCTCCTGCCACAAGGCTCACAGGATAGGACATGTCTTTGCACAAGAGCAGGCGACAGGCTGGAAAGCCCCTGCCCAGCTCAGAGCATGGCTGAGCCCCCTCTTCCCTCTCCAGGAACTTTGTCCAAGGGGAAAATCCCAACATCAGGGGTTGGGCTGCTCATCTCCACCTGGCAGGGGAGGGGGACCCAGCAGCAGCCCACCACCCAGCACAGGTAGGCAACATCCAGCCACGGCAGCAGACACACCCACCCCACCCCACCCCTTCTTGTGGGGTAAGACACTTATCACTGCCCCCTCCCACAGTCTCCTCTGTAAAACCTCCTCTCAGCTGTGGAATCCTCCCCTGCCAGGAACTAGTCCCACATTGCTCTCCTGCAGCCATTTTGAAGGCATTTCCTTCACATCCTTCTGCTTGCATTTATTATTTCTCTTCCAGCCTGGGCTCCCAGGAATGGTTTTTTTTTACCCCAGCAATGAGCTCTGCCTGCTTTGTGTCTTCAGAAATATGGGCAAAGCGCCCCATAGCATCGTGTTTAGGGAGGGATGGAGGAACAATTGATTGCCCTTGGAGCACAGTGGGCTTTGCTCTGCTTTCACGTAGGGGTTTCCTTCATCCCCCCTCCCCTACCACAGCCTTACGTCTAATGACTTTTGTCTAATTAGAAACATGCCCAATTGTTTTCCACAGTAGGAAAACGGGCTGTTTGGCGATGCTGATGTATATCACAGCGACGAGGGGGCTGCAGAGCCCTGGAAGAGATGAGATTTAGATGAGAGGGAAAGATTATATTCAGGTGCTCTGTTCTGTCAGGGAGCCTTTGATTTGGTGGATTGTGTAGCATGAAAGGCCAGACTTGTTACAGCCTTTGTGTGACTAAGAGTAAGATATTAAAGTTTGATGCACTGCTCTGGGAGACGCTACGTGATGGATAGAGAGAGGACTTGCTCGGCGTTGCAGGAGCTGTGGAGGGCCTTGAGGGTCTTTGGGGGCCGTTTGCTCTGGGTTTCCTTGCCTTGATGGCTTGCACGTGAGCGGAGTGCTGAGGTGGGTGGCCAGATTGCCTACGTGACCTTGGCGGGTGGTTTCCAGGGGCGGGTTGGGCGCGGCCAGCGGCTCCTCGCGCATCGCGGGCGCTGACCCTGGGTGCCAGGGAGCAACCCCAGGGATTCCATTTCTTACTCTTTAAAAAAAATAAAAGAGTGATGGCTCATATTCCCCTGGGGTGTTTTCTCTGGGGAGAGTCCTAGAGCGGTGGGGGGTAAGACTCCTTGGAGGGCCTCAGTCCTCTCTCGGGACTACATGAGTACACCCAGCTGAGCCTTGAAGGTCTCCCAAGACAGAGGCACCTTCATACCTCCCAGTGCCCTGGGGTGGGCACGCATCAACGTTGGGCTTGGACAGGATTTGCAGCAGCTCCTCTCACCCAGGAGCCCCCTGATCCTTTCCTTTCTCAGCAGAAGGGATGGGTGGAGCAGGACCGTAGGCAGCTGGGGTAGGACCCTGCTGACACACACCCAAGACCCTGGTCCTGCAGAGCTGTGCATAGCTGCGAGCAAGGCCTCTGCTCCCCGTAGGGAAGCCAGTGAGCCCAGTCACCTGAGTCTTCCTGAATGATGGCTCCTGGACAACTGCAAGTCAAGCGTGGCCAGTAAGGCATCTTTGGCCAAACCGTGGGGGCTCAGAACCTGCTGGGCCCCCTGTGCTTGCCAGAGCTGCCTGGCTCACATCCCTGCAGCATCCTGCAGGTACAGCTGCAGGTGTGTGCTTGTGTTTGGCTGCCAGCGGATAGGGCCAAGCCTCTCCCCCAGCCCCTCACCAGTGCAGGGCAGAGGGAATAAGCACAGATGCTTCTGCTGGTGTGCCTGCTGTGGGGGCAACACCTGCATGGGGGACTCTTCCCAACACTGAGCCCCGTGGCAGATCCATCCCAAGGATGCTTCAAGGACCGCCGGCTCCAGACCGGGGTGCAGGGAGGAAGCGATCAGTCCTGAGGGCAGCCTGTCTGTGACACATTTCCTAGGACTAAGTCTTCCATTCTTGCTGTAACCTTTTCTGGTGACTTGTGGTGGCTGTGTTAAACAATGATATGCCGGCAACATGACAGTGATTTGTTTAAAGAGCCCACACTTGTCCTTGTTAGCGCTCACTCGGTGCTCTGACAGTCCTGTCAAAACCTTCTGCACATTTTTCAGTTCTCTCCCTCATTTGCTCCTGTCACCATGGGGAAACATCCAGATAACAGTGGTCCTGGTGGCATTTGAGCAGCTCAGGGGCCTTGGCTCGGCTGCACCGTCCCTGCCCAGCACACCCAGTGGTCTCTGGTGAGCCCAGGGATGCACGGCCGCATCCTGAGCCCAGCAGAGAGCAGCAGCATCCCTTGTGAGCCTGAGGGTCTCTGAGGGCTGCCCAGCACTACAGACCAGAGCATCCCACCGGCCCTGGCTCCCTGGTGCCACTTTCCAGCCTGGATTTGGCACAGCTGGATCCTTCACAAGGAGCAGGGACCAGTCCTGTTCAGCAGAAAGGTGTTCAGTGGAGCTTGGCAGTTTGGGAATTGTCCAGTTAATAAAGAAGGGTGTGGAGCTCAGGTCCTTGCTGCCTTCTCACTGGCAGGTGACTGTGGAGAAAGGGGATGCTGCTGTCACCAGCTCTGGCTGCCAGGCTTCAGTCTGAATGTAACCAGTGTAGGCAGGGCATTAGGCATGCAGAGACCAGTCCTCTCTGGGGACAGGACTGGGAGTGAGGTGCCTTTCAGAGCATTTAAGAGCTAATGCTTCAGTGTCTGGGGAACTCCCACACGGAGGAACTTCAGGGCTGAGCAGGGCATGGGAGAGAGTTGGTAGATTTATGCTGGGGTTTGGGTAAGTTGCAGAGAGCGTGAAGGGTATTTGACAGGGCTGGGAGCACCAAGCAACAGGCACCCTGTGTGGACTGGATGGAGCAGCCTGCTCTGAGAGCTGAGCCCTGCCTGAGAGCTTCTGGCCTGGACCACACAATGAGCACTGGGCAATGCCCAGGTAACACCTGCTGTGACATCCAGAGATACCCTGGGGGAGGAAACAGGCGGGGAGGGGACGGTGTGGGCAGTGGGTATTGAGCTTAAAGATGGGTACCTGTACCTACCTGTGACCCTGCGCTGGGCTGAGCAGCCCTGCCCGACCCATGCCACCTCCCCAGTGGGTTCTCCATCTCAGTCTCCCTGCACACAGACACCTTTCGGGGGGGTATCTCCTGCCCTGTCTGCTCTCCCCGTGCCCCAATAAGCGTGCATGAGTGCTCTCTGCAGCACCACTGCCTCACCTGGCTCCCAGCCCCCCCACCCATCCCACTCTGCCCCTCTGTGACTCATCCCCACCCCAGCACTGGCCTGGACCCACGGAGCCTCAGGGAGACACAGAGCCCAGAGAAACCCATTTCCCAGAGATAATGTTATATTTTCAGAGTGCATGTAGACAAATATGGCCAAATGTTCCCCTCCCTGAAGCCATCAAAGCACCAATGACTCTGTAATATTTAATGGCTTGTTTTGCTCCCTAAATGATACAATGAAAAGGATTATTAATGTTAATAGCATTCTTATCATATTTTAATAGCATCATGTATAACTGAAATGTCATCTCAGCACATATTTCTCTTGCTCTCACCCAGGGCGTGGAGTAATCATACTCCAGAGATGCAGGGAAGGAAGAGACACTGGGCAGCGGGGTGGAAAGGGGGGCTGAGCTGGAGAGAGAGGATGCAAAGCCACAGGAAGAACTGCTTCCCTGCAGGCAGAGGAAGGAGGGCAACCCGAAGGGACACAAAGGGGTGATGGGCAGGGGAAGGATGCATGAGATGGGCAGGGGAAGGATGCGTAAAGCAGCTCCTGCCAGCCCCCAGAAATCCTGGGCATTGAAAGGGCTGCTTGTATGGAGGGACCTCGGTCACCAGGTCCAGGCAACCCTTCAGGCCAGGAAAGGGCTTGGATCTCCCAGACAAGTGACATGACTCCCCCAGGAGCAGGGCAGGATTCCCCAGGATATGCTGGGACCTGCCAAACACGCTACTACTGCCACTTCTTTTCTTTGACACATTGGGCTCCATCAAGGGAAGCTGTCAGTGATATACTCCAATTTCCAGCGTATCATTTCACACTCCACTGAGCATTTCCCTTTCTTTTTTCCCCCCTGTCCAATCCATCTTATAGATTAGCTTAACTAGGCTGAAAACCCACATTTTTCATGTGGGGTTTGGTTTCCCTTGCATTCAACCCTCCTCTCCTTGCCAGGCAGGGACTGCAGTGGCCAGAGGCTGAGTGCACAGGGATGCCTTTGAGTAGACCCAGGCTCAAGGACAATGTCATTCCCTTCTCCCAATCCCCAGCACGACTCATTGTGTTTCCACAAAAGAACTGCAAAAAGAATACCCAGAAAGACTCAAGGAGCAACCACGAGCTGCCAAAGCTTTCCAAAAACCCTCCTCACCTGCAAGATCTCTGTAGGCGTGGAAGTTGGCACAGTGCTACATGGGGATATGGGTTCTCCTCAGTGTTCCATGGCCAAGAGTGCACAACCTGACCTCCACGCTTGTCCATCCGCAGCACCCTGCCTTCTCTGACGTGTCTGCACCCACACTAAGTCCTCATCCTCTCCCACAAAGACAAGGACACTGCTTGGCATGTGCATCTGCCCTCAGGAGCTGGGAACTCCTCCTCAGACGTGTGAGCACGCAGGCACGCACGTGCACAGGCCACCCCTCCCCACACCAGCCTGCTTTTGTGCTGTGAGATGAAAGGGGGCAGCTCAACGCTGACCTGCTCATATTTCACTAAAATGTTATTTTAACACTTAAAAGGGTAGAAAATACCATCGGTGGCTTCTTCATTTATCAGATCGATGCTCGGGGAGCAGGGCATGCATGCTCTCCACGTTAATGAGCCCAGGAGCCAGCTGTAGCTTCCCAGCACTGCCCCAGCACTTAGGCTGCAGGGGTGTGGGGAAGCAGGGATGGGGTGCCAGCACCTCAGGGTAGGGACACCCCTCCTGCTTTCCACTCTGCAGGAGGTTGTGGGTGCACGGTGACTCCCCTGTAGCTGAGGGAGCTGAACAAGGAAGGGGGGACAGTGATGGTGGAGACCTTGTGGAGGTGTCCAGCTGTCAGAAAAGGCACTGGGAATGTGGAACAACAAACACATCTTGGATTTCCCCTCCTGCTCCCAGGGTCCCAGCAGATGCTGGAGTCAGGGACTGAACTACCCAGCTACTGCCTGGGACAGCTAGGTGCTGGCTGAGAAGGGTCCTAACCAGCCAACCATGCCATGGTACTGCAGTTGAACATATCTCACAAGCTTCTGGTTCCTCTCCACAGTCTTTTGACTTCTCTCAGTGCTGAGGGACTTCAAGCCCACTCTGGTCCCACTCTGCCCAGAGTGCTGCTTTGTGGAAGGGCCCCTCTTTGCTCCTCCTCATTTGCTCCACGTGGCACCACCTCCCTCTGCCCTGCATGGCTGCATTGGGAGGAAGGGCAGGTGTAGGGCTTGTCTTCCCACCGTGCGATGACTCCACTCACCAGAGGGATCCAGAAAGATGCCACGTGGACCTCATCCTATGGGCAACAACAACAGAAAGCAGCACACTCCCCCAGGCAGCCCCAGGGATGGAGACACTGGTAAAGGGACAGCCATCCCACCTGTCCTACCACAGTCACCGCAAGAACTTTGCCCACATTGTAGGAATGAAATCCACATCCCCACTGGGAGGTCTTTGCTCCTGGACTTGCCAGTACCTTTGAGTCTAACTGTCTTCAAAGCTGACGACAAAGGACAATTATAAAGATCAGGCAGTGTCAGGGGAGCTTCAGGGACCAGCGCAGGGTTTGCTTGCTTAACACCTTCGTTAATAATCTTGGCAGAGAGGGTAAACAGAAGAACCCACCGTGGGGGACTCACAGGCACTTTCCAGTGCTAAAGCAGTGTTTTGCTGGGGCTGAGTTTTTCACAGCCCGTGGGAGACTTGCAGGAGTGGCTTTGAGTCCTGAAAGTCTCACAATTTTAGTACAATGACTTTACTCATTATGTTTTCTTCTCTGGCCCAGAAGGTGTCACCAGAAGGGCTCCTGAAGGTCCCTGGAGGCCAGGGGCACACCCAAAGGTGAGGCTGATGAGGATCAGCTCACCTCACCAACCGATTCCTTGCACAGGGAGCTGCTCTGCAGACATGCAGATGTGCACGTCTTCCCCAAGCTCAACCTGCCTTACCCCAGACCTGTGCTGGGGATGGGATTATCTGTGAGGTTGAAATGCCCTGGACCACCGAGCCCACGGCCAACAACTGTGAAACTGTAAGAGGTGACGTGCCCTGTCTGCTTTCATACAGCATGTGGAGCAAATCATGCGATCAAGGGAAGCATTTTTACCTGAGATGTCCTACGGTGCTTTCAGTGGCTGCTGGGTGCATCCCATGGTGGGCCTGGGAGCATCCCATGATGGAGCAAAGCGAAATCACCCCATGAACCACCCCTTCAGGCAACACGACTAGTGTCATATGAAATGTGTTGTCCCAATTCAGCTGAAAAAAAACCCAACCCAAAACTAATGAGGAAAAAAATCAGGAGTTGTGCAGAGAGCAAGAGAAAATGATTTTAACATGGAAGCCAGGGCGGTATCACCCAGCAGCGCTCACCAAGTGAGAGAGACACGCCGCTCTCCGAACACGTTTCTGAATTTTGCAGATGAAACTAAATTGGAGAGAAGATCAAAATACCAAAGAGGATAGAGGGCACACTGAGCGGGTCCCGCTGAGACTACAGTCAGGCAGAGGCAGAATGCGATCCACTTGGAAAAACACAGCCAGGCCATTTAGGAGAAAATGATCCGAAACGCGGTCTGAGTCACTGGGAGAGGGAGCCCAGCGGCGCAGCCAGGCTGAGCAAGACTAGTGCTGCTGGGGAACGGGGGGTCTTGCCACACACCCTTGGCTTTCCCCGCCACCCACCCTATGTTTGCAGGGGAGAAGAGAATCCTTCTGCTGTTGGCAGAACGTTTTAAGCCAGGCTGGCTCTTGGGGAGCCCTGGCGATGCTGCCGCCCCCGGGGGAGGTTGGCAACTGCTTTGTGGGAAGGTAAGGTAGGATGAATGCCTAACCAGGAACTTTATTAAGCAGGCACACACTGAAACACGGCCTCTGTGCAGCACCTTGGGGCCCTAGCGCCGTGCCAGAGTTCTGGGAAGTGATTGTGTCCCTGGACTGGGCACTGGGGAGGCTGCACCTCGAGTGCTGGGTCCAGTTCTGGGCTCCTCATCATCAGAAGGACATGGAGGTCCTGGAGCGAGTCCAGAGAAGGGCAACCAGTCTGGGGAAGGGGCTGGAGGGCAAATCCTCTGAGGAGCAGCTGAGGGAGCTGGGGGTGTTGAGCCTGGAGAAGAGGAGGCTGAGGGGAGACCTTCTCCCCACCTCCACTGCCCTGCCAGGAGGGTGCAGAGAGGTGGGCACTGGTCTCTTCAGCCAGGGGACAGGAGCTGGGACAAGGGGCAATGGGCTTAAGCTGTGCCAGGGCAGGGTCAGCTCAGCTGGGAGGGCAAAGTTCGTCCCTGGCAGAGTTGTGGGGCTGTGGCACAGGCTGCCCAGGGAGGGGCTGAGTCCCCACCCCTGGGGGTGTTTAACAGAGGGGGAGATGAGGTGCTCAGGGATCTGGTTTAGCTTAGGATGGGAATGGTTGGACTTGATCTTAAAGGTCTTTTCCAACCTGGTGATTCTGATTCTGATTCTGTGATCAGCATCCCCCAGCCACCCTGTCGTTGCACGCCCAGCCTGGCAGCACATACCCCACTCACATCCTTGCTGTGCCGATCCCAGCCTCAGAGCTGTGCAGCTCCCTGCTGGACCGCCTGCCCCCAGGCCTCAGTTTCCCTCAAGAGTGTCTTGACAGTTCTTCAGCCCGCTTGGGCAGGGATTTCCTGCAGCAAACCATCGGGCTGGATGGCAACAGGGACGAACGTGGTGGGGACCTGGACCAGCGATGGGAGCTCTTCACAAGCAGCAGCGCTGACATGATCCGTTTTACAGCTGCATCACTCAGTTGGTGGGCATATGGCAAGCCATTCACTAAATAAAAAAATTAAATTACCCAAGACTATAAAACAGTCAATTTAGAGCGATATCCTGACTGTAATAGGGCAATAGCATTTCATTTACTGCTACAACAGCCATCTTGCAAAGAAGTGGAGGTTTCGAGGTTGGGGGCGGCGTGGGGCACCCCAAACGCGTGCTGGTTTAAGAGGGGGGATGTTAGGGCTGCCCCAACCCGGGGGGTGTCCCTGGGCTGGCAGCTGGCAGTGCATCCGCTCCCATCTGTGAGCAAGCGCTGCTGTGGCAGCCCCTCCTCTCAGCTGCGCTGCTCTCAGGTTGCAGGCTCACCGCGGGCACTCCAGTCTCTGCGACTGTGGAGCATTAATGTCACATTAGCTTAATGGGCAGTTTTCTCATTTTCAGGTTCCACATCCTCATTTTCCAGGCACAGATAAGATGTTTGTTCCACGGACGGCGTTGCCTGTCAGCATGAAACGCTGTTGCTCTCCCCTCTCCTTCTCAGAGTGTGGAAAATGGAAGAGTACTTTGTAATCTGGTTATATGTGCCCTGCACATCTTACACCTCCCACTTTATTTATTTATTTATTTTTTTCTATTGCTGCTGTTTCTACTCATGGAAATGGGTTGAAGCCTGGCCTGGATGTGAGGGATGGAAGGCCTAGGGTCATTTGCACCCCCTTGTTTCTCCAGAAGAAGCATCATTGCCTCGGGGCCTCACCACAGCATCCCCGCAGAACCCACCTGTTGCAGTTCTACTGAGAGAGGGCCAGGTCTGGCAGAAAATGGCTGCTGGAATCCTCTGCAAGCCTGCTTATAGCTCCTCTGAGAATCACATATAGGAGACAAAGAGTCCAGCAGAACACAGAGTGCCAGGAAGGCTGCAATTTTGGCCCATTAAGGGCATTGGGATGTCTATTTGCATGTGAATGTAAGCAGTTGACAGACAAAAGGCCGGGAAGGCTGGGGGAGGTGTAGTCGCCCAGGTGGGAGAGATTGCCCCTGCAGCCCGAGCAGAAGCACCGGGAGTAGCCGGAGGAGAGGACCCATGGAGGAGGCAGAGACCCGACCTGCCCGGTGGAGAGGCTCCACGCTGGATGGAGCCGGTGGAGACATAGAGAAGATGCCGTGACTGATGTTGGGATGAGCCCCTGCCAGCACAAGCGACCTACAGAGATGAGCCAAACAGGTTTGCTGCAGGAGGCCTATAGCCCCGTGGAGGACTGGGACTGAGAGACACTGGGATTGATTGCTGCCTGCCAGAGCAGAGATGAAGCCCAGTGGGAAGAGATTTGCCTTGGAGAAAGTTCCTGGAGGACTGGCTCTTGTGGGTGAGATCCTACGGTGCAGCAGGGGGAGGGTGTGTGGGATGGATGCCCCCATCCCGGCCGAGAAGGAAACCATCTTGCAAGGGACTGACTAAAGCCCCCATCTCCTAGTGCCTGCCCCCCTCTGTGCTGCGAGCAGGGGGGAAGAAGGGAGCAAAATCATGGCTAAAGGGCAGTCTGCTTTAGAATGGAGGGGTGGGGGGAAGGTGTTACCCAGACCCCCATTTCCCCAGTCCCTGCCCCTCCTGGGCTGTGAACAGGAGGGAAGAAGGGAGCAAACTTCTAACTAAAGCCTGCTAAGGAGGGGGAGTGGTGGGGGGAAAAGTGTTTGCCTGGTTTGCATTTGTTTCAAGAGTGTTGGTTGCACTCCTGACTCTGGTTTTTCACTGTTTTCTCTTTAGCGTGGTGTAATAAATTAGATCACTTTCTCTTCTGCTCTCTCTATGTTGAGTCTGTTTTGCCCGCGTCATTAACGAGTTTGACTCTTGAGCCGCCCAATTATGTTTTTTTCTCCCCTGTCCAACTAAGAAGGGGAGAAACAGACTGATTTTGGTGGGCGTCTGGCCTTTGGCCAGGGCTCAAACCATCACACCACCTTTCTGGCAATGTGGAGGCAGCAGGCATCACACTGGAGCATTTAGTAAACTCCCTGGAGCGCAGGACCAAAAAGCTGTTTAAAACAAGATCCAGAGGGAGGGGTCTGTGACCACCCCCAAGGCACCAAAACAAACTGGGCAGGACAGAGGAGGACCCTGCATTGCAGGGTGCAGGCAGGAGTCGCGGGCAGGACAAGGACAGCCTATTTAGCATCTTGTTTACATGGCAGAGGGCAGATACAGGTGTCCTGCAGCACCCGTGGAGGCAGGTTGGACACTTGCAGAAGATCTGTCCCCAGCAGTGTCCCGTGATCCCAGCTCTTCCTGCCCTACCTGCCCAGGCTGTGGAGTGCACTCTGCTGAGCAGGTGTCATGGGGAGGGGATGGGAGAGAGACGTGCAGGTTCTGCAGCGCTCCTGGGCATCTCTTACCTGGAAGGGGGAGTGATCTGGAAACCGGCTGGTCTGGTCACATGGAACGGCTGTGAAGGAAGGAGGATTTCAAAACACAGTGAAGATGCCTCCCCACCCCTCTGACTGATGCCTGGAGGGACAGCAGGCTTGGACAAGGAGGCTGGTGGGGTGGTCGCCTCTGGCATCCCCCTCTGCGCTGCTGCCTTGCTATGCAAATCTGAGGGGTACCAGCTCCAGAGCTTTCCGGGAGCTGCATGGGAGATGGAGGGCTTCTGCTTGACGGGCTCAAGCAACACCACGTTCAGGCCCTCACCCCACCAGGCTGATTGCATTTCACTGTCCCTTCTCCATGCTTTTTGACATATTTTGAATTTCCCAGGTGGTGCCAGTTTTCTGACTCACTTTACCCCTCCTGCAGTCTCTCTTCACCTGAACACATCCAATATTTCAGTGCTGACACAGGAGTGCTCATCCTGCCTCTTCCCAGGCACTCCCTTGCTTACGCTGGGCTGTGAAAACCCTCCTGGAAGACATTTAGCAATTGCCACAGCTCTCTTTCAAGCTGCCAGCATCTTCCTGTGGAACAGTCTACGGGGCAGACTTTGCACACAAGTATTTTCTTGTCAGCTAACTGACAGCAATAGCTGCTAACCGAGATGTCTTGCTGTCTCCTGCACACAAGGATGGGAAGATGATGCTCATATCCCCTCTGCAGTGTATCCTTGCTGTTTTTTCCATATTGAAGAGCACCCTGGACAGACCACGTTGTCCCCACATCAGGTTTCCCTGAATGCTACTTAACCAGGACACTAAGCCCAGCTCAGCCCGTGGACCATCAGCACACCATGCTGCAGCACTCTGCTTGGCAGGGGTGAACGTGCAGGTCCATGGGTTGCTCTTGCTGTAAACCAGGAAGGATCACACACAGCTGAGGAAGTCACCACATCCATCACTTGCAGTCAGTGTAGGAGGGAGGAACCCCAGCTCCTTCACTCCTCTCAGCCACCACTAATGGTGCTGACCCATAGCCAGTGACTCCCAGAGCTGCTCCCTGTCCCCCATGCAAAACTCTCTTATCCCACAGCCAAGCTTCCATCAACACTGGAGAGGAGCTGGTTCAGTACTTCAGAGCTGGGGGTGTCCCTTATCTCCACCTTGTCTCGGGACACACATCCCTGCCCCACAGCTCCTCACTGGCACCACCACATGCCAGTTGGCCTGGCCTCACGTGCTCTCCTGGACACTCCCTCCCTAAACATCCTCCCCTGTTTGGGCAAACGCAACCAGAGCTCATCGGTGGCAGCATTGTCACCTGGCAAAGACCAGGAGGGTCCTGTCCACCTTCACCTTCACCCTACCCTTCCCCAGGAAGGGGATGGAGGCTGAGGGGTTGTGGCTGTGTCACACACACAGCCTTCCTCCTCTGGCTCCAGTCTGCAGGCTTGTGTTTTGGGGACCCTGCCCTGGCTGGGGGGGACACAGGGACATGCTTAGTGCTAGGAAGTGACCCAGACAGCTTCCACTGCATGTCTTCCTATGGATGCTCACGTTAGCCTGGGGGTATCACAGGAGCAGACTCTTCTGAGTGGCAGTTTGGGACACTTCAAACTACGGTCAAGCCCCAAGATGAAAGCCTTTGCACCCTGACTCACCGCTCCAGCTACATAAACTTGGGATTTGGAATTCGCCTCATCCACCCATCCTCTGGAGAAAGCCTTGGGTTGGTTTGGGAGCAACCCCAGGGCTTTGCATGCACCTTCCCACAGCAGATGGACCTGCTCAGCCTGGGGCCAGGCAGATCCTTATCCCCACCCCCCTCCCGGGGATGACTTGTCTCAGGACTTGACGTGCAGTCACCCACTTGCTCCTGCAACACTGATGCCACCTGCAGCGGTTTTATCTGCCAAATATCCCCTGGAATTTCAGGTTTAATCTGCTGTAAACTCCTTGGCACGATTTGTCCCTTCAAAATAATGCCGTGTTTTGATGGGTTAGTGACAAGGACATTTAATCCTGCAAGATGATCCTTCCCTTCGTTTGACTGGTGTCCCTTTCATGTCAAAATCTTCCAGCCACTGAGTAAGACCTCAAAAGCTGCTGTTAAATTGTCAGCCCCGCCGCCCTCCGAAACAAGCCCGACGTGCTGCGCTGGTGTTTCTCCTCAGGGGCTGCTCACATCCCTTCTCCCTTGCTTGCACATGCACCAAAGGCTGGGATTGTTAGTTCTGATGAACTTCAAGGAGCCTCTCGCCAGCGAAGTAACAGCTCTGTTGGTTTATTTATTTATTGATCTGCTCCCCTTCCAAAGGAAAGGCAGAGAAAAGAAGAAAAGCCAGAAGAGAGGGAGATGAAGAAGTAGGCGCACGGGGCGGGGGGAGGCCAGGGAGAGGAGCACCAGCTCAATCCCAGATGCCACGGTTTAATCAAAGGTTTCTACAAAGGGAGACCAAATCTTTTCAAATTTGTCCTTAGCCCTTTCCTCTGAAGCTCTACGCCCTGTTTGCCAGCGGGCCAGCCAAGCTGCGGTGCCGAAGCATCCATCCCCAGGGGCCAAGTCCCTTTCCTTGTAGTGACAAAAGCTTTTTAGCTACAAGCCCTGCGACGGAGGAAGAAGCTTCCTGGGAGTGGGAATGGATGTCTTACCGCTCAGGAGGCAAGGGGTGGGTGCTGCCCCAAGTGAACTGCAGCCAGCGGCTCTGGCAGCGCAGCAGAGGCTGCCCGATGTGGGAGGAAATGCAGCAGCGCTGCCTCTGCTTAATTGCAAATGGATTTCAGCCCACCCCCTGCAAAGGATCTGATTTCTCCTGGCAGCCTGAAGACCAAACCATCTTCTGTTCCAGGAATGCTTCATACTTCCCCAAGCGCAGAAGTCCCCCAGAGATGCCAGAACCTGGCATCAGGTAGCCCATTGCCACAGCATGCCCTCCAAGCTCCTGGATCTCCTCCAACTCTTTCATTTGCTACCAACAGCCTTGATGGCAAACAGGGTCACCCCTTCAACAGGGGTTCAGAGCTTACAACGCTCTGTCTGCCCCCTCTCACCACCCTCCACAGTGCTGCTATTGAATTCGGGATGCTGAAGCTCTGCCAGTTGTGCCAGTCTGTGCCAAGGGCATCTCCAACAGATCCCACGGGACGCTCCAGCACTTGCCATGCTCACGGTCCCCTCATCCCCTGCTGTGCAGAACATGCTGGCCACACAGCTCTGCCACATCAAGGGCTGGGGTGGTCTGCAAAGCATCTGCCCCCACTCCCCTGTCCCAGGTTCTCTCAAGATTTGTGACCTTCCCCTGGGATGACAGGGGCAATCAGCCCTGCTGTCGGCCATGCACACCAAGCCTGGCAGCAATCTCATCCCAGGCTGCAGCCCCTCTGCATCCCTCTCTCTGCCAGCTGCCAGGCCGCCCACCCTTTATCTCACACAAGCATCTACTGCCGCACTCCACAGACCAAGTGCCTTTGAGTGGAAGAGCTCTGATGTTTATTCATCCAGGGCAGACCCCAGATACCAACCAACTGATAACAAACACAACGGGCTGCTTGAAAAAGCAGATAGGATCTCAAAGATTGCTGCACACACAAGGCATTAGCGGCTGTGCAGTGCACCGCCTTCATGAATATGCAGCTCCATTGTGCAGTGCTGGCTAGGACATCAGGGCATATTTTAAGGCTGATCTCAACCCAGCCCTTGTCTGGAACAACCCAGCCTGGGGAATAACTGCAGAGAGATGCACATCCATCCCGCAGAGCTGGCCCTGAGACCCACGTGCCTGCAGAACATGGGCCATGTCCCCTGCTGCTCACCCAGGAGTGGTGCTGAGGGGTTGACACAGGCACTGCGGGGGGGTCCTGGAGCAGTAGCTGTGGGGCACAGCGGTGGTCCCACTGTACCAGGATCCAGCAGGAAGGGGTTGGGATGAACTCTCCTACTACCTATCCTTTGCAGCAAGACTTCACCAGCCTTTGCTGTGCATGGGCTGGGTTTCTCCAAGCCTGGGTGCTGACTCAGGAGGGGCTTGCAGGGCAGGGCAAAACACCCTGGGTGAAGATTAGGATACAGATAGGTGCTGGCAGAGGTGCCAGGCCCAAATTAAGCCCTACACGGGGACCAGCCCCAGAAGCAGCAGCAGGTGATGATGCACCCATGAACCCCTCCGCTGAGCTGCATCCTGCCCCACCACATCATGCACCTGCACCCACATCGATGCCCAGGGGCTCCCACCCTGCATCCCCGCTCACAGACACCGGGGACACAGCCAGGTGGTTGTCTCCACCGCGAAACCACCCTGGCTGCAAGGTCAGCCCAGGCTCCAGCGCTGGCAGGAGGCGAGCCCCGGCGGAGACGTCTGCCTCGCCACTCCGCTGCTCGCCGGTGATTTGCACCACCGAGCCTGTTGGCTGGGAGCTGGGAATGAAGTAGTTGTGAAATTAATTAAGACAACAGAGGCCCGAAGAAAGGGAAAGTTAATTAGTCACGGCAATCAGTTAGATTTGATCCAAAAGAACAAACAAAGAGTTAGAAGCGTGTCACTGGCGGGCTGCTTCTCTGGAAAAGGGATTACGCGGAGATTTCCACCAAAGGGAATGGCTTTGTGCTGCTGCTCCTTGTGTAATTGGGGATTTAGAAGCGGCACAAAGAGTCATTACCACAAAATTTCTTTGTCAGGGAAAAAAGTTGACATTTATGAAGCACAGGAGGGAGCAGCAAAACAAGACAAATCAGTAGGCGTGCACATGGGAAGGGAGCTTCCCTGTGTGACGGGGCCAGGGGGTGGAGGGCTGCTGGCCAGGAGGAGGAGGAGGAAGGGGAGGAAGAGCGATGGCAGGCACTCATGGGGGTATGGGCAGATGGGTCGAGTTGTAGCAGTGGCAGAAGGAAACCATGGCATGAAAGCCAATGGCCAAAGTGTGAAAATGGGTGGGAGATGGCAAAGCTCGGAGGAGCGATGGCAGCAGAGATGGTATCCAGGGTATCCAGGGAGGTTGGGCACCCGGGAGTGGGGCATGGGGGTGGCTGTGCCCAGGAGAGCTGGCAGGAGTGAATCCCATGTTTTCTGCTTGAGCTCCCTCCGTTATCTCTTTCTCCTCTGCAGTTAACAACTTGAATTATTTACTCTGACTCCAGCAGCTCCATTTCCCTCTGAATGGGCACAAAGTTGCCTGCTTGTTGCTAAGGCACTCGCCCCTGTCCCCCTGCTGAAAGGCAGAACTGGAGTCCCCGAAGTAGGCTCTGAGCACAGCACCCTGATGCACTTCTGCACCGCAGGGTCTGGCAAAACACTGCCCAGGAAAGGGGCAGGAGGGGACATCGTGCTCCTGGGAGTCCCATCAGGACATCCCCAGCATCTGGAATGGGTTCCCATGGGGGTGTCCCCAACTTGTGCAAGGCACAGACATGCACACATGGAGCTCCTTCCCAGCCCTGTGCTGGCACCCAGCCATGCTCCTGCACCCCCTACCATGTCCAGGTGTCTGTCCAGAGCCTCCATATACCCATCCACAGCCAGGGGCACTCATCCACAGCTGCTGGTCTCCCCAAAACCAGTGCATCCCACCAAACTTCCTGCTGGTTCCCAACACCACTGTGAACCTCCCAAGCCCTGCAGAGTCTTTTTGCACAGAGCACAGTGTTCTGGGGTCCAACGGGTTTGGAGGGATGGTGCCCTGGTAAGGAGCTGACAGCAGAGTAGCCCCAAATTTTGCAGCATCACGGCCTGTTTGGGAGGACTGGCTTGTCAGGTACACATTGCTGGAAAGCTTTCCCATCCACCCATGCCTCCCCAACTGCCCAAACTGCTCTGGGGATGAAGACAAGGCACCAGAAGCTGGAGGTACCCGTTGGAGCTGTGCTGTACCCTAGGGGTGCATCCTGGAGATGCTGTCAGCTGCGGGCATGCTGGGGGCATGTGGAGGCTTGGGTACAGCACTGGGGCTTGA